>JAODXP020000016.1:23373647-23450975 GCA_027497455.2 Sardinella longiceps | reverse complement strand
CAAACACACACAGACCTAATATTGATATCAAGTAACGTTAGCAGGCTCAACCAACATAAAGTTGTGTGAGGAGGCCGAGTTACGCTAGAAAGGTAACGATAGCATGGCGTCAGGATAACTAACTTTACCTTAATGTATCTGCTGTTTCACTCCGTTTATGACCTACTTTAAAAGAAAATAAGGAAAGTCAAGCTGCTGTTCAGTTAACTTATTAACGTTATTTTAAATGCAACAGTCTAGCTGCTATTTAGGTTACACTCAGCAGCATTTTTCAGCTGATAAATTACGTCGAGGGTTTATTCATAACGTGAAGGTGCTGAAGGTAGTAACGTTACCCACACAGGAAGCTTAAAACTGCTTATTAACTGTTATAGTAGGAAATAAAAATCTTTTTGAAATTAAAGTGAGTAAGTAAATTAACTTAACTTTAGGAAGGAAGAGGGGACTCTGTCCTAAAAAGCTAGCTCACACGTTGGCTGACTAGATCTAACTTTGACGCTTAACGTTACCATGAATGACAACAAACACAAACATTTTCCAACAAACAAAACACACAATGACGTTAACGTTACGGTAATTTCAGAACAGTCGACTTCTGTTGTCAAACATTGCTCATTGGTGTCCCACTAACTAGGGCAAATGTGAGTTAACGTTATGGAGACTCATTAATTGGATCGGTATGCTACACCTGCCTTGAAAAGAAACATCAAAAGTTGCGTTTGCAGTCGACTGGTCCTCTGTCTTCGTCCAAATACGACTTGAACTCAGTGGGCATGTAAGTCCGAATCACTCTAAAGTTAACTTCATCGTTAGTTTTTTGTTAGAGAGGAGACAGGACAACACTTGCTGTGAAAACTAACAAACTTGATACCGGTGTTATTCGGTGAAGAGCAAGACGGATGTTTCCTCCGAATCCCTTCTTCCTCTTTCCGTTTGACAGCTGGGAGACTCACCTCTCCACCAATGGAGCACTGGCGCCACTTACTGGACAGGAGTGTCACTTCAACGAAAGTGATCTTTACCTGATTTTGCAAGAGGATTGTGTAGAAAAATGGAAGGAAAAGTCGTAAGACATGACATGTATACAACAAAGTAGGCCAGCTGGTTATCAACACAGAGACACCATCTGAAGCCTGGGATACAGGCACTGGGGTACAGGCAACATATTGAAGTTAATTGCCTATAGCAGTGTTTCTCAAACTTTTTCAGACCAAGGACCACTTTGCCCAAAAATATTTTTCAGGGACCACCTACCCTCGTACCCCCTCACCAAGTCGCAAGACCCTTTGACCAAATCAATAGGCATTTCTAAATTGCCATTTATGGGCACTTCAAATTCAGACAGCTTGAAGTTTGTAATGCAAATTACAGGCCTGCTTCACAGTTTTCATTGAACTACTCCTCTTTGGCTTTAAAAATAATTTTAGTGAGAAACAGACTAAATAAAAATATTTTTCGGAAATCCTCTCGCGGACCACTTGAGCTTGCTCGTGGACCACTAGTGGTCCCCGGACCACACTTTGAGAACCACTGGCCTATAGTCACTGTTGAATAGTTTACTGGGCCAAATTAGGCTTCTGGCAGTTAAAGACTTTGGTTAAACGCATAGCCTATGAATGCATAAATAGTTGGCCTATACTCAGGCTTTGCTAGACAAGCTTCTGTGGGGAGATGATGGTTGAGCATGACATAGGCTACCAGTGGGCCTACTATTGGAAAGCTCTTGGTCAAATAAATTTGTTTGAAGTCTCTTGGTCAGTGATTTCCTACTGTATATGGAAATGAATAAGTGGGTTATGTCCCTCTGCTCCCCTATCAGGCTGCATGGCAGAGCCATGATTGGGGAATGGCAGTAGTGTTGTGACCTACCCATCTATTGGTGCTGCTCATATAAAAACTGCATGACCTGTAGGCTTCAAGAGATCTCTGCTGAAGAAAAAGGTTTCAAATTTAGAGCATTACCTAACTGTTTTTGGGAACGTACACCTTACTTTTTCATTTTTTTTCCCCCAGAGGGCACCCAGCCAAAGAGACACTGGCTGAAGTTCAGTTTCGTTTCTCTGTATGATCCTCCTTAACTCTCATTTCTCTGCTGCGATGGGGGAGGAGTTTCCTTGAGAGTATTTACACACTTTTCTCACCTTCAGCTTTACCAAGTGAGCAGTCATGGCGTCCACAATACAGTCAATCGTGTCAAAATTAAACCTGGAATTGGAGAAGCAGCTACTTCAACTTTTCCCCAGACCTGTCAGGCTACATTTACTTTGCCAAGCTAGTGGCAGTCGCTGCCTTTCTACAGTGCAAAGTAGATTTGATGATGTTGGGCAGTTTGTCATCATTGTGTATCTGAAGAGAGGTGATATCAGAGGAGCTTACTTTGGTAAAAATCAAAACAACTATGAAAACTGGTTTCTTTTTCATCTCACATCAGAAGCTACTTTGATTCCTAAACAATCTGAAGGTGAAACAAAGGAGGAGTTGTGGAAATTTGGCGATGCCATGAAGCTGAGGGAGGATTTTCAGCGTACAGAGGGCTACAAAGTTTATGTGGATTTCTCCTCTGATGAAAAGTACAACACAGGCTGGGCACAGGAGTCCATGAACAGCAAAGATGGATCACTCAAAGAGCTGGAGCTGTATCGAGTTCATGGTGAGAATGACGCTTTAATTAGTTGAGTGGGGTTGTTAGAGAATATTGCCATGGCTGCTGTTTAGCTGCAAGCACAAAGCCATGATAATATTTGCTAAATAACCCCACAACTTTTTCATTACTTTCATGCAACAGTCCCATTACCACTGTTAAGACATCAAATTATGTTTATACCATTTAGTGTTTTATTTTGTTTGTCATCTGCTCTGTAGTTCCAAGTAATGCGGTCGTTTCATTTGAGCCCATCGTTTAAGCAACAGCTTCTCTTACTGAAAGATATACTTAACCACCCATTACTCACACGGAGGAGGCACTAGGCTACTCCGCCACCACCTCATCCTTGTCACACCTTGGCTATTATCCCTTGTGTGTCTCCTCCACTCAGAAATTATATTATTCAAATGGATAACTGTTGTATAAACTGTAATACCTACTCCTATTGTGTGCATATCAATGATTGATAATTGTCTACATACTCTATATTTAAGCATTTTGTCATCTGTTTCTTTCTTCTTTTCAGAAATTGGAGATATACTTATGTATCCATGGAGAAAAAACAATTGGGAAGAAAGGTTTGCAGCAGACCTTTTTTTTCAACAAACAATACTGTCTTGGTCTACAAAGTGCAGGAACTACAAAAACAGTGACTGAGGAAAATGCCTTTAAAGTTTACAAATGTGTTGTTAGTAAATGACTGGTTTATCGTTTATGCAGTGTCTTAAAGGGATTTTAACTTTGATGATTCATCTGACCTATACCCAAAATTCACCAAAGTTAGAATACTGCACTGCCTTTGGATGACCTTAAACCAAAGCCAATTCTAACAACCACTGTTCTTCGCTATGCCCATCCAATAATTCTTAACACACATAGAGCATTGTACTTGTCTTTAAAAGGGTCATATGCTTTTTTCAAGCTAACTTTTTAGTTCTAATGTTCAAAATGGTCTTTGGAATTTTTTGCCCTCAACTGTGCCTTCCAGGCAGCGCTGCCTTTAAGGCACTCCTCCACTCAGTTTAGGGTTAGGATGAGGGTTGAGGTGGTTAGGGTTAGGAATAGGGTAAGGGTAGTGCCTTTTAGGCTGTGCTGCCTGTAAGGTGCCGTTGGGGGCAAAAAACACCATTGAGCGTTCAAAATAGGGTATTTCTCATGGGGGCGTGCACTAGACACCCCAAATTAGTCAATTGATCAATTTTCGTTGCTCTCAGCTGCAAAGTGCTGCAAACGTCTCTCTCTTTATTTTCACAATTATCCATTCTCATTGCCCTCATGAAAATAGTTGCATGAAAAAGGCTAACAGCTGTGTTAGCTTTAACAGTTGATTGCAATGTGTCTGTGTGTATCCATATATCCAGCGCCTGTGAGAAGCTCAGAGAGAGCTATGTGGCCCATAAGGTGACAAGTGAGTCTCTGAACAGTGCAAGAGTGCTTTTGCTGGGACCAGCAGGAGCAGGAAAGTCCAGCTTCATCAACTCCATCAGGTCTGTCATGTACAGGCGAGTCCTTCACCTGCCAATCATTGGCACTGCTCAAGATGGTTTCACTAAGAAGGTAACTGTGAGAGACCTCATCTTGTATACCTGTAACCAATAAGGTCTGTATCCCATAATACATGTATTCAAAACTGATCTGCTTTCCCTCTTCAGCTGACGTCCTATGCCATCCGAGTGGAGAGAGGTGGAGTATCCACCTCATTGACCCTATGTGACGTACCTCCTATTGGGGACTCACACACTGAGGGCTTGTGTGGGTATCTGATCTGCAAGACTACCGGATCTGCAAGAGGCGTGGTCTCGGTAACTGCTCAAACGTTCCGATTGGTTTAAATTCGCTACTGTGATTGGTTAGAAAGCCTTTAGCGGACCATTTATCTGCCAGGGACTTTGACAACTTTGACGAAGGACCCCATTTGTTTACATTGATATACGGAAAGACTACTCCTTTCAGTTGCTAAAGTTTTAAATCAAATTGAATAAATAGGCGATTGTTTTGCTACTTAAACGACCGCGAATGAATCGAAAATACAAAATTTAGACGTGTTTTGATACCACAACCTCAAACAACGATAATTAAATGTACACTAACAAAACTTACCTTAAATAACGGAACCGATCTCACAAGGCAACGAAACTACCCGTTTTGTGTAAAGACATCTATGCAGGTTAAAGCAAAAGCACCACATTAACAGACCATTTGTTAATCGCAACGAAGTAGATGTTCATTTCAACGGACTGATTTAGCCTGAAGTGCTCATCCTGAGAGTTTAGAGCGTGTCAAAACGCCTAAATCTAACGTAAAAACAATAAGTTGTGTTGAATGAACAACAAAAAGACTTCCAGTTCTCTAGTTTATTTATGGTCTAAACATAATACACACTTCAATAAAATGTTTAATTGTTACTAAGCAAATGATGACCAAAACACAACATAAGTAATTTTTGCAATATGAACAGAAATGCATGCAAGAAAACATGTAGGCTAAAGACCTGCTGCTGAAACAAATGAGAGTTTTTCTAACAAGACCAACTGGAACAAGACAGTTCTCCATAAAGCAACAAAGCCACCAACACTTGAATTTCATAACTGCATGTGTTGTTCTGATGACAAATACCTAAAATAATGCAGGGCCTATGCACAATGTTTATTGTGAGCACATATTGTTCAGTGTGCCAATTAATAAACATGATTAAGTCATTAGGTGATTGTGTGAGTATGCAGTCATGTCACTGAATACTGAGGATGTTAATTCAATTTAATTGATGCAGCCATGTGTCAGGGTGACCAGTCTCTCTGCATACTGAGGATGGCTGGTGTCAGTCAAGGGCCATCACAGTATGATGATGCAGCCTGTGGAAGTAGAAGAGTTGGGAATGAGTTAAAATAAATGATAAACAGAATACAGTAACTTTGTTGAACACCTGTGCTACAAGTGCACCCTGCCTACTGAAGTCCAGCAATCTTGCTGTGGTGTCAGTCCCTGCAACGGACATATACATAAAAGTGTAAATTTTAAAAGATTATTTAAATAAAAAGTCAAGTCATTTCGAGTCACATGTCTCAATTCAAAGTCCCAAGTCACAAAGGCCAAGTTTTAGTCTAGTTGAATTATTTATCTGAGATAATCAAGCAAGTCACTCTCTTCCTTGACGCCTCTCTCACTCTCTACCTCACTCTCACTTTCTCTACACTGCATATCTGTGTTCCTGTCACAAATCGTACTGACACTACCCTGACACTACTATGGCATCAGAACAAATTAAGCATATGTTTCATATACCTACTTCATGTACGATACTTGAACTTACTCAAGTGGCCCCAGGTGATTATGCAGTGCGCAGAAATTCACTAAAAAAGAGCTAAGGAATCGTGCTCCCTCAAAAACAAGGTTATTGCTCACATCCAAATGAAAACTCATTTGGGTTAAATAGCCTAAATTCACCTTGTTCAGAATAAATTAAAAACAATTAAGCTAGAATCTAGTATTAAGGGTGGAACTATTCAGCAATGTCCATGTTTAGGTCACGTTTTACTGAGCTGAATGAATGAATGAAATCTCGGCAGACACTTTGACGCGCAACACTGTTCAGTTCAGTGTTTATTTGTCACATACATAGAAATACTTTCGTAAGACAATGTAGTGAAATGTGAGAGAAGAAAGATATGCAAGGCAAGAAGAACAAGATTAGTAAACAAAAGTGAATAAACTAAAATAAAATAAAAGATCAGATAAAGGCACTGCGACATAAAACAACGCAAAATCGCAAAGAACAAAGTTCATAGGAAATTAGTCCCTACAATTAGCAACTGAAATGCAATTTAACTCATATCCCAGAACTGTCATATCCCTCAACTGATATCCCGGAATCAAAAAGAAGCGGTCAACCTAATGTCAGATGCCAGGAAAAAGCCTGGTTTCACGCGCAATGGAAAAAGATCCTTCTCACTGTAGGCCTAATCCAAAGGCTAAAAAAGATAATGCACGGTGGTCAATCATAAAGGAACTAATTTTAATTGTAGTGGGACAAAAGTTTAATTGAGTGGGTGGAATATCTAACAAAAAAATACTTGAGTTAACAATTTGGCGGACCCCTGTCCTCCACATCAGAACATCACAACACCACATTTCCAACCTCAAATTCATCAGCCATGGGTTCTGACATACCCAGGACAGCATGGGTGACATCCAAACATGGCAAAATATGGGCTATATTTCGTGGACCTTTGAAGTGTGTTGATGGCTGAGACTATACTTGTAAGTTGAATATGTTTATTCTGTCAACAAGACCAAAATCTAATGCGATGACCCCCTTAGTGAACAGGTCAGTAACAGATATCACATAACGGTTCTGATTCTTCATTAATGACAGGGGCCCAATTAAATCTACTCCTATAACAGCCCATGGCTCATTGACAACAATTGGGTGCAGCACTTTTTGCTACGCTGACACTGGGGACACTCTGCAACCCACTTCTGAACATCACCTCTAACCTTGTTCCAAAAGTATGTGGCGCTAACCTCTTTACCGTTGTCTGAACGCCATAATGACCACTTCATGAGTCATGACATTCTCTAAGTACCTTGTCTCTCTCTGTCATATTCATACTACCAATCTCAAGCAATCATTTGTCTTGCAATAAATTCTGTCACCTTCGAAGACATAATTCTTCGCTGCTGTTGTTACAGATCATCTAGTATTACACTGCCCTGGTCCACTGATGTCAGTATGGTGTCGGCTCTCTTTTAAAAAGTACAGAATTTTTTTCGTATCAAAGTACTCTATTACAAAATAATGACATGTATGAGATGTAGATGTGTAAATGACGTGAAAATATTTACCTGTGTTACCAATATTACCTTAATGGTAGGGTCCTCTGATGTGGTCCTCTGTTGTTCGCTCATGGTGGTCTATGGTGAAAAAGATGCATGAGATACTGTACAGCAGAAGTGCAAATCCCACAAACATTCTTTATTAATGTAATTCTCTAATGATCAAATAGTTATCTACCACACAAAATGTCCTACGAACAATGTTAGGCAAGTTGCCGAGGTGAAGTTGAATTTTGACCCATCGTTATTGTATTGTGAATAGATTAAACAGACTGAAATGGACTTAAATATAATAAATAAAGCAAATAAAATAATAGATAAAAGATAGTTATAGTGCTTATCTACTGTACAAATATTCACTGGTCTGACATTTTACCGCGCAGCAGCATGACAGCATGGTGTTGGGTAAAGAAAACAGCCACACAAGTTATACTGTATTAAAGAAGACAATTACCTAAACCTGTACAAAAGAAAAGATCTTCTGACAGAAGTGATGATGGGGGGCGATCTCTGTAGTTTCACTTCTTTCCACTCTGCTTCACTGCAGCTGAAAAACATTCAACATTCAGTATTCAATTGAATATTGAAATGAACAACTCTTACTGAATTCACTTTTCCTATTCTTTTGGTTTATCAGAATTCAGCACAATCACATATTTTTCAGTTTGTGTAGGCTAGCCTGCATCTAGTCTGCATCAAGTGTAACGCACCGGCTCAAGTGCGCACATTTAGGGGAGACCACGCAGTGTTCAAATAATAATAAGAAGAAAGGAATTGATTAAATAAAGAGATTAACAAAGTATATAAAGGATAAGTAAAGATAAAGATAAGCATAAAGTGTAGTGTAGTCAGTATAGTGTTCAGCCAAAGAAAAGTGATGCACGAATCCGTCCATGGGAAAACAAAGAAACAAACGACAAAACAAAATGCCAGGGAGGAGGAAGCAGCCACGTTGGTAGGAAGGGGAAGCGTCTTATAGCACTGTCAATTAGGCACACCTGGACAGACAAACAGGGGAACAAGCGCCATGGCACCCATGTGCCAGTAGGCGGGGTTAGTACAGGTCAACCAGGCCACCAAAACGGCAGGGCCCTAACATAAGATATAAAACCCCTATGCTTAGCTTTTATATACATTTTTAGATTACATTTCTTACCTCCGCCAAGGAGGCTATGTTTTCGCCGCCATGTGTCTGTACTGTTTCATAACTTGAAAAGTACTGCACAGATTTGGATGAAATCTAAGGACAAACTGTGTTTTGGGACAAGTAAAAACTGATTTTGGTGGTGATCGGTGATCCAGAACACAATCTGGAATTTTAATTGTGTCTGTGACCACATCATCTTGATGGAGGCCTGCACTCTCAGATTGCTTTTCTAGTGTTTTAGTGATATCCTTTCAGCTGAGTAGTAACACAAAAAGTTCTCACTTGGCTTGTGCCATTTATTGTATATCGTAACAGACAGTACAGCTAAATGGCATGCTTCTTGCTCTAGCTACGTCTGTAGTAGCTTCTCCATGTATACAGAGCGCTAGCTCCCTCTAGAGGAATTACCTGGCAATAGCTTCACATTAGGTATATACCACAGTTTTACTGTAGTGCTTAAATGCATCTACTCACAGCAATCAGTTAAGCCCAATATGATTAAGGTTATGGTGATGATGACTATGATGAAGAGGAAGACTATGCAACAACCACCCGCTCATTCTTTGCTTTAAAGCAGATATCTTTTTATAATAATATTTTGTATTGGATGGCATGTAGTCATATGAAGGGTTGATAACCAAAATCATAACTGCCACTAGCCATCTATAATGTGCATTCTGCAGTTCTAGTTGGTAAATGACCTCAAAATAAAAGAAAACCTATAGTTGCAATATGGCATTGCTCACTGCATGGATATCAACCACCTAGCCCTACCACCTAGCCCTACCACCTACACCTACCAAATACATCAAAATAGTGCTGCTTTAAAAACAAACAATCAAAAAACAACGCGCATCTCTCCGCACTGTTTGTGCACGTGTATGTGTGGAGAACAGTGAGAGGACAGTTACCTAGACCTCTAAGACCTGCTGCCAGATGTGCAGTACGATGATGTTGGGGCTTGAATGGGGTGACCTCTGTAGTTCTTGCTTCTGTTTCACTGCAATTGAAACACAGTATAAAAATACTTTGTTAAAATTATTAAATTCCCAATCCTGTATTTTTCAGTTTACATTAAATGTTTCATGACACCTTGTAGATATGAGAAGTAGTAAATCAGTAGCAAAAGTCCTGCATGGGACTTGTGCAAATTAATTGTGCACTTGTACACTAAAGTCAGAGGTATGCATCATGAAATTTGAAGTTACTTTTCTTTGGTCTATAAATACAACGTAGAGGTTGATTTACTACTGTGAGGGTAGCAAAACCAGGGGGATACTTATAAAAAAGGGATTTGTGAACCTGCAACCTCTATTTTGTATCTACAAGGTGAAAAAATTCTGCAACTTTTAAATTGCATGTGTTTTTGAGTAGCCTACAAGTATATGCACAAAAGCTTAGCAGTTTTGCTACTTATTTACCTCAATGCCCCCAGTAATTGCAACGTGGTTCAATGACACAACGTGCTAATTTCATTTTATTTTAGCATGATAACTATGCTAGTGGAGCACTGGAGTCAAATGAGTAGGCTACATCTCTCTATATATGAGTTTGGTACCGTTTCTTTGTCCATGCATCAAACTTTATAATTAAATAAATTACAATAATAATGACAGCCACCGAAACCACATGTAAATAAGCTAATAAACCGCTGTGGTAATTAAATGCAACACTCGTTTTTTTCTGCTTCAGCAAACTGTTCCACCGAAGGCAAAGCTAGCCGCATAACTGAAGTTAAACTGTGTTAAAATAACACTTACACATCCGATAAAACTTAATTACAAAAACACAACTTACCTGGCAAAGTGGCTCTCTCTATCGTAGGCTCACCGTCGTCAGAGAGGGAAGGAAAGAAGGACTCTACCGTCGTACAGTAGGCTAACGTTACATGAGTCTTCTGGGTCTTCTCCCAGTTGGCTGTAAATTATTGGATACTCAATCCCGCCACATATAATTTGCAATACTATATAATAGTTAAAAAAAAGACATTTTCTCGTGTAACATTTCACTTTATCTCTTAATATATTCGCATTATTCTCGAAATCCTTCATTAATAATACGCTGTTTTTACCTCAGGCGATGTTTTGAGCAGCTAAGACAGTAAAGAACGTGAAGTTCAGTTAACCAATCGGAACGTTTTAGCCGTTACTTGACCACGCCTCTTGCAGATCCGGTAACTCTTGCAGATCAGATACCCACACTTGTCATACTCAGATAGACCCTTTTTGAAGCTATAGTTGGGTCATTTATAGAAGTTCCGTGACCGTGGAGAGGAAAGGTTCGTTTCTCACTGGATTTGTCATCTATAAAGGTTAAATAAAAAAATGAGCCGGGGTGCCCCTCACAAAAATGTGGGGAAATTTTTTTAGAGCCCTATATCCAAAATGGCTGCTGCCAGCCAAGCTGGAAATTTACTTTTTAATGGTTTTGCCCACAGTGCTGCATAATACATGGTTTCTGAGACTATTTGGGTCAAGAAATTCACAAATGATGTAGATTTATTGATTTGACCTATTTTTGACCTTCAAATTCAAGATGGCTGCCACTTTTGGCAATTTAAATGTCAATTTTTCAAAATCGTCAGAGAGCCTTAATATTAGGCTCAAATGAAAGGTCTGCTCATACTGAATTCACTTGGACTTCACATGGGTAGTAAAATTACAACATACACATAGGTTATCAGATGTCTTGGGTGGAACCAATGAAAGCAGGGAGACAGAGACGATTCCTTAGCTTGGGGTTGTTTTCATTAACATAACATTCAAATTTTTTTACAATTTATTTATTGAATTAACTAAAAAGACTATCCATCTGAATCTGTTGAGTCTCCACACTGACTCATCTCATCATCACTGCTACTTTCGTCTGAGCAGTCATGAGGTGTGAACTGCTGGGGCAAGGGGGGCAGGGTGTGACGCACTGGTCGACACTTTCCATTCACTAGTTCCCAGCCGTGACCAATGGGAGAAGGATGCTCTTGTAGATTGTAATGGAGCTGGCAATATGTAAGGTAGTTTGACCTTTCCATATGAAGATTCAAAGAGTCATCGTCAGGTGGGAGACGGATTGTACTCTTTTTCTTCAGTTTGTGCCATTTGGAAACTCACATCTGCACTCTCAGCATAAATGACGGAGAGGACAAATGCCTTCATATCCGCTGTGACGTCATGTTTTAATTCAAGACTCTCGCCCACTCGTCCCAGGAGCTCTCCTGCTGTGCCCAATCTGCCACCAGCACTTCCCCATCGCGGTCAATACAGATGCCCCAGGGGCAAGAGTACAGGGCCCATGCCCGAGCATACGCCCAGCACTCGGACAGTGGTCCACCCCGAGTCCAGGACTTTCACACAAGGCTCTCGCCTGGTCTCACTGCCCCTCTCTGACACAGCCAGCAGGTCTGAGTACTGAGACGCTGCAACCAGGTAAGGTCTGTGGAAACCGGTCACTACAGTGCGCTCTAGCCTGGACCTTGTCTTGGGGTCCAGCTTCAAAGCTGTCAGAGTGCCCTTACGGATGTCAGCCACCAGAAACTCATCCCGTTTGGTGACAGTGATGCCTCAGGGTGCTTCCAGCCCATCTGAAGAGGCTGCAGTTGTTCCAGGGGCAGGGCTTCCTCCGAAAGTCTGAAGGAGACGTCCATGGCGGTTGAAGATGAGGAGAGCTCGCTCTGCAGCACAGCTCAGAGCTATCAGGCCTTTGGCGTTAACGGCCACATCAAAATAGTTCCAACAGTGGCGTCCTGTGCCTGAGCCATTGCTTGGTGATTTAACCTGTTGCATTTCCCATGGCATCTGTCACCTGGACTCGAGCGTTCCCGCAGTCTACGATGAAGAGCTCACCCTGGGGGGTGGTGTGAACGCCACTAGGTAGAGTGAGACTCCCACGACCAGAACCTTGCTTTCCAAACTGGAGGATGAGTCGACCCTCACCGAGTGTTACTAGCTCCCCTTCCTATTCTAGCTCCTCGACTAAGACAGACTCATTCTTCCCCTCTCTGGTCCAGCTTCGTTCTTTCGGTTGGGAGTTGCTTGAGCCAGATGAGAATCCTTGTCCTTCCTGAGACGAGCCATCTATCACCGACATGGAGAGCGATCGAGAGACCCGGGTCTGATGTGTCTGACCCTTGTGCTGCTGGGAACACTGGTTGCTTGGTTCCTTTGTGGCCGTACAGGAATAGGCTCGTCCAATCCTTCACCTCACCCCCCTCCCCAGACTGGGTGAGGCAGAGGAGGAGGAGAATCGACTGCGATGCACTTTCCAGTGTCCTGCATTATCCCCTTGGGTTCCATTGATGAGTGGACGACTCCGCTGGGACAAGTCGACTGTGGACTTTGACAGCCGTGATTCCTGGCGGACGGAGCTGGCGTTTTCGCGGGGGGAGCTTATGATGAAGGTGTAGCCAGAGTCTACACCGTCTGTAGGAGAAGAGGCCCGACCACTCGTCTCTCCATATGTCCCACGAGGGTGGTCGTCAGAGCAAGCACTGAGACGGGATTGAGGCCTGTCTCATGAGGAGAGGTCCATGCAACTGTGGCTGGACAGAGAGTCTCTCGGGCTGCCACGGGGGAAATCGGTGATGTTCCATACCCAAATCGAGAGAGGTTTCTTCGGGAGTCCTGTCTGCACTTCCGACAGTTCCTGTTTGAATCATTAGTGTCAAAGCTGCGAAAGTACCATCCATCCTGTCCAACACTGCTCTGCTCAAGAAAGGGAGAAGGTTCGCGTTGGGATAGCTGGCCCCTCTTGTCTCGTAAACTGTGTCGGTGCATCTTTCCAGTCCTGCTGTTGCCAAGATCCTCTCCCTCGGAGTCCCCATTGCCAATCAAATTGGGGACAGCCAAAAAGAGACAGTCACCTCGTGGATCAGAGGTGGGGCTTTCTTGCCCCTCATCCTAGGATGAGTCCCGCTCGAGAGTCCCTCTTTGGGGGCCACTGCTGCAATCTTGTGGACAAGCGCTTCACATCCTCCCCTGACTCCTCATCACTACGTGCCGACAGCCTCTTTTCTCCAAATGGCACAAACTGAAGAAAAAGAGTACAATCCGTCTCCCACCTGACGATGACTCTTTGAATCTTCATATGGAAAGGTCAAACTACCTTACATATTGCCAGCTCCATTACAATCTACAAGAGCATCCTTCTCCCATTGGTCACGGCTGGGAACTAGTGAATGGAAAGTGTCGACCAGTGCGTCACACCCTGCCCCCCTTGCCCCAGCAGTTCACACCTCATGACTGCTCAGACGAAAGTAGCAGTGATGATGAGATGAGTCAGTGTGGAGACTCAACAGATTCAGATGGATAGTCTTTTTAGTTAATTCAATAAATAAATTGTAAAAAAATTTGAATGTTATGTTAATGAAAACAACCCCAAGCTAAGGAATCGTCTCTGTCTCCCTGACATCTGATAACCTATGTGTATGTTGTAATTTTACTATCCATAAGTGAATTCAGTATGAGCAGACCTTTCATTTGAGCCTAATATTAAGGCTCTCTGACGATTTTGAAAAATTGACATTTAAATTGCCAAAAGTGGCAGCCATCTTGAATTTGAAGGTCAAAAATAGGTCAAATCAATAAATCTACATCATTTGTGAATTTCTTGACCCAAATAGTCTCAGAAACCATGTATTATGCAGCACTGTGGGCAAAACCATTAAAAAGTAAATTTCCAGCTTGGCTGGCAGCAGCCATTTTGGATATAGGGCTCTAAAAAAATTTCCCCACATTTTTGTGAGGGGCACCCCGGCTCATTTTTTTATTTAACCTTTATAGATGACAAATCCAGTGAGAAACGAACCTTTCCTCTCCACGGTCACGGAACTTCTATAAATGACCCAACTACTACGTCACAATTCCATGAGTTGAGTTTTGGAGGCAGAAAATCGTCTGTTCTGATAGACATGGCTGTAAATTTGACAACTTTCCCCATCTTTGAAAATATAGCTTGTCATCATAATATAACTCAAGAATGTATTTCTTACATGATATGATTCACAAACAACAAAATATATGTCCACCAACATGATTGAACGAGTACCCAAAGTTCAGAGACTGAAAGTAGCACAGGTGTCTATCTGCCTCTTTAGACTGCTGGATAACGGAGGGATGCCTACTGCCACTGTAGCGACCTCTCTCGATTTAAACCACTTGTCAAAGCAAACAAACTTATCGACAGTCTCCACATATTTAACTGATCACGGGGATTTTCTATCACTCTAACACTACGCCTAAAAGCCAAACTTTACCACCGAATAACCCGCTAGCTTGTTAGCTGATGGTAGATCGCCTACCTTGTTAAGTGACGTTACTAACGTTAGTCGTTTTCCCATAGGTTTTAAGCGCATTTCTCTTGAAGTGCACCTTAACTCACACAATTTGTGAACACTGTAAGGCATACAGGATCGCTACTAGTTGGATAATATTTAGTATACATCTGATAGATTACGCCAAAATTATCAAATGTAGGATTAGCTGTTGAGAAAGCATTAAAAGACAGCGCTGAAAACGGTCACTTTTGTATTGGTTCTGATAGCTTTCGAAGGCTTTCTGCCTCCAGTTGCAGTTTATAGAATGTTAGAACACGGAATGTTTACAAACACAAAAAGGGTCTATACCCTGGCTCTCATCAACGGCCACATTGCTGATGGGTACAAGGTACTGTATTCTATGCATCCCTGGGTACATGGTACTCCACATGTCCTCCTGATTATACAAAGTAGGCCTACTTTTAATGCCCGCCTAATGGGTACAATGTACTCTGTGTACCCCCATGAAAGTGTCTATATACAGTGTATGTAGAAGAACAAGGCTGTTTCAATGTGCTGTACTACTGTAATACATGAGAAATGTACAGTACGAAGGGAAGGACCATTATGAGACCCATTATGAAAATGTGGATTTGTTTGATTCGTGCACAATTTGTTGGCTAAATACAAGGACTTTGTTTTGTATGATTAGCACAGTAGCAAAATGAAAAAAAAAAAAAAAAAATGAATAGGCCTAATGGTACTGAATGTCCTGGTCTTAATCCAAGTTATATGCAGTGAAAAGTACAGTATACAGTAGTATTGTATTCTATTTCAGCCTATGTTATTTCAGTATCTGTATCTGTTCCCAGTTTGGTAATGAGAGCCCTATCAGTTCCACTGACCCGTGCTACAGAACCAACCCAAAAATGGCAGACCGGATCCACTGTGTGGCTTTCTGTCTGAGTGCCACAGAGGTGATGGGCAGTTCAGAGTCACAGAAAAAGACGTACAGGAAGCTCCATGCTGCCTTCTCTGCCCTAAGTGAGGATCTCATTTGAAGAATATTCACATGGAAGACAGAGAACGGACCTATATTTACAGCTGTTATGCTATTAATTTTCTGAAGCAGAATTCAAGAGGAGTGCCTTTATTCCTGTCAAATTGCTGACAGCTTCTGGCCACATACACATTAGCACTCAAAGTTATTTACCTAATGTGAAATTAGCATCAAGATTTGGAATAACTGCCAAGCTCTTTCAGAGCCAATTGGGTCTGATATATAACATATTCTTTGCAACATTTCCCCAACATGTTCATCTCAGTAGAGCAATCCTATTCTGACTCCTGGATTATCTGTGAGATAAAATGTGGCAGAGTGTTGGTTATTTGTATTGCATTTTTGTTTCACTTTGCAGATGTTCCCCAGGTGATTCTGCTGACCCATGTGGATCAGGTGTGCCATGCTGTCAGTGAGGATGTCAGTTACGTCTACAGCAGCCGCATAGTACAGGACAGGGTATGTTTACAGCAGTCTCATAGTACACAAGTCTAGTATACCAGTCCCATACTACAATATAGCCCCAATAATCACCCTCTGGTACAGTAGCCTATGTTACTACACTTGCAGGAGCTGAAAACATAGGTAGGAGGATGCAAAGCGAAAATTATTAAATTTACGTTGTATTACTGACTCGACCATCAATGTAACACAAGAAAATGATCATTCCTGGTTGAGGAAGTGGCATTACAAAAATTCCCAAAAAGTCCACAAAAATATAAAATTCCAGTAGGCCTAAATTACAGTATAATACAGCAGTTTAGTACAGCAGTCCATGGAGACTAAATATTGAAAGTCCATATGGAGTAGCAGGTAGTCATGTAAGCTTACAGTCCATGTTATGTGTGCAGATGCAGAAGGCTGCAGAGCTGCTGGGGATGCCTCTCTCCTATGTGTTCCCGGTGAAGAACTACAGCTGGGAGCTGGCTGTGAACTGCCACAATGACATCCTGCTGCTGATGGCTGTCCAGCGCATCCAGGAAGCAGTAGATGACACTCTGGAGGACCTGGTGGACACCCTTGCAGCTGTGTCCTCCTCTCCTGCCACTCCTCACACCCTGACTGGGCCACAGGAACTGACTGTGTGATCAGACTTAATAACAGTCCCAGTTGTATTACATCACATGTACGCTACAAATACAGTTTTGCAGCAGTTTGTGCAAGCAGTATTAATAGGCTACTGTAACAGTGAGAGTGGGAGTGGTAGCGGTAGCGAATATTCCTTTAGGCGCCACCACCACGCCTAAATCAAAACCATTTATCTAAATTCTGTTGCCTACTGCATGCAGCTTGGTAAACTCCTGCCTTGTCATGCTTTATTTCTATCTCCTGAAAAGCAGTAATACAAGTAAAAAGAAAATGATCTGTATGTTCCAAGTGTGAATGTTGTGTGTTTCTTTCAAACTTTGAGTTTGAGTTTTGGTTCAGAGTCTGATAGTAAGCAATATTCTTACACATGGATGCACTCTCACAGTAATGTTTACATGAATGCAAGCAAAGTTAAACTAACCAGAGAGTAATACCATTGCTGCTGCATTCATGTATGTCCATAGCCGCAGTGCCCCTGAGCACCATCTTTATTGTTCCCCAGGTTCCTAGTTCTGGGTTAGTATAGGATGTTAATCACACACATCTTGGTGCTGTCACCTACTTGTGGTCCGATGTCTGCTGCACTCTACTACGTTTCCCTTGCGCTGGTATGCTGTGAAATTATCTCCACAGCTGCCTTGATTTAGTCAAAGTCAAAGCAAACTTTATTGTCAATCAAGCACTGCAACAGTACATTGCACGCAGACTGAGATTGTATTTCTCAAAGCTCCAAATGTGCAGTTAAAATTAAGACAAACAACTGAGATGTATATAGGACATCACAACTCACAAGACATAAAGTGCAAAGATTTCAAGATATCAGGCATGTAAAAATTTCCGATTTACACCGGAAAGCGCTGGTACGCCGTAAATGTCATCTGCACGGCTGCCTTGTTCTACACTCTCCGGCATGCCCCTCACACATTGTTTTACAAAAGTATTTCCATGTATGTGACAAATAAACTCTTGAATCTTCGTCCCTGTGCCTCTGTTCTAGAATCCATCCTGACAAAAAGATGATCAACCTGTTTCCACCCCATCTGTGGTCAAAGGGAACCAATACCTCCAGAGCAGTCTCTGGGGATAACACTTTACTACGCGGCACGCTATGGTCCCACTAGGTCACATAAGGTCACATGGAGAAGCCACATTTTAGCAAGCAGGATAAGATCAATTACATTCCAGCGGCAGAGACCTGTAGAGCCAGTTCAGCTCCTCCCTCTGCCATCGCATCATCACACAAATATTGCCCAATCTGCCGCTTGGAAGGTGCCCAGACACGGGCTGAAGTTCTGTTTCATTTCTCCTTGTTGTGCTTTTGCATCTTTATCATTTGTGCCTCTGCGGTGGGGGAGGATTTTCCTTGAGAGGAGTATTTGTTTGCTCACTTCCAGCTTTACCAAGAGAGCAACCATGGCATCCACAATACGATCAAACCCGTCAAAATTAAACTTGGAAATGGAGCGAAAGCTGCTTCAACTTTTACCCAAACCCATCAGGCTGCATCTGCTTTACCAAGTGACTTGGGATTTTAGCCTTGAGAAACTGCAAGGTAGATTTGATGATGTTGGGCAGTTTATCATCATTGTGTATCTGAAGAGAGGCGATGTCAGAGGAGCTTACTTTGGTAAAGTTGAAGGCAATAGGTATGATCAATGGTTTCTTTTTGATCTAACGTCCAAACCAGCTATTTCAATTCCTATTCAGTCTAAGGGTAAAACACAGAATTCCTTATGGGCATTTGGCAATGCCATGAAGCTGAGCAATTTGTATCACAACATTATTGTGGATTTCTCCTCCGATGAGAAGTACAACACAGGCTGGGCACAGGAGTCCATAGACAACAGAGATGGATCACTCACAGGTCTGGAGCTGTATCGAGTTCATGGTGAGAAGCCATAAGCACTATTAACTACATAGGCTACCATGACAATTTCCCCTATTGTTTGCATACTCACTCCTTATAGCTGTTCATCATCTATACTGTATTCCTTCATTGTTTAGAAGATGGAGATATGTTTATGCATCCTTGGAGAAACATGTGGGAGGAAAGGTTTGCAGCAGATTTTTTTTTTCTCTGCAGTTCTCTGCAACACACATCAATGCACAAACAGCTGTTAACATTAATAGAGTGGTTGTATAATGTATGTTCATGTTCATCCAGGGACACTCTCAGAGAGAGGTATGTGGCCCATAAGATGAGATGCAAGTCTCTGAACAGTGCAAGAATGCTGTTGCTGGGGCCAGCAGGGGCGGGAAAGTCCAGCTTTATCAACTCCATCAGGTTTGTCATGTATGGACGAGTTCTTCACCTGCCAATAACTGGCACAGCGCAAGATGGTTTCAAAAAAAAGGTGTGTGAAATTATTTTGGCAGATGCTATTTGCACCTGGGTGTATATAACCAACAATGCTGTTTGCATCTGATGGGCATAGTAAATGTGGCTATTCACACCCAAGTGACATAACATGGAATAGTAGAGACAATCACCTGGGTGTCTGTAGCAAATAATGGTAATTACACCCAGCTTAACATAAGTCTTATGTATGGAAACAGGAGAGTCTTGATCTAAAATAGAAAGTGGGTGTGCTGAGTGCTACTGAGGTCAAGTCAAGTCAAGTCAAGTCACTTTTATTTATATAGCACATTTCATACAACATAGTTGATCCAAAGTGCTTTTAAAATAATAATAATAACAATAATAATAATAACAATAATAATAATAACAATAATAATAAACAATAAACAAATAATAATAATAATAATAATAATAATAATAATAATATGCAAATGACCAAATAAAACAAACAAACAAAAATAATAACAAAAATAAAAGAGGAAAGGGGTTTAGGGAGAATTAAAGGCTAGGGAAAAAATATGTGTTTTTAACTTAGACTTAAAAAGATCAATGGTATGAATGGACCTAATGTGGGAGGGGAGACTATTCCAGAGCTGGGGAGCAGAAACAGAGAAGGCTCTGTCACCTCTGGTTCTAAGGTGAGAGGAGGGAACAGAAAGAAGAAGTTTAGAGGAAGATCTGAGGGGCCTAGAAGTACAGTAAGGACTAAGTAAATTGCAGATGTAATCAGGTGCTAATTGATGTAAGGCTTTAAAAACATAAAGTAACAATTTAAACTCAATTCTATATTTCACTGGCAACCAGTGCAGTTCACAGAGCACAGGAGTGATGTGATCACGCTTCTTAGTTCCAGTAAGCAATCTAGCAGCAGCATTTTGAACCATTTGTAATCTAGCAATAGAAGAGTTGGGAAGGCCAAAATAAAGTGCATTACAATAGTCTAATCTTGAAGTGATGAATGAATGAATTAGAGTTTCCATGTCTTTAGCAGAGAGGAAAGATTTTAACTTTGCAATGGTTCTCAATTGGAAAAAACTGGCCTTCACCACACTGCTTATTTGATTACTGAATGTGAGTGAAGAATCCAGGTAGACTCCAAGGTTTTTTACTACACTACTGAAATTTGGATAAGGGACCAAGAGCATTACTCAGGTCAGATACAGAAGCAGGAGGCCCAAATATGATCACTTCAGTTTTCTTTTCATTAAGTTGTAAGAAATTCATGGCCATCCAACATTTGATATCATTAAGACAGTTAAACAGGTTTACCAAAGAGCCAGAGTCACCAGGAGTGACTGGAAGGTAAAACTGTGTATCATCTGCATAGCAATGGTACTGAACACTGTATTTTTCAAAAATTGATCCAAGTGGGAGCATATACAGTGAAAATAAAAGAGGGCCTAAATGGACCCTTGGGGGACACCACACTTGATTGGAGCAGAGGAAGAGGAATAATTATCCAACCTGACTGAAAAGGTGGTTTTCAATTCCCAAGCACAATATTACTCCAGAATCCTGCTCTTCTACTATTCATTAGCACAATCCCAATAACTTCTCCGATCAACTTGTAGTCTGATTAGGAACATTAGGCCATCTCTCAAACAAATTTAAGACAGAGCTTCCATGGTGGTGCCCTCTGTGGAACAGTTAGGGCCTACTCATGTACATTTGTTATCACCCTTTGTTGGTTCTATGGAGTACTCGAGTCCCGGACTCGGACTCAAGACCGTTTTTTTGCTTTCTCAGTCTCAGACTCATTCCTTGTCAGACATCAATTCGAATTTCGGATATGTTGCAGAGAAAAAGAAAAGATGTGCTCATTAATATAATGTATATTCAATACATTTATGTGTGAGATAAAGCATATAAACATCATCTCCGTTTAATAAAAGCATACCTGAAGACAAGGTATGTAGCCCGCTATTTCTTTAATTTCCCACAAGATGAAAAAAGTACTTATCTTACCTTATCTACTTTTCCAACCATATTTTTCACACTTATGCACATCTTAAAGTGCCATTTATAGAGGTTAATAGTTAATAATCAGCCTACTGTACAGTTGTAGTATAGGCTGGACCTAATAGGCCTATTTTGCTCAAAAATAGGCCTAGTTAAACTTAAAGCCAAGGTCCAATATCCTGAATGAATAATTTGATGTTGTTTAATCATGACCTGTTTGCTTGCTTACTCAGGGTGTCCGCGGGTTTGTAAAAAGTTGTAAAAGGTAGTAAATGAAATCAGGTCAAATTAAGGCCAGTAAAAAGTAGTAAAAAGTAAGAAGCGTCCTCTGACGAGGTAGTAAATTTTTGAGCCCCCATCCAAATGACGCTATGATTTTTTCAATTTGTTTAACTTACATCCATCCTAACTCGTTAAATTAGTAAACTTCTGTGGACTTAGCCTACTGTATTATTTTGCGTTGCGAGTGGAATCTGAGTGATAAACTGCAGATGATGTCACGCCTGCCTACCTCACGCGCGCTCAATCAATCTGGGTAGGCTACCTGCCAGATCTCTTCGCAAATTCGCTATTAGTTAATTTCAAATAAAGGAACAGTAAAAAAGGCTATGAAGATTAGACGACTTGAGGTAAAAGGCTGTGAGTGAAACTGTCGCACCTTTTTTGTTGTCTGTCACGTCATTAAGGACTTAAACACCCATAAGGATAAATGTTGCACCAGAGACAGTGGGTGAAGCAGGTAATTGCGGATGAAAATATCCATCGAGACTATCGCTTTCGCTAAACCCCTACAGCCTATTTATTGTCAAACCGTTCTGCCGAAGTGCAAGAGGGGAGCCGCAAAAGATGTTGAATTTGTCTGTCATCTGTTAAAACGTTCCCATTTAGAAATTACTTGTCTTTTGAGGCATAGCCTTCATGTTTTCATATCCGCTCATAGTCTTTGCCTCGTAATGCCATTCATTTCGGCTACATTATCCGTCAAAGCCCCGTAAGGATCAAGGCGATTTCAAATGAACCGTCATTTTTGCTAGCTAGCTTGACTTTGCAAATCACCAGTGATATGAATGAGGCTAGATTTAAAATGTAGCCAAATAGCACGTCAGTAATGATTTTTTTAAAAAGTGTTTCAAACATAGCCTACAGTGATTTTGAGTAGCCTATTTCAAAGAAATGTGGAAAGACCACTGAAGCTATTGTCATGCGCCTGCCTGTGCGCTGAATTGTGCATAGGACTCATGAGAAATTGAATGGGGAAAGGCCAGACGGCTCTCACCCAATCCTGTTCTCTTATGATGAGCCCCGTGTAACCTTATATGTCCACATGAGTGATAAATATAAAGGTAAATAATAAACATATTCAGAAGAATAATATATATGATCCTGAAAGTTAAGTGTTAATGATGATGGGAGTATAGCCTAATACGGTGTCCTGACACAAGTAAGCTGTATCATAAGCAAGAATTTGTAGTAATTTAGGGGTGCTGCGAATGCAAAAAATGTTGATGGGGTGCCTTGAGCTCAAAAAGTTTGAGAACCACTGGACTAAAGCAAAAATAGATATTTCAGATTTTATTTGCATTTATTTTTGTCATGAAGTGTGCCCGAACATGTACAGTAGGTTGCATAAGGAAAGAGAGAGGGGTGGGGGGATCCTATCCAGGCTCCTGTAATTTAGGGTATCTACTTCTACTGTATGTACTGTAATCAGAAAGAATCATCGTGGGTTTTCAAACTTTGGCGGCATAGCCTAATATTGACAAACTAGAAAAGCACTGAGAGAGCGCAGACCTCCGCCAAGGCAATGTGGAAGACACAAAGACACAACATAAATTCCAGATTGTGTTCTGGATCACTGATCGTACCAAAATTGTCTGAATATGTAGGATGCCACCGCCCCCAAAGAAAAAAAAAGTGCGCTGCTAGATGTTGTGGAGGTAGTAAAAATATTGTAAAAGGTAGGGAAAAAGGTAGTAAATGGTAGTAAATTCAGTACCAGGATTCCTGTATATACCCTGTTACTGTAGGTTTAAACTAAAATACATTTTCCAGAATTTGTTAATTCCAGCAACACTGGCAGAAATGTCATGAGCTGTGTCTGCTCTAGCCAGCTAAAATTAGCTACATTTACTGTGGTGATAAAGATGGAGTTAGCAAGCTAACAAGGATCAACTAAAATTGTCCTCAGTATCGCGTTTGGAGGGGTACTAAGTTCAGAATTCACATCGGACCATCTGAACATCATTACTACCTTAAAGGAATTATCTGGAGTGAATCAACACGTAGCCCTGTTAATTTATAGTGCTAAGCGCTATGCTATGATAGCCACCACAATGCAGACTGAGATAGCGAAACGTCAGCACTAACAGTATGGGGCATGTCACAACGAAACCAAATCGATTAGGTTTTGTTTTGACATGTCCTATTCTGTGATTCATTTTTGGACCCAGGGTGCAAATCGACACTGAATTATTTACCACCCAGGTATACGTAGCGTTTCCTTTAAGCATAGTTTCAAACCTGTTAGCAACTTGGTTGGGTAACTTAATTTGTAGTTATCTGAGCCCTTGAAAACCGCAACAAATCATGCTGTATAGTGTACGGTCATTTTGACTAATGGTTGTTGTAGAAGTTGCACAAACTTGTGAATTAAATGAGGATGGCTTCAGTTCCCTTGAACGGGTCTTTATTCCAGGACAGACATTACACCACACTGACTGTCAAGCGTAACTGATTTAACTGACTTTTCTGACCCTGAGCGCGCATACACTAAACCCAAGTTCGCTACATTACATGCTTTGCGCATGCGTACAATACAAGTATATGACATCTTCCCCTTTTTGAGACGAAGGCACAATAGGTACTGCAATGACTGGGTCAACATAGAAGTGAAACAAAAATGACTAAACAGCAACTGTCAATTATTGTACCCAGGCATACTAAGGCCTCTTCCAAGCATATGTACTACATAACATGTTTCTTAAAACAACTCAGGTAATTCAGCTTTTCAAACAAGCAATGCATTTCATGTTTTGAATACTAAATCATTAAACCTTTGTTACCCTATCATAAGGCACACTGGAGAAACATTTTTCCATTACAATATTCCATAACATTTTTTTTTTTTTTTAGTTATTATTATTAGGACATACAATAAACATCAAACTCATTCCCTTTTTTTTTTTTTTTTTTTTTTTTTTGAACATCACATCTCAAACAACCAACACTCGTCTTGTGTGTGTGTGTGTGTGTGTGTGTGTGTGTGTGTGTGTGTTTTTTTTTGTTTTTTTTTTTTTTCACACGAGTAACCTAAGGTTATGGGGTGGACTACCCAGTAACCTGCATAGCTGCCGGAGGTTATTTTGCTCCATGAGGCGAGCTATGGACAAATAAAGTCTTTCAGTCTTGCAGGTGGACGAATGACTCTGCCCTTGGAAGTCACTCGGGTTGGGGAGTTTTCAGCAGGGACAGGCTGTTCAGGAACAGTCTCTGTGTGGCACGCCAGCGCGCCCTCTGCCTCACCTGGCTGACTACTCAGCTGCACTGTCTCCTCACCATGCTGCTGAGCCGTGTCCAACGTTGGGCGTAGATGGCGTCTGTTGCGACGCAGGACTCCTCTGTCAGTCTGCACAAGGTAGGACCTAGGCGCAGGGTGGATGCTGTGGACCGTGCCGGTTGTAGTCCAACCAGACTCGTTGTCCAGCTTCACTGCCACGCTCGCCCCTGGGGTGAGAGGTGGAAGTGCTCGGGCGCCGTGACGCCTGTTGAATGCTCGCCTGTAGCCCTCCTTGGCCCTGGCGTCAGCTTGTCTGACCGCTTCCAAGTCAGGCCACTTGGGAGAAAGGACTGTGTCAAGAGTGGGCACAGTTGTTTTGATCTGGCGGCCCAACATCAGCTGCGCGGGGCTGGCGCCAGTGGCTTGCAGGGGTGTAGCTCTATAGCTCATGAGAGCGAGAAACGGGTCAGCCTGCCTCAGGATCCTTTTGGCTGTCTGTACAGCTCTCTCCGAACCACCATTGGCTTGCGGAAAATGAGGACTGGAAGTGCGATGCACAAAGTCATATGATTCAGAAAAACTTTTGAACTCCCTACTCACAAATTGTCCCCCGTTGTCTGTGAGTAGCTCGTCTGGGCACCCCCACCGCGCGAAGATGTTCTTCAGACGGGCACAGGTGGTCTGACTGCTCAGGTCTGGCAGGTGGGCGATCTCCAGGTAACGAGAAAAATAGTCAATGACAATTAAATAGTTCTGTTTGTCATACTCACAGATGTCTGCAGCGATCTTTTGCCATGGCCTGGATGGCAGCTGAGTTGTGATCAGAGGCTCCTTCCTCTGTGTCGGTCTGGTCTGCAGGCATTCTGGGCACTTCGTTATAAGGTGCTGGAGCTCTCTCTCCAGACCGGGCCACCACACGCTCATGCGTGCTCTCTCTTTGCACTTGGTGATGCCCTGGTGCCCATCGTGCAGACGGTCCAGAATGTCCTGTCTCATGCTGTGCGGGATGACGATGCGCTCACCATACAGCACCAGTCCTTTCGAGACAGACAGGCTGCTTCCCCACTGGTGGTAGGCTTTGGCTTGGACTGGAACGTTACTCACGTGGACTGGCCAGCCTTGAGCCACCAGGCTGCTGACCACTTGCAGCTCGTAGTCCACGCTTGTCTCCTGCTTGATCCGCTCCAGCTTCGATGGGGATACGGGCCAGGCGGTGTGTGCTGCATTTTCAAAAGCTGTCACATCACAGATTAGTTCTGACACTTCACTTTGTACTGCTGGTAACGGTTGTCTGGAAAGTGTGTCTGCTACAGTCAGTGTTTTACCAGGTACGTATTCTGCCGTGGGGTTGTATTTCATCAGACGCATGAGCAGACGTTGGCATCGCAGAGGAACTGTGTCGAGATCTTTGTTATTAATCAGTGGAACTAATGGCTTGTGGTCTGTATGCACTGTGAAACTCTCTAAGCCATACAGATACTGTGTAAACCTCTCGCATGCCCAAACGGCTGCCAGGCACTCTTTCTCTATTTGCGCATAGCGCGTTTCAGAGTCAGTTAATGTTCGAGAACAGAATGCTACTGGTTTCAGTCCATCTTCATGTCTCTGCAGCAATACGGCGCCTAGCCCGTAGCTGCTGGCATCAGCACTAACCACTGTCTGCTTGCTGATGTCATAGAATGCTAGTGTGGGTGCTGCACAAACAAGTTGCTTTACCTTACTGAAGGCCTCGGCTTGGGGTGTGTCCCAGGACCACGCAGCGTCGCTCTTCAGCAGGTCGTTGAGGGGTTTGACTGTCGCTGACAGGCTCGGCAGGTACCTCCCCAGGTAGTGCACCATACCTAGGAACCTCCGCAGCTCAGGCACGTCGCTCGGCGCCTGCATCTCCATGATGGCACTGACCTTGGATGGATCAGGCCGGATGCCCTCCTGATCGATGCAGTGCCCCAGGTACGTCAGTCGTCTCTGGCGCAGACGACACTTGCCCTCGTTGAGCTTCAGGCCTGCGTCTCTCAGGATGCGTAGGGCTGCCTGCAGTCGTTCCTCATGCTGGCTCTCATCAGCACCATGGACAAGGATGTCGTCCATGAACACCTCGACACCCTCCATGTCGCGGAACAGCACCGACATCTCCCTCTGGAATATCTCGGAGGCGCTGGAGATTCCGAAGGGGAGTCGCCTGAAGAAGTACCGTCCCATGGGTGTGATGAATGTGGTGAGCATCGCTGTGTCTCGGTCCAGCGGGATCTGCCAGAACCCACTGGCGGCGTCTAGCAGAGAGAACACACGCGAGTCTGCCAACCTTGGCAGGATGTCGTCGATTGTGGGCAGGACATACCTTTCCCTCCTGATGGCGGTGTTCAGGCGCTTGAGGTCGACGCAGATCCTCACCTCGCCGCTCTTCTTTGGGACCGGGACCATTGGAGCACACCACTCCGTTGGCTCCTTGACCTCCTCTATGACGCCACACTGCACCATTCTCTCCAGCTCAGCCCTGACTTTGGGAAACAGAGGGGCAGACACTCGCCTAGCTGTGCTCACACTGTAAGGAACAGCATTTTCCTTCAGGCGAATCTTCACCGGCTTTACCTTCAATAAGCCCAGTTCAGTGTCAAATGTGGTCTGCACCTCATTTAGCCTCTTGACCAGCCCCATTGCCACTGCCACGTTGCGCCCTAGCAGGTCACTGCCATTTGTTTTGATGACATGAATGCTGAATTTATAGAACTGGCCCGAGTGCTTGACTGTGGTGTTGAACATTCCCAGGCAATCTAGTCTGCCTCCGGGGCTCTGGAGAGACGTGTTGTCGCTAGCTAAAGCTGGTGGGTGTTTCAACCTGCGGTAAGTGTCTTCGGAAATCACCGTAGTATCGGCCCCAGTGTCAATCTTGAACGTGACTGGTGTGTGATTAATTCGCAGCTTTACAGTCCATGGGGTGGTGGAGTCGGCAACGGTACAGGCGGCTTTAATTTCTCCCAGAAAATGCCCACTACTCCCGCTTGCCTCGCACTCTGCCCCGACATTTACCAGTTCATTTAGCTTAGCTGACCGACAAACGGCAGCGAAATGTCCGATTTTGTGGCAATTTCTACATTTGGCATTCTTGGCTGTACACACAGATTGTGGGTTGTGTTCCTTACCGCATCTGAAACATTTCTTTCGTGGCCCAGACGGTTGGAAGCTTCGATTAGCTCCTGGCTGTTGCCTCCCTTTCGCGCCAAAGTGAAGATTCGGAGCGCGAGACTGCCTTCTCGCTACTTCACTGAGGTAGCTAGTATCCACAGAGCTAACTTTAGCCTGCTGGCTAACTTGTCCCTTAATTTGTTCGGATTGCCGCACCATTTCCACCGCCATATCCAGGGTCAGGTCGGCTGTTAGTTGCAGCTTCTCAGACAAAGTCTTATCCAGGATTCCTATCACTAGTCTGTCGCGAATGTTTTCTATTTTAGCCGGCCCGAACTGACACGTTTCCGCTAACTCGTACAATGTTCGAATGTATTCCTCTGCGCTTTCCCCTTGTTTCTGCCCTCTAAGGTAAAAACGGGCGCGTTCGTGTATCACGTTTACTTTCGGGACGAAGTAGGTATTTAGCTTATCCAAAACCGCGTCGTCAAAGACGAAAGTATGGAAAACTTGCTCTGCCTCTCTGCCCAGAGCGTATAGCAGCGTGCTCACCTGCACAGCACCGCTTTCGTTGTTCAGTTTAGTTGCTAGCCGATATCTATGAAACCTCTGTCGCCACTCTGGCCACTGCTCCGGTCGAGTGAAATCCAAGCTTTCCGGTGGATGAAACTTTGCCATTTTAACTTCTGACACCATGTACAAACTTGTGAATTAAATGAGGATGGCTTCAGTTCCCTTGAACGGGTCTTTATTCCAGGACAGACATTACACCACACTGACTGTCAAGCGTAACTGATTTAACTGACTTTTCTGACCCTGAGCGCGCATACACTAAACCCAAGTTCGCTACATTACATGCTTTGCGCATGCGTACAATACAAGTATATGACAGAAGTTAGTTGTCAAATGTCACCATTTATTCATCTATTTTAGATTTCTTCTAATTCTAGCAAGGTGTTGTCACCATAGGCGCAGTGCTAATGCTAGGTCCAGGTGTCAGCGCAGGACTTGACAATCCGAATGCCTGAATTACTGTTGTCAAAAGAAATGGGCGATTTCCTTGATTTAGAAAGTGCAAAATGTGTGTAGGGTAGACTGAGTACATTTGAGACAGGAGTACGGTTGAGACTTGTTAATATCTTGCGTGCACTAGAACTATGATTTTTGCTACACACATGGGCCCTCTTTAATCATGGAAAATTTGGATATTGTGCATACCTCCAGTCCAAAGATATTGGGGAAAGTATTTTTACCATAGTGAGAATTTCACTTAACCATGTCCCTTCCACAGTGAATATCTTAATACTCCTGCTAGACTGTTCAACTTATCTTACACCATTTAAAAGGCAATTCTCTGCTCTATAAATTGACATATTTCATATAATCATATTATGCAAGCTGGTTGCATTATTTAGAAAGATGTGCAAGATGGTCAGCAGGGTACAGTTGAGACATGACAATTCAACTGTCCCCTGGATGAATTCCCATTGGATTGCATGTTGTTTATCTGTGTCTATTATGATAGAATTTAGGCAATATGTAACACAAATGTCAATAGAATAAAACATTTTTCATATTTAAACTACATATTATTAAAGGATATACGTTTCTAACATGATGGCTGTAAAGATAACATAATATTTTATAAAATGAGTGATGATAAAACAAAGAAAAAGTATTTTTTAATCTTCAAACTTGATGTGCCTGCTGTATCTCTTTTTCTAAAGCTGATCTAGAGGAAAAAGTATGGATTTAACTAAAAAGAAACTCTAAAATTACATATTTTAAAAATGAGCCATCTTGGCTTGTCAGCCCTAAAGCATTCTCAATGTGTCTCAACTGTACACAATACTTTAGAACTATGGGTACAGTTGAGATAAAATGCACCTCGTCTTTAAGAGTTAATTGTGAAAAAAATAAACAACATATCGATATAAGTTTTTTGTTTTATTGTAGTGCAGACTTATAGGATGCACCATTTAAAAAATAACTAGTTTTCAATATGTTTTTAGTGACGAAGATTTGACTCGTAGTGGAGAGAGCAAAAACTGTCTCAATTGTACTCAGTCTACCCTACAGATGGCCAGCTTCTTCCAGCAGGAGGATAGAATTCACTTGCAGTCACTGGTTCATGCTGAGGGAGGGTAGCCTGGTTCTCACAGACCCTTCGTGCTTCGTGCATCTTCGTGAGCTCGCACGAGGGTCTGGTCATGGCTTGTTGAGCCCGAAGTCTTCGTTTACCCCATACTCGATCCCGCCTCTATGCCATAGATCCAATCACAATCGTGGGGCGGGATGTTAACAGGTATGACGTAGCAAGTAGTACGTGACAGGCACATTGAATTTTCCAATCAGGTTCGAGATTTTTTTTTAATACAACCCCCGCCCCGTCACAGCAGAAAACAGCTAGGCAACCGATGAAATTCCAGATGGATGAGAAACATCCATCTGGAGAAACATCCATCTGCGTGAGAACCAGGTTAGAGGGGAGGTGGTCTTACAGCACAGGCCGTACACTGTTAACATTTTCAAAAAAATTACAGTCCTATTTACAGATCTATTTTAGACTCATTTTCCAAACACACTCAGTTTTCCCCTCTTATGTTCAGAGAAGCACAATGCATGTATAGCTGGAGCCGTTCTCACCGCACTCGGGTCTTGAACTTGCTACTCCGTCAACTACAACTAACCCACGGCATGGGAGTCAAACGCTTAACGACTGAGTTGAAAAGCCCAGGCTTCCAACTCAGCAGTTAGAAGCGTTTTTGAAAGATAGGGGATGTCAGGATTTACACATACTGCTTCAGTTAACTGAGGTAGTTGGTATCCTTTACACGTTTTTTAATTAGTCAATTTATTTATATATTGAACAATTCAACTAATATAACAACAAGATTTATTGGTGAGAATATAATATAAATCGGACCACATTGTTGACTATTTTGAGTGTCTGGTTTCAGCTTAAGTCCAGCATCGTCAGAGCAAGACGGGGAGGTCCTGCTACGTCTCTGACACTCTGTGAGGTGATGCCATTTGGAGAGGATTCTAATGACCTCAGTGTCTCTGATGCACTGGCAGTCATTAACGGACATGTGCCTGAGGGACACATGGTAACCCATTTCCCTTACATGACATCATAAACTTTCAAATAACGTTTACATTGAAGAATGCAGCAAGCTACAGTAATGTTCAAACAGCGATTCTAATGAATCAGGCAACATACCTATTACAATCAATAGGCCTGAGAGTCAGTGGAGGTGGTGTTTCAACAGAGATTTCTTGAACTTACTGGGAAGTCACTGAAGTGACTGGGATAACTATAATGTGTCTTCAGTATTGATCATTAGGACAATAGATGATGGTTAACTAAGTTCCCTTTGCATTCTCAGTTCCAGATGGGAACACCTTTCAGCTGCAAGACTGCTGGCTACAGGGCCAATCCAGTCCTCAACGATAAGATCCACTGTGTGGTTTTTGTCCTGGATGCCTGCAAAATCAGCACATACCGTGGCAATCTGAAGAGGACAATAAGAAAGTTTCAAGTTGAACTATCTGACTTGGGTAAGTGTGAAACTTTCGAATATTTAGGACAATTTTATTGGATAACTATTATTTTGTTATTTTGTGTATAGAGAACAAAACATTAGTTCCTTGAACTTCACCGACTGACTAGATTTCACAGATGTTCTATCTTTATGATTGTTCTGTAGATGTTCCACAGATAGTCTTGCTAACTCATGTTGATGAGGTGTGTCATGCTGTCCAAGAGGATGTGAAGTACGTCTACAGCAGCCGCATCATCAAAGAAAAGGTGACATTTGACAGGAGTGACAGGGTTGAAATGAAGCTGCCTCATACAGGAGTGGGTTTGAAATGAGGCTGCTGACAGCAGTGACTGGATAATTTCCTTCCGGATAAATAAAACCTACTGACCAACCAACTTTCCGGTATGCAGTCCAATGAATGGCACTAAGATCTCAAAATAAAAAAAAAAAAAAAACGAAAGACTGGATTCAGCTCCCTTTATAGGATTGACAAGGGTTGATCTGTGTTTTTTTATGTTGCGTTAATGCCAATCAAGCAAGACTATAATTTGACCATGATTCTGCTAATCTAATTATGGCCTCTAGCATCACTCTTGTATTTCATTATCCCACTGTGCCACAGAAGTGCACTCCAGTAGGTCTTAATAGCATATACAGTAGGTGTATTTTTTGACCACTGTATTTTCCTTGCAGATGCAGAAGGCAGCAGACTTCATGGACATGCCCCTGTCTTACGTGCTCCCAGTGAAGAACTACTCATCAGAACTCTCCACTAACTGCAACAGTGACATTCTGCTGCTCAATGCCCTGCACAGCATCCTGCAGGCAGTGGAAGATACACTGGATGACCAGTGTGCCTGTGTCAGCACTACCGCAGACAAGCCACAACAGGGAATCACTGTCTAGCCAGTAGATAGACAGTTCATTTGCAGTTTTAAGAAAAACTGTTTTTCTTCGTCACCATCCTCGAATAATTTTCACTTTTTGTATAATAATAAGTGCATTTCTCAAAACAATTCGTGGCACTCTGTGTGGATAACACAGTCAAGTTGCTTTGTCATGTTGTCATTGTAATACACATGAGGAGTGTTGTAAACTATGGTTATAAACCTTATATAAACTATGACGTTTTCATAATTATTTTAGGTTGTACCTGTATGTGAGTGATTGATTGGAATAGACTGGAGAAGATTCAAAATTACGCTTGTACTGTAGTCACTGTAGTATTATACTAAAATAATTATGAAAACGTCATAGTTTATATAAGGTTTATAACCATAGTTTACAACACTCCTCATGTAAGTAAGTAAGTAAGTAAGTAAAATTTATTTATATAGCGCATTTATCGACCGTACGGCCACTCAAAGCGCTTAGACGAAGACAACACAAAAGACGTAGACAAAACATAAAAAAGTCCATCAGTCAGTGTGTGGTAGTGAGGCATCGGCTCGTCTGCGCTCGTGGTTGCAATCAGAGACGGGGAGGGGGTGTAGGCTAGGCTCGATGATCCATCCAGCAAGTCAGCCAACAGCACATCCGAAGAAACGGCAAGGTAGCCTAAACGTAGGCCTACCGACAACGTTCAAGGCATAGTCCAGAGTTGATCTCAGTGATGACAAAGATGAGATGCACTATCGATGTTACTTCTGAGATGTTTCATGCCGTTCGTTGAAGTGAGCTGCGCTCGAAAACAGTTAGCAGACCTGAACTGGTGGCTGTGTTGGAGAGACGTCAGCCCAAGATCTCCTTCAGCTGCACAACCGCCTGTAGCCTTTCCTTCTTGCCCGATGTTTGTCGGCAGGCAGGACCCATGTTCAAGTGACAAAACTTAACAAATACTCGACGAAAACATTACGGAAAAACATGAAAACGTAGAGAATACTTTCATAAACACAAACGAGGACACAATAGGACGAGACATGACGTAAAATAAATTAAATTATAAAAACATTAAACAAAAACAAGAAGCCAGACGGAGCGGCATACTTGCCAGCGTACCCGTATCCTAGCAACGTGTGTATTACAATGACAACATGACAAAGCAACTTTGTCAACTTGACTGTGTTATCCACACACAATGCTACGAATTGTTTAGGGACTAAAAGACTGGGTAACACTTTAATTTACAGCCCGTGAAGTACTGGGTAAATATTAGGTAAGAATGGTGTAACAAAAAAGTATCAAGGGATAAATTACTGAGTACTTACAGCGTAAGTTTGCTGGAATAACACACGTTTACGCTTTATTTTACAGCCTGTGAAGTACTGGGTAAGAGCAGGTAAGAACAATGTAACAAAATAGGACTTTATGTGCAATATTGCCATAATTACAAAATGGGTATAGCCTAGATGTGCAGTATAGCCTACAGGAAATGCATGCGTTGATTCACTAGTCTAGAGGCATTTTTGATAAATGCGCATCCTAGAAGCATTTTTTAGTAAAAGTTGTGAACAGGTCTTTTTAACCTAATTAAGGTGTGCTGAATTCAACTAACCCTGTTCACAAGCTGAATTTTGAGGTTTTGACTATCTAATTTGCAAAAACAAAATGGCTGCCGAATTTAGCGATTTCTAGCACTGTGTTTTAGCAAGAACTGCTATTCCATGCAAATAAATGCACATTTATGACATGTTTGTTTCTCACTATGTTCCTTAAGCATTATATCAAAGGTACAAGATGATATTTACAAAATAAAATCCAAAAAGCTAGCATTATGCTAATTATGCTAATCGTTATTTAATATTTTCTATTAAGATGTTAGAACCTATGTTTAAAAACTCAAGAGAAGTGATTAAAATGTTTCAGGAATACTCTGTATTAAGATGATATCATTAACAGTAAGTATACTTGTTTTCTTATTTGTTTGTTTGTTTGTTTTTTTCAATTAGGCTACTGATTTACCAGGCATAGCCTAATGCAGTTTTATCACTAATAAAATTTCAGATTTTCCGCACTGTATTTTAGCAAGAAATTATTTCATGGAGATAAATGGACATTATTTACATGAAAGTTTCTCATAAATCTCATTGAGCAATAGATCAAAGATGGTAGCTATAATTAATTAATTAATTAATTAATTAATTAATTAATTTATTTATTTTTAAATGCTAATATTATGCTAATAATACCAAATCTACCTTCGGGTACAGATAAAGTTACCGTACAACGCTAATGGTCATCATTTTCTATAACTTTAAATATTCAGACAAGTCTTAGATCTGTTGTAAAGGACTTGATGTTGTTATCCCTTGAATCAAACTTGAGGCACTGCTGAGACTCCGTGGGTGGTCCAATTGAGTGATACACCCTTTGGGTTGTCAAGTGGGCGCCCTCCTTCCTGAGTGTTTCGCTGATGAGCCCACAACACCTCCAGAGGATTCAGCAGTGAATCCCAGCATCCCAGGTTCACTCCCTAGGTCCCATCACATGACTTGAAGGCACATACAGTCTTTTCTCTTTATCCACAGCCACTCGCTTCCCTTTTCAGCAGGTCTGTCCAACTGACCATTGTCTGCTGTTATGGTGATGCGATTGGCTTGGCCCTCGCCCTCCTGAACGAATGGTGTTAGTTGCCACTGGTCTGAAGGGGGAGGAAGGGCATTCACAGATGTCCACCGAGTTTCCAACCCTGCCGCTAGACACCTTAACACCTGGTTATGCCGTCAGGTGCAACTGCCTTGGGTGAGGCTAGCTTTGCATCCAACCAAGATGTGCTTCAGTGTTGCTCGACTTGGGCAAAGAGGGCACATGGGGTCTTCAGCATACCACTGGCTTAAGTTTGCAGGCGAAGGCAGGACATCATAAGCCACTCTGATGGTAAAGCTTGCCCTGAATGCCAACATCTCCCACAGCTCTTTCCAGGAGATCTTCTTCTTCTCCACTCCTTCTGCATTGCCTGCTCCACAGCTTGGGCACATCCTGCTTTCTCATCCTGACGTACCTCCTGGACCATCAGCTTGCGGCTCTGGAATGGAGAGGCCTTGCTCCACACTGGTATGCTGGTCCCAAGTCCAAGGCCACTCCTCTCCTCTTGCACTCGGCCCAGGATGTCCTTGTGTATGAGTGCTGCCTTTGCTTGCTCAGTTGCAGCTGATGGGGTCCACATCCTCCCCATGGCCAGGATGAGGGCAGTTTGGGCTACAACTTGATCCCTCAAATCCAGTAGCACCATCTCCAGCCTGGCGCACTTGTACTCCTCATCAGACTGGAAATGGGCAGTTGTAATATCCAATACTGTGAAGGCACCTAGGAGGGCCAAGCCACTTCCTTATATATGAGCTGACCAACCTCTCCAGCTTCTCCATCTTTGTCAGCGGCACTTCATAGAAGGTTAGTGGCCATAGGACACGTGGAAGTAGTCCATAGAGCATGCACCAGAGCTTCAGCTTGCCAGGAAGCAAGGTTCTGTCGATGTTCTCCAGGTCGTGGGCTACTTCTATCCTGAGCTGCTCTACTTGCTCTTTGTCCTTCAGGAAGACATACCAATGACCTAGGCTTTTCATGGGCTTCTCTGAGACAGTTGGGATGGGTTCCTTGCCAATGTGGATGCGGTGGTCTGCTAGCTTCCCCTTGATGATGGAGATGCTTCTGGACTTGCTCGGCTTGATCTTCATGCAGGCCCGCTCGATGTTTTCCTGGAGCTTTTTTAAAGCCGTATAGTACAAACCTTGGTCGTGGTGAGAGTTGTGAGGCCATCCATGTAGGCTGACCGGTGGCAGCCTCAGCCCAGGTTTTATTAGCTGTCCGCCTACCGTCCATCTAGAGCAGTGGTTCTCAAAGTGTGGTCCGGGGACCACTGGTAGGGCAGGTGGTCCTAGAGAAACATTATTTGGGAAAAGTGGTCTTCAGTCTGAAAAAGTTTGAGAAACTGATCTAGAGGCCCGAATGATGACCTCAATGGCCAGGGTGAAGGACAGCAAGGAGATGGCGCAGCTGGTGTGCTCTGCTGTTGTCATGCAGAGTTGGACGCCCTGGAAGTAGGCTTTGACGAGAGCTGTGAGAGCTGTTGGGACTCTGAAGTAGTCAAAGGCTGTCCACAGGAGTTTGTGAGGGACTGAGCCAAAGGCGTTTGCGACATTCAGGAACACTACGTGAATATCAGTTCCCTCCTTTTTTGCGACCTGGAGCTGATGCAAGAAACAATCAAGGGTACAACCAGAACACAGCGCAGTAAAGCAACAAGGCCAGTCAGATGTGTTGTGGAAGGCCATGAAGTATCTCTTCCAATTAACTAGTCAAATTTCCTTTCTCTGGCTGACAACAAAGCACATTTATTGTCTGAGGAACTGTGTTTGCAGACACCTGAGGATAAAGAAATTGTAGTTGCAGGGGGTTTCAGAGAGGAACGTGAGGTCAGGTCGTCAAAGAGTACCACTGATTTGGTAGCTCTGAAATCCACATATAAGCAAACACAAAATTGGTGCTGCATGCCATCCACTGTCAGTTTATGACAATTGTTGTTTCTTCCAGGGACACAGATGTTCTCATGCTTCTGGTATCCCACTTTCAGCATATGCAGTGTAAGCACCTCTAGATGATGTCAGGCACATCCAAGAACTGACGGTATATACCCATTGATGTTGTTTTCAACAAACTACCAAAATGCTCAGCAGGATCCTTGCTAGCATTTCATGCATTAACTGGGTGTAACACCACCTCTTACATCGCTAAACACACCAAGCGGTCATCATGGAATATCTTCAAAGACCACCATGCACTGTTGAAGAATGTGGGCATTGGTGAACTCACAGAAGAAACCATCAAATCTTTAGAAACATTTGTCTGCAGAATTTACAATGTTCACAAAACAGACTCTGTTGATGCAGCTTGACATTTCTTGAAGATGGGGAAACCACAGGCCATGCCCCCAACAAGTGATGTGCTCTGTTTCCATTTAATGAGAGTGCACTATCAAACAATGGTATGGAGGAATGCCCATTGTCCCACACCAGAGCTTCCTGCACCCTCTGAAATGGTATGGAGACTTGAAGAGTCAGTACTGCACCCAATACTGATGGCATTGAGTTCCATACCGGACAGTTGCCTGTGATGCCTGTGCATGTCAGAAACAATTCAGGAGTCAGCGCTGCAAATGCCAGAAATCAGGGTTACAATGCACATCAATGTGTGCATGCCAGCAACCCAATGATGACCAGACTCGGCTTGAACAACTCTAACACACACACTATATTCAATTGTATTTTGTCAAAAAAAGATCAAGTGATATTTTACAAGCCTAGTTAACACCTCATATTTAAGATGTGTATTGAAATGTGTTTCTTGCCTAAACAACACCCCACTCTGACCACCTTAATTGAACTGCAATGGCTTTGTGCTATTTGACATCATTTGTAGGCTTTGTTCTAATTCGCTCATGTTTTAGTGCCTATTTCTAAATGTAGTATATGAAAGAGGGCAGAACCATGCCTCATGTTCATGATAGCTCTTTGACCATGCACAACCTCTCTTAATTCATCAAAGTCAATGTAAAAGTGGTTTTCCATTTTTTGTCTCCTATAAGCAATTTGAATAAGAAGTATTGTAATCCTTTAAACACTTCAGAAAAATGTTTCAAATATGACTTCTTGGGCTTTGAATATCTGTAGACTTTTGTTAAAAGTTACAGCAGGTTTTATATATATATATATATGGGCAATTCCACGAAAAAGTAAACCTCACCTTAAAACTTTAAGTCTCACCTACATGGACATACAAATTCTTTCAGAAAACTTCCAATACAAAAAAGTATTGTCTCGATGTAAATATTCAACTGAGCAAGTTTCGAAAGGATATCTGTTTGTTAAAATTTTTACCCTATTCAGCTATAATGTAAGTCTATGGAGGGGCTTATAATGGGCATAAGTGGGTGATAACACACACAAAGCTGCAATGCTATCAGTTATTTTTCATTGTTATATTACTATTTCTCTTGTTACAGGTTAAAATCCACCGTTCACAATTGTTTTGTATCGTTTTGGAGGGTTTTTCCAGACGTCACGTCCATAACGTCACATCCATAACGCCATGTCTCCCAATGAAAACCAACTTTTTTTACATTTACATTTGAAATTAAGTCTTTCTCTGTCTTTACTGAGGTGTCCTGTTTGGTATGAATGTAGTAATATTTACATTTCTCTAGAAATTTCACACACTTCACAGCAAAAACTACGCTCTCTCAAAAGTTTGTCCGTTTTTCGTCACGTCCATAACGCAAATTGAAAGGCTCATATTCTTATGATGCAAATCATGATATTATTTTTTTCTGTTTGCCTGTATTCAGCCATGGAGTTTGCAGAAGAATATGAAAAAAAATTGTGAAATACTGCTAGGTTTGCGGAGGTTATCTGGCCTTTTGTTCATCAATAATGCACGAAAATGTCACGTCCATAACGCTGGAATTGCCCATATATATATATGTGTGTGTGTGTGTGTGTGTGTGTGGGAAAGAATGGTGGTTTATTAGCATATTACAGCTTAGAAATGCAATTTCTCCATCATTAAATAAGGCTACTTTTCCTGCCCTGTATAACATCTTATAGAAAATAATAGAAAATAATAGAAAATATTAAATAACGATTAGCATGATTAGCATAATGCTAGCTTTTTGGATTTTATTTTGTAAATATCATCTTTTATCTTTGATCTAATGCTTAAGGAACATAGTGAGAAACAAATATGTCATAAATGTGCATTTATTTGCATGGAATAGCAGTTCTTGCTAAAACACAGTGCTAGAAATCGCTAAATTCGGCAGCCATTTTGTTTTTGCAAATTAGATAGTCAAAACCTCAAAATTCAGCTTGTGAACAGGGTTAATTGAATTCAGCACACCTTGATTAGGTTAAAAAGACCTGTTCACAACTTTTACTAAAAAATGCTTCTAGAACCCCAATAGAGGGACTTTTTTCTGAAAATGCGTCTAGTCTACACTTCATTTTACAGCCCCCACATCCAATATTAGGGTGTAGTTACAAGTAGTTTTGGGGTATTTAGGTAATTCAACTGTAGGCTACTTGTTCTTTACTTTTCAATAGGGTAGCCTACCTACAGTGGTGTACAGTAGCATGCATAGTCAGAGGCAACAGTTTGACAAAGATGCGTTTTATTTACAACATGGAAAATGAAACTAATAATTCCCTCGCATGAAATGAAACTAATAAATCCCTCGCATAATCACTTGTGCTGATTATTCCACTCCAAAGATTTTACCCATTAGCGGTTGTCCGTGAGCCTCTATATAAATAAGGTAGACTTTATTTCATTAGTTTAACGCTGAACAAACAACTTAGTGATCAAACAACATAGTTGCTGCCGTTGCGAGATAATCTACAGTATATCTGTCTGCAATACCGCTCTCGGCCTACACGCACCTTCTGCATAGATAGGACGCACACTGATGCCACACCACTTAGGTAGGCTACCGTATTGAAAAGTAAAGAACAAGTAGCCAGTTGAATTACCTAAATACCCCAAAACTAATTGTAAATACACCCTAATATTGGATGTGGGGGCTGTAAAATGAAGTGAATCAACACATGCCTTTCCTGTAGGCTATACTGCGCATCTAGGCTACCCCTTATTTTGTAATTATGGCAATATTACACATTAAATTCTATTTTGTTAAGTTGTTCTTACCTGTGCTTACCCAGTACTTCACGGGCTGTAAAATAAAGCGTGAACCTGTGTTATTCCAGCAAATTTATGCTGTAAGTACTCAGTAATTTATCCCTTGATACTTTTTTGTTACACCATTCTTACCTAATACTTACTAAAACTTACCTAGTACTTCACGGGCTGTAAATTAAAGCGTTACCAAAGACTGCACCAAAAAAGCTCAATGTGAACATACGAAAATCTCCTTTGGGAAAACTATGCATACAGTGCTGTAGACATTTCTACACCCTGCTTACATGCATCATTTTATTTTTAATTTACATAATCCACCATAATTTCTAGCCTAGCGAACGTGAAACTAAAATCACAGGTGATATTTAGTCTGGAGACCCAACTGCTTTTCTCTTAGCGTAAGCGCCGTTTACGATTGTCCAGAGCCGTTTATTGGGCGCTATAAATGTCTATCATAGCATCTGTATATAGCTCAGAGCCAATACCAGAGCCACCACGTGAGGTAAAATGCAATCGAGGGCCGTGCTAGTCCCTTTTTGCTCTGTGATTGGATACCGAAAGCAGGCGAGAAAAATGCAAATGCATCATTGCTCCCCCTGTGATTTACATTATTGCAAGTAAGTATCTTGTAGACCTAGCCTGAGATGCCAGACTATCACATTAATTTATAGTCTGGCAATGAGTGATAGACCCCCGAGTAAAACGGCTAATACTAATTAGCACAACTAGCAACTAACAAACGATTCAAACAACGTCAAGCCTAAAGCTATTGTAGACCACCATTTTCTTTAATCTTCTTTACCCTGAAGTAAATAAAGAATACTTTACACACCTGTCATTACTTCTGTCATTAAGTGTCATCCAGTATTTGTCATGGTTAGGGGTAGGGTTAGGGTATGTCAGAAGTCATGACAGGTTTGTAAAGATTATGACAGATTCTTGACAACGTCATGTCATAGTATAGTATAGTTTACTTTATTTGATATGGACATAGCAATTACATTGGACAAAACCAGATGCATTGTTTAAGTGTTTTAGCACAGGTGCTAATTCTCAACACCAGTCCATAGGCAGCTTTTCAGAGGGAAAAAAACACATAAGAAAAACAAAACAAACACAGCCAAAAGAGAAAGTAAAGTAAAATTAAAAAAAAGATATTATATTCATATAAGAGAATAGGCAAATGAGGAAAAAAAGGAGAAAAGACTAGTCTAAAATTAGACAATTAATGAAGCATTGTTGTTTAGACTTTAGCCATATTTTAAGTCTTTTACTAAATACATTCTTGCTAGTCTCTAGTTTTAATTCAGTTGGTAAGGAGTTCCAGAGTTTGGCCCCCTTTACAGAGATAGCTGTCTGACAGAAGGATGTCTTACATCTTGGGATAAGACAGTCACCACAGGTAGATGCTCTTGTGGTTGCTCTATTTGAGCTTTGACATCTAGTAGCCATTTTAGAAAACAGACTAGACACATGATTGTGTAGACATTTAAAAAAGAAAGTAAGATTGCTGAAATTTATAACATTTTCAAAGGTGAGAAGGTTATATTTTCTTAAAATGTGACAGTGATGCCATTTCATTGGTTTCTGGTCTAAGATTTTTATTGCTTGCTTGTATATCAAGACTATAGGTTTTATTGTGGTCGGGGAAGCCTGTGACCATGATGTAATACAGTATGAGAAATGAGACAGAATCATAGCATGCATGTATAGCTTTGCAGCTTGGTGTGACAAATTCCTTCTAATAAAGCGAAAACAATTTAGGTTTGGTCTGACTTTATTACAGATGTACTTAACCTGACTTTCAAATTTTAGGTGTCTATCCAGGATAATGCCTAAGTACTTCACTTTAGTTACTGCTTCAGTGATATCTTCTTTGATTTTGACCACAAAAGTGTCATGATCAGGCCTGTTATGTATGGAGAAGCATATGGACACAGTTTTTTTAACATTAAGAGTCAAATGAGATGTTTCAAGCCATTTAGAGACATTTAGTAATGCATGTGTCAGATGCTCACCCGCCAGTGTAGGTGTTTTAGTGGACACATAAATAATGGTGTCATCAGCATACATCTGACAATTGACACCTGGACAGCAGCTTGGTAAGTCATTTATATACAATAAGAATAGCAACGGGCCAAGTACAGACCCTTGTGGTACACCCATGCTATTTGGACGTGTATCGGATTTAACCCCATTGACCCTGACACACTGCTGCCTCCCTTCCAAATATGATTTAAACCATTTCAGTGCTCCAGGTGACATTTTAAATTGAGTTAGCTTGTTTAGTAGGACACTATGATTCACAGTATCAAAGGCCTTTTTTAAGTCCAAGAACACTGCCCCTACAACATGTCCTTTGTCCAGAGAGGCTTTGATCTTCTCAATCAAGTAACAATTAGCTAATTCTGTAGAACACTTTTGTCTAAAACCAAACTGTTGTGGATAAAGCAGTTGGTTTGATTCTAAATGCTCCATTAGTTGTTCCGCTACAATCTTCTCTAAAACCTTTGAGACTACCGGGAGGATGGCAATAGGCCTGTAGTTACTTGCTACATCCTTATCTCCTGATTTGAAGACTGGAGTTATTATTGCTGTTTTCCAGCTCTCTGGGAACCTATTTGTTCGGATTGATAAATTAACTAAGTAAGTGATTGGTTCCAACAAGCAACTGTGATGTTTCTTGATGAAGGCAGTGTTTAGGCTATGATTGTCCTTTGCCATGGAGTTGCTCAAATTTGCAATCACTTTTTTTACTTTGTCATGGGAAACTTCTTTTAAGAAGAAGGAATTTGTGTCGTCATGAAGTTCATCAGGATGTAGCTCCATGGATTTGAAATGACTAGCCAGTTCTGTCACTGACTCAATAAAGAAATTGTTAAAGCCATTGGCAATTGACTCGTTACTATCAGTGGATATCAGGGCTTTGAACCGGTTCAAGGAACGAAAACGAAAACCGGAAACTTTTTGAATTTTACATGGAACGGAAACGAAACTGGAAACGTTATTATTTTTTATGTTCTGGAACAGGAACACTTATTTAAAAATAATGGTAACCGGTTAAAACCGGTTTTATTTCGATCCTCAAAGTTTGTGTTGCCTTAGAATTAACTTAAAAAAAAAAAAAAAAATCATGGCATAACCACCTGTCTGTAATGTCGTGAAGTTTGTGTGGAAATGTTCTCTTAATAAAAAATAAACACATTTGAGATAACTGTATGTCTATTTACTTATTATTATTATTATTATTATTATTAATATTAATAGGCTAAGAATATAATTATTATTTAATAATGGTTGTAAATATTATATTTGGTTTAAGCTGGAAGAGGAAGCTGTTTCATAGCATTAAACAGCTGCAGGAACGAAATTAACCGTTCCGGGAACATTATTTTTTGGTTCTAACTGGTTCGGGAACGTCAATTTATTGGTGGAACACAAAACCGGAAACGTTATAATTCCGTTTCTGTTCGGAATGAACCGATTGGAAAAAAATAACGGTTCAAAGCCCTGGTGGATATGTCACCTATTTTAAGGCTATTTATTTTTGAATGTTTCTGTTTATTTGAGTTGGTTAGTCTATTTATGTGTTGCCATAATTTGGAACTATTCCCGTTAGCTTCTTCAAATAGTTTCTGATAGTAGGTAGTCTTTGCTTTCCGTAGCTCAGACACTAATTTGTTCCTTAAAGCAGTGTAAATAAGATGGTCAGTGTTGGTTATAGTTAATGACAGTGTCATGTCAGTCTTATGACGGTACCTTCAAATAAAGTGTTACCGATTTATTTTATTTCACTTTAAGCCCATGTTCATTTTGATAATGTTAATAAGGAGAGGGCAGTGTAGTGATGCAGGGTGCTGGTTTACATTCCAGCTGAGATCTCAGACTCGATGCCACAGTGGTCTTTGTGGTATGTTATGGTCCTCTGGGCGTTCCGTACCAGAGGCTGGTTATGTACCTGTACAGTGGCAAGAAACAGTCAGTTCAGTAAACATGCCTGTCGGCTAAAGACATGCTCTTGTCCGAGTTTTCCTTCACATTACTACATGGTGTCAGAAGCGGTGACTTTTCAACATTGTGCTGCATTCCCCATGTACTCGCAAATAACATCACAAGAACAACTTCATATAGAGAAGAAACAGATTAATTATTGAGTCGTGTTAACGATGTCCAACACTGATGGAGACCGCGCGGGAGAATCCGCTGCAGCTAACGTTAACAATGTTGGAGAGATGTTTCGCATAAGCCCACCAGAAAAGTTTGACTGCAGAGATATCCAAAACTGGCCCAAATGGATCCGACGATTCGAGAGGTACAGGGTTGTATCGGGGTTGGATAAAAAGGCAGAGGCTTTTCAAGTGAGCACATTAATATATTCTATGGGAGATGAATCGGAGGATATCTTGAATGCGTCAGAGCTAACTGAGGGGGAAAAGTTGATCTATCAGAAAGTAAAAGAGTGCTTTGACAACCATTTCATTGGAGAACACAATATAATTTTCGAAAGGGCGAAGTTTAACATGCGTAAACAAGAACCGGGGGAAGCGGCCGAGAGCTTCATCACTGCAGTTCACAAACAGGCGGATTATTGCAAGTTTGGGGCTCTCCGAGATGAACTGATCCGCGATCGCATAGTTGTTGGCATAAGAGATGTCACCCTTTCCGAAAAATTGCAAATGGATGCAAAATTGACTTTAACTACGGCTGTAAACAAAGTCAGACAAAGTGAAACTGTGAAACAACAACAGGGATTGCTGCGAGGTGCGAGTGGCCCAGCACCCAATAAGGAGCCTAGTGAAGAGATGTATGCGCTTTCACTTGTTCATAAGAAAGAGGGCAGTGCACAACAGAGGCCTAAGCAGAACAAGTATGCGACATCGTCTGTGTGTCATAAATGTGGGAGGGCTCCATCCCACAATTGGAAAGACTGCCCTGCCAAAGAGGCTGAATGCCGAAAATGTCACAAACGAGGACACTTTGCAGCTGTCTGCAGGTCTAAGCAGCCTGTACACGAGATGGCAGACGAAGAGGAACTCTGTCAGGACAGCCTGTTCCTAGGTGAGGTGAAGTCAGACAGCATTGGCTGGTACTCAGATGTCAAAATGAATGGGGCAGTAGTTTCCTTTAAACTAGATACAGGGGCAGCAGTGACCGCCATTCCAACCAGACTCTATAGCTACAGAAGAGACGGCCCACTATTGCACACCCCCAAAAAACTGTATGGCCCAAATAATACCAGGCTGTCTGTGGTAGGGCAGATTCAATGCAGCCTTGAAAGCAAGGACAAAAATTCCACTCAGCCAGTGTTTGTCATCGATAATTTGGCCAGGCCACTGTTGGGCTTACCAGCACTTACAGCACTGAACCTTGTTGAGCGAATGGAGGAAATTGATACACGGGAGGAGAATGGGGACCCGGAGAAAACATTCAAAAAGAAATTCCCAGAGGTGTTTACGGGTTTAGGGAAACTGGAAGGTGACTACCGTATCCGCCTGAGAGAAGATGCTGTCCCCTATGCCCTTACAACTCCCCGCCGTGTGCCGATACCCCTAACTGAAAAGGTCAAAGAGGAACTGAAAAGAATGGAGGAAATGGGAGTCATCTCCAGGATAGAGAAACCCACTGAGTGGTGTGCGGGGATAGTAGTAGTCCCAAAGCCCAATGGCAAAATTAGACTTTGCGTTGACCTCACCAAGCTCAATGAAAGTGTGTGCAGAGAAAGGCATATCTTGCCCTCGGTGGACCAGTCATTAGCACAGCTGAATGGTGCACGATTTTTCACGAAATTGGATGCACGTAGTGGCTTTTGGCAGATACCATTAGCACAAGAAAGTAGGGAATTAACAACTTTTATTACCCCCTTTGGCCGTTTTTGTTTCAATGTGCTACCGTTTGGGATAAACTCCGGGCCAGAACATTTTCAAAGACGCATGTCCCAGCTCTTAGCCGGCCTTGAAGGTGTTATATGCCATGCAGATGATGTCCTTGTATCTGGAGAAGATAAAGCAGAGCATGATGAGCGGCTCACAGCTGTCCTGACACGATTTCAAGAGGCAGGACTAACATTAAATGAGAAATGCACCTTTGCACAGTCTGAAGTTCTGTTTGTAGGACATAAAGTCAGTGCAGCAGGCATTGAACCTGACCCTGAGAAAATCAGAGCCATTACAGACATGCCTGTCCCACAGAACACAGCAGACATTAGGCGGTTTTTGGGGATGGTGACATATGTTGCAAAATTCATTCCTCACTTTGCAGATTCTACCAAACCGCTCAGAGACCTGCTGGTAAAAGAAAATGATTGGATTTGGAGTGACATGCAGCAGACGGCCTTCGACAAGCTCAAGAATGAGCTGACATCACCAACAGTCTTGGCTCAATACAGACCACAAGCCAAGACAAAAGTGTCGGCAGATGCATCGTCCTTTGGCCTTGGGGCAGTGTTAATGCAGAGAGAGGAAAACATGCAGTGGCGTCCAGTTGCCTACATTTCCCGGAGCCTTTCTGAAACAGAGCAACGATATGCCCAGGTTGAAAAGGGGGCACTGGCCGTCACCTGGGCCTGTGAGAGGCTGAGCTCGTACCTCATTGGATTGCAGTTCACAATAGAAACAGACCATAAACCCCTCCTCGCACTGTTAGGGACAAAAGCACTGGATGACTTACCTCCCAGAATTCAGCGATTCCGCCTGCGATTGCTTAGGTTTACATACAACATAGTACATGTACCTGGAAAGGCCCTTATCACAGCAGACGCGCTGTCCAGGGCCCCGGTAAGACGTCCACTGACAGCAGAAGAAACACAGATGGAAGGAGAAGTACAGATTTTCATTAACACAGTACATGATAACTTACCTGCATCTCAGTCCAAACTCCAACAGATAGCTGAACATCAGCAGCAAGACGCCATGTGCAGTCAGCTGATCCTTCAGTGCAAAAGAGGTTGGCCACGACAAGAGGAGCTGCCACAACATCTGAAGCCTTATTGGGTTCACCAAGGTGAGTTACACATGAATGGTGATCTTTTGATGAAAGGACAACGTATTGTCATTCCAGAGACATTGCAAGATGAAATGCTTGCCAGACTACACGAAGGACATATGGGGATGTCCAAATGCAGGCTGAGGGCTCAGCAGTCTGTGTGGTGGTTAGGCCTGAGTGCTCAAATCACAAAAAGTGTGGCCCAGTGTGAGATATGTGCTAAGCACCAGCACCTACACCCAGAGCCAATGATAGCCTCAGAGCTGCCTAAGCGGCCTTGGCAGAAAACTGGGGCAGATATGTTTTACTGGCAAAATGACTCTTATTTACTGGTAGTAGACTACTATTCAAGATACATTGAAATAATGAAGACACCTATAACTACGTCAGCAGGGGTAATTAATGGCCTGAAATCTATTTTTGCTAGACATGGGGTGCCTGAAACACTCATAACAGATAACGGACCCCAGTTTTCTTCTAGCTCTTTCTCCTCTTTTGCCACAGACTATGACTTCAGACACATCACCAGCAGCCCGTATTTCGCCCAGGGGAACGTGGAAGCAGAGAGGGCTGTTCAGACAGTGAAAAGCCTCTTGAAGAAGAACACCGACCCATACAAGGCCCTGTTGGCATACCGGGTCACACCACTGCATCAAGGCCCTTCACCGGCTGAACTCCTAATGGGCAGAAGGCTGCGTTCACCCTTGCCTGTCTCACCTGGTCAACTCAAACCACAATGGCCAAACCAAAAGAACTTTGCAGACAAGGACAAAGAGTTAAAACAAGCACAGACACTGGTCTATAACAAAAGACATAGAGCAGGGGCCAGACCAAAGCTACAAGCAGGTCAGCGGGTCTGGATTACAAACACCCAGGAGCCTGCTACGGTGCTGAGAGAAGCAGACACTCCTCGTTCTTATGTGGTGGAGACTGATTCAGAAGAGATAAGGAGAAACAAGGCACACCTCAGACCCTTACCAGACATACAAACCCCTACACAGACTGTGGGGGACGCAGAACAGGCAGCAGAACCAGAAGTGGGGGAGGGGGAGAAGGTGGAAAGGGTTCTTCCAAGGAGGGAGGTGAAGGCACCAGCGTGGCTTAAAGACTATGTTCAGTAAGACAGAACAATTGAAAGTTTTGAAATGCTATTTTGTCTATTTAGTAGTCCATGTTTGTTTTAGGATTTTACCACTACTTTGGGGAAGGGGAGATGTGGTATGTTATGGTCCTCTGGGCGTTCCGTACCAGAGGCTGGTTATGTACCTGTACAGTGGCAAGAAACAGTCAGTTCAGTAAACATGCCTGTCGGCTAAAGACATGCTCTTGTCCGAGTTTTCCTTCACATTACTACAGTCTTGTCCTCTAAGAATCTTAAAGTTGCCTGGAGAGTGGAGAGAGAGCAAAACTGTGACTCATCACACACACACACACACACACAGTGGTAGAACAAGACAAGAGTCATGGGCAACAAGTGTGTGACTGTGATATGAAACTGGCAGACACCCGGATGGGAGTGAGAATTTGGGGGTGAGTTTAACGGATGACAACTAGCTCAGCTCAATTCCTTGGGCGCTTCTAGCTGCTGAGCTAGAAGCCTGGGCTTTTAGCTCAGTGGTTAGAGTGTCCGACTACCATGCCGTGGGTTAGTTGTAATTGACGGAGTGGGAGGTTCGAGACCCGAGCGCAGTGAGAGCGGCTCCGGCTACATCTGCTTGCCTTTTTACTCTACCACAGATAAAACTGGTTTATCTAAAAATACTGAATACAAAAAGTACAAAACCAGAACAATATGTATGTCGATAAACCCAATGAGTAAAAGAGAGAGAGAGAAAAAAACAAAAAAAATTCAAAAACAAAAGACGAGAGAAGACAAAACCACAAACATGACCTGTTGTCTCAACTCTCATAAACTCATAGGCCTAACACCATCATCTTCAACACCATGTAAGGACTTGTTACAAGATCAAACATCCTGACTTCACAGGACCAAAGAGAGCACATATACAGGCACACCTCTCTCTCTGGCTGTTCATTTCAGTAAACAACCTTAAGAACAAACATTTAACAAACCTGCATGTACTGTCTGAATACAAAGTAAACATATACTGTACTGTATTATTACTGTAATAAACTTGGTTAAATAAAAGTACACATAGAGATACATCACAAGGAGGCACTTCCTAGAACCCGATCACAAGGTCCAGTCAATGTCCATGGCGTACAAAAAGCCCCTCCCAAGACACTCACATGCACACAAACACACACACGCGCACTCACAGATCGTCTCCTGCTATTTTCTCTCACACCAATCCAATAAAGGAAACTAGAACACACAATTTATACATACATACATGCAGATTACATATATTATAACTTATAACATTTTGCTTCTCTTTTTCTGGATGACCGTTGCTTTTAGCTATCTGACAGGATGGCAACAGTAGCTAGAGACACTGACAGTCTTCATATCAGTTTCATTTCTCTACATGTACCTGTTTGACTCTCATGTGTCTGTGGTGATGGGGAGGAGTTTAGAGTATTTATTTACTCACTTTCAAGTTTGCCAAGAGAGAGCAGTCATGGCGTCCACAATACAGTCACTGGTGTCACGATTAAACCTGGAAATGGAGCGGCAACTGCTTCAACTTTTCCCCAAACCTGTCAGGCTACATCTACTTTGCCAAGCTGGTGGCAATCGCTGCCTTTCTACAGTGCAAAGTAGATTTGATGATGTTGGGCAGTTTGTCATCATTGTGTATCTGAAAAGAGGTGATATCAGAGGAGCTTACTTTGGTAAAAATCGAAACAACTATGAAAACTGGTTTCTTTTTCATATCACATCAAAAGTTACTTTGATTCCTAAGCAATCTGAAGGTGAAACAAAGGAGGAGTTGTGGAAATTTGGCGATGCCATGAAGCTGAGGGAGGAATATCAGCGTACAGAGGGCTACAAAGTTTTTGTGGATTTTTCCTCTGATGAAAAGTACAACACAGGCTGGGCACAGGAGTCCATAAACAGCAAAGATGGATCACTCAAAGAGCTGGAGCTGTATCGAGTTCATGGTGAGAAGAACCCTTTAAATGGGAGTGGGGTTGTTAGAGAATATCGCCATGGCTGTTGTTTAGCCGCAAGCACAAAGCCATGATAATATTTGCTAAATGACCCCACAACATTTTCATTGCTTTCATGCAACAGTTCCATTACCACTGTTAAGACATCAAATTATGTTAATACCATTTAGTTTTTAATTCTGTTCATCATCTGCTCCGTGTTCCAAGTTGTAACACGGCTGTTTAATTTGAGCCCATTGTTTAATCAACAGCTTCTCTTACTGAGAGATACCACCCATTATTACTCACATGGAGGAGGCAATACTCCGCCACCATCTCGTCCTTGTCACACCTTGTGGGCTCTTATGCTTTATTTGTCTCTCGTGACTCATGTGTCTCCTCCACTCAGAAATTATATTATTCAAATGGATAACTGTTGTTATTGTGTGCATATCAATGATTGATAATTGTCTACATACTCTATATTTAAGCATTTTGTCATCTGTTTCTTTCTTGTTTAGAAGTTGGAGATATACTTATGTATCCGTGGAGAAAAAACAATTGGGAAGAAAGGTTTGCAGCAGACTTTTTTTTTTCCATCAAACGATACTGTCTTGTAGCCTGACACGTCAGACTATATCATAAGAATGTATAGTCTGAAGACCACTGATAGACTGTACCTCAATGGAGGGGCGGGTGATTGCGTTGTCTGCCTCTCCACGTAATAGGCTAGCGTTCCGGCCAGTGGTACCAGCTGGTATATCAAACTTTTCCCGTAGCCCGTCGGTAACACGGCAAAGACATCTTTTTCAGAACGAAAAACTTCAGTGCACTTTCTTGTTTCACTTTCAAAGAAAATGACAAGTGCAATTCGTCCAAAACTAAAGCCAAAGACGATTCCGCTCTGGTTTGAGCAGGGCTGTCGTCATCGTACAAAGCCCGCCTTACGATTTCCTGTACACATACCGCGCTGTGATTGGTTATCCGCCTCCAGAGGAAGGCTAAAACGGGTTTCTATCAGTGGCCTCTAGACGTACCTCTGTGCAAATTCAAATTTGCTACCACTAGGGGTACGTCTAGAGTCTAGGCTAACTGTCTTGGTCTACAAAGCCAAAGTGCAGGAATTACAAAAAAAGTGACTGGGAAAAATTCCTTTAAAGTTTAAAAATGTGTTGTTAGTAAATGACTGCTTCATCGTTTATGAAGTGTCTTAAAGGGATTTTTAACTTTTATCATTCATCTGACCTATACCCAAAATTCACTTAAGATTGACTACTGCACTGCCTTTGGATAACCTTAAACCAAAGCCAGTCCTATAACGTTGTTGTTCGCTAAGCTCACCCAATGATTCTTTACACACATAGAGCATTGTAACTCGTGTTTAAAGGGGTCATATGCTTTTTGTTACTGTGGTGTGCCTTATTGTGATTCACTTGGCTTTTGTAGCTACAAAACTGATACTCCTATTAAACAGACTACTCCTATTAAAATGGGGCATGACGTAACAGGTATATTTTGTTTCAAGACTGAGCTGATGTTTGGCCTACAAAGCCCCTTTCAAGCCTTAAGGAAATTTTGGCAAATGCATAGTTACATGAAAATAGTTGCATGAAAAAGGCAAACAGCTGTGTTGCCTTTGTTGATTGCATTGTATGTGTCTGTGTGTATCCATATGTGCAGCGCTTGTGAGAAGCTCAGAGAGAGCTATGTGGCCCATAAGGTGACAAGCGAGTCTCTGAACAGTGCAAGAGTGCTGCTGCTGGGACCAGCAGGGGCAGGAAAGTCCTGCTTCATCAACTCCATAAGATCTGTAATTTATGGACGCGTTCTTCACCTGCCAATCACTGGCAATATGCAAGATGGCTTCACAAAGAAGGTAGGTGCAGGAATTTTACCAGTCAGGTACACATTTTTTATAGGTTCTATGGATTAGTGTGTCCTAACCTCTGTGAGTATGTGTGTGTAAGAGCAATGCAAATGGGACCCAATCCAGTGAAAGCAAAGGTCCTGTTCAAAGTTCATGTTATAAATGGGCTCTCATAAAAAGTAGTCTTTTTCAGAAGTATCATGGCCTGTCTATGTGTCTACTGGATCTAATGCAGGCATAAACATATATTTTCATTCACTAAAAATCCAGAAAACAGAAACTTTATATGGCTCACAACCAATAAAGGCACCTGCATTGTTCAACATGGTTAAATTATGCAAACAAATTGAGCAAACAACATGAACTGCACCTCCCAGTTAAGTGTTCTCTTGTATTGTTTTTTTTTCCCTGGTCCAATCCACACAATCTGCTCTCCGCTTACTACTTCACTTGTTGTAAGGTTCCTGAAACAACAGTAGTAGCTTATTCTCTGCCTTTCTGCCTGCAGTTACTTGTTCATGCTGCCATATATGGTTTTACAGCACTGGCTGCACACTGTACTACATTTTCAAATCCTTACAGGTCATTGCTCAGGTCCATATCAGATTAATTTTTTAATCACACAAATCTTTCCCCCTATGATGTTCACAGGAATTTCATAATCTGTGTGTGCAAGTGATGCATGTTTTTATTTATTTTGGCACAATTCTGCTGCCCAACAGGAATGGAAATATAGGCTTTTTGATAAGGATAAATAAATCAAACTACATTGTTGACCATTTTGAATGTCTGTTTCCAGCTAAAGTCGAGTATCATCAGAGCAGGACGGGGAGGTGCTGCTACGTCTCTAACACTGTGTGAGGTCATGCCGATAGGAGAGGAGGATTCCAGTGGCCTTTGTGTCTCTGATGCACTGGCTATCATTAATGGACACGTGCCTGAGGGACACAAGGTAACACATTTCCATTGATATCATACATATCCAACTAACATTTACAATGAAGAATACCATAATCTACAAGCTACTGTTCAATCAGGGATCCCAATGTATCAGGAAATTTACCTGCTACTACAATGAGTAGGCTATAGAGATTCAATCAATGAAGGTGCTGTTTCAACAGAGATGACTTGTTAGACTGGGTTAACTAATGTGCCTTCAGTATTGGTCATGTGGACACTTATGACACTGTAGATAAGATGATGGCGAACTTAGTTTCTCTTACTATTTCAGTTTCAGATGGGAACACCTTTCAGCTGCAAGACTGCTGGCTACAGGGCCAATCCAGACCTCAACGATAAGATCCACTGTGTGCTTTTCGTCCTGGATGCTTCCAAAATCAACACTTACGGTGACAATCTGCAAAAGACAATAAGGAAATTTCAACTTGAGATATCTGACTTGGGTGGGTTTATAATATAGCTTTTGAATATTTAGGACCATTTTATTAGACAGTCATTATATCATTTTGGAGATATTTTGTGTACAGAGAACAAAGCATGAGTGCCTTGATTAACCTGATGAGACTTCATTGACTGATAAGACATAACAGATGTCCCCTCTTTATGATTGTTCTGTAGATGTTCCACAGATAGTCTTGCTAACTCATGTTGATGAGGTGTGTCACGCTGTCCAAGAGGATGTGAAGTACGTCTACAGCAGCCGCATCATCAAAGAAAAGGTAGCATTTGTGTGCCTCTCTCTATGGCTCTGAGCAATGCTACAAGATAAAACATAATAATCAAGCCATTATGGATAGAGTATGGCCGGAATCTTTCAAACTGCCTCTGCATGCAATAGGATAGCGCTATGACCAGAGTATGTATACAGTATACTATGTAGGCGTTGTATGGCTCTAGCTATGACCGATCCGAGTAACGAATAAGCCGATTCAAACCCCGCCCGACGACTCCCTGTCTACATGATTGGATAGATACTGCCGAAGTCAGAATACAACAGTTCCCTATGGCTGATCGCTAGATGTATCCGCTGAGGAAATTTGCTACCGCGAGGGTACATCTAGAGTTCTAGGCTAGCTGCCAATAGCAGTGGCTGGATCATTTCCTTCTGGATTAATAAAACCAACTTACTGACTGATGTACAGTAGGCTATCCAATGAATGACACTAGAATTTCAAAGTGAAAAAAGCCAAAAGACTGGGTTCAACTCCCTTAAAGACAGGAATGACAGGGATCTGTTGATCTGTGGTTTTTAACGTTGGCGTAAAGGTTTGGAGCCAATCCAAGACTGATTTTCTGCTATAGCCTAGGCTACTAATAGTGGCCTCTATCACTAGTATTTCTTTAATGTTACTTACCCCACTGTATGCAATAGAAGTGCCATCCTGCAGGTCTTGAAGGCATGAAGGTGATATTTATCACTGCTTTATTTTCCTTGCAGATGCAGAAGGCAGCAGACTTCATGGGCATGCCCCTGTCTTACGTGCTCCCAGTGAAGAACTATTCATCAGAACACTCCACTAACTGCAACAGTGACATCCTGCTGCTCAATGCCCTGCACAGCATCCTGCAGGCAGTGGAAGATACACTGGATGACCAGTGTGCCTGTGTCAGCACTACCGCAGACAAGCCACAACAGGGAATCACTGTCTAGCCAGTAGATAGACAGTTCATTTACAGTTTTTCTTATAGTCGCACTTTTTGCACAACAATAAGTGCATTTCTCAAAACAATTCGGACAAATGGCAAAACACCATGGATTGCCAGCTCAAAATCCTTAGTACATCTGTCAAAATTAAATTTCTGTGTCAATGAATGTGTCATCAGAAGGACAAACCTTTGCACTCTGTGTGGATAACACAGTCAAGTTGCTTTGTCATGTTGTCATTGTAACAGTGTACACATGAGGAGTGTGAGGGTTTTGGACTTTGGTTTTGTCTTTGTCTGAAGGGTTTTAGTTTAACCTTTCCGTCAAATCAAGTTTGGGCAAAAGCATCTCAGAAACATAAACATACTATGCAAACTCATCATTGCTCCCCCTGTGATTTACATTATTTCAAGTAATTATCTTGTAGACCACCATTTTCTTTAATCTTCTTTACCCTGAAGTAAATAAAGAATAGTTTGATGTAAACACATGGGCTTAATGTGAAATTTATTTCACTTTAGAGAGAGAGAGAGTGTGTGTGTATGTATGCATAGATCCACAATGATTAGGTGAACCTCATTACCTGAATATCCCCTCTCCCAAAAGGCCATGGCATCACTATGCAGACTGATGGTTAATAACCATGTGTTGCACTGACCTCCAGGGGGCGCAGTAACAGTAATCTTGGCTGAATGAATCAAATGCCAGGCAGAACCAACTATTTTCCCTCTAAGACTGAATTTTGATAGCCTGGCAGTGCCACCCTGCGTACTTACGTTAAAATGAATTTTACCTCCGTAGTCGGAGTCAACAGTCGGCTTATTAGTCAGGCTAGAATTTTGATACTTTTTAAACATTTTGCATGCGCTATGTAATTTCAATTGAATTGCAAATCTAATATCAGTGAACAGTTTTACCGACTCGCTCAGGTTTTGGTCAGAATCGGACCGCCTCTTGCACGCACGATAGGCGAGATCTCACAGCAAGAATGGGCGAGGCTCAGGTAGCCTAGGCCTACTTTCAGTTTCAGTTCTAGCCCAAACGCGAATCATATCCCTGGAAATCAGCAAACGGATTCAGTGTAGACTAGATTAAATAAAAAAATGTCTTCTATAGTATCTGCACTGGATTTGGAAAGAGAGCGACAGCTACAGAAATTATTTCCTGAGCCTGTCAAACTCCATCTACTTTTTAAAGCAAGTCATCACAGTGAGTCATTAGACTCTAGATTTGATAGTGTGGGGCGTTTTGTCATACTTGCATATTTAAAATCAGGAGTAATTAGGGGGGATACTTGGGTCAGCCGCCAGATAAGAGGCACGACTATGAAGACAAAACTTCTTTTCTATTCGAGCTTGGTTTGACATGCGCTGAAAAATTCTTGTCGGAAGAAGTTGTCAAAGTTAAACCTCGTACAATGCCATTCGGAGACACCTTTAAGGTTGTTTTTCAAAGGAGTTATGATGGACCCAATTACTTTAATGTACATTTCTCATCAAATGAACAATTTGAGACTCACTGGGAAAATGAGTGTTGCACCACCAATAATACTGGGAGTCTCGTAGATGTGGAACTGTTTCGAGTTCAAGGTGAGTTCAATCCTAATCCTAAAACCTCTGACATTTAGGCCCATTAATAGGCTACTGTTTTCGTTAACAAGCATTAGCACACAGCAGGCCTACGGCAATACATTTACATTACAGAAGAGTGTTAGCCTGACATAGCCCGACCATAATACTGCTGTTCATCCGTATTCATGGTCTGGAGGTTCTTTAACCTGACGCGATTATACTGCGGAGGGGAGGGCATTCACTTCTGGTTTGAAACGATTGGACAGCTCGTCTAATCAGCTTCGCTTATTGGCCGCTAGACTCTCTACCGATGTAAACACGCCCCAGAGGACCGTTCCCAGACCATGGATACGGATGAACATTCGTATTATGGGCGGGCTGTCAGGCTAGAAGAGTGTAGGCCTACTTTATTTTTGTATTCCAGGCAACACTGCCTTCTTCAAAGAACTAACCACCAATCAAGCGAACAAAAAGCGCGCCTCAATTTACATGTATGTTTGTGAAAGATGCACATCTGGGTGCCATTCTGCAGCAGCCTGACTGTTGGCATAAATAATTCCTAACCCTTCCTCCACCGCTATCTTTGACGTTTGCTTGAAAACACTAACTATTCTCTTGAAGCAAATAATAAAAAACAGTATTTCTTTAATAGTATTATAGTATTATACCCATCTTGTTCATTCCGAGCTGTAGAGGAGTTCATGATATCTGCGTAAGAACATTATAGGTCTAACCAGAAGAAAATTACTGGCTATACAGTATTGAAAAGGTGTGGTCGAAAATATTTGTGCACCTAACTTTTGTGCCTTCACCTAAGAAATAAATTAAAGTGCACAAGTGTCAATAATCAATGAAACCAAGACCACTCTCTGCAAATTCCTCATGCCAGTTTAGATGGTTGGAGGCTGGAGCAGCACAACTATTGCCAGGAGCTGATGAAAAATTAAGACTTGTTAGTCATCCCTTCCACAAACGATCTTTCAGGAGGGTAAAGAAACTGAGATGTTTGTTGGCTGTATGCTGTACATTATAATTAAATTCTTTATCACTTCCCTCCAGGAAACACGCAAGGCCAAAGTTCTCAAGTACTGATGGATTTATTTTCATCTTTAATTCATCTTTAATCCACCGTCGAACTGTTTAAAAGCAGTACAAAAACATAATAACTAGACAATTCAAGTACACAAACAAAACAATAAACAAATCAAAGAAATAAACATCAAAATGCATAAACATACCTCGCTGGCTGCATATCAGCTAAGAGGGAAATGAGACCAATATCCACAGCAAAAGACTTTCAGGTTGTATATCCACAAGGCACACACTTAGAACAGGTTAAAACTTCAAACTCAGCGGTGTACCGGCGTGACCGCGAGCTGGCTTTCAGGCTCTCACTCAGGTGAGCGATTGTGCAACATAAAAAGCGTCCGTGTGAAACACAACCCCCATGACGTCACTTCCAATTAGCTAATCATATAGCGCAAGACATTGTAACAGTTTCATATTTAATTGATAACAAAAATATAGAAAAATATCCCAAAGAAAACATATAACAAAAGAAAAATGTAAACAGTTAAACTCCCACCAAATCATACAATGATTTAATTGAAAATACATTAAAACTCATGACCATATGATCTTAAATATGTGCAAATACTGCATTACTGAGCCTCAAGCAGGAGAACAGTCTTGTGAACAGGTCTATCAAGATAAACACTCTTGGAAGTACGCTTCCCTGAATGGTCCAAACTTGAATCACTCATCAATAGCTTAACCTTTCGCACTCTTCCATCAGAACTGGGATAAACTTCAACCACCCTAGCCAATTTCCATTGACTTCGAGGGGAATTATCTTCTTGAAGAATAACAATGTCATTGACTCTTGTGTTCCGCTTATCCTTTTGCCACTTTTGTCTTTGTTGTAAATTAAGAAGATATTCCCTTTTCCACCTAGCCCAGAATTGGTTTGCCAAAAACTGTACCTGCCGCCATCTCTTGCGCAGGTACAGATCCTGACTCACAAACTGGCCAGGAGGGGGAGACACAATGGTGGATTTCATCATCAAGATGTGATTGGGTGTGAGAGGTTCAACGCTTGTTGGATCGTTAAGGTGTTCAGTTGTCAATGGCCTGCTATTTATAATGGCCATCACTTCATACAAAAATGTTCTCAATGAAGCACTATCGAGTCTTCTTCCAGATGAATCAAGAATTGCGGTTAACACACTTCGAATGGTCCTTATCTGTCTTTCCCATACGCCCCCCATGTGGCTAGAGGAAGGAATGTTCATGACAAATTCACACCCATAGGCCTTCAACTCATCACTATTTTGAAACTCCTTCAATGCATTGGTGAATTCTGTTCTTGCACCTACAAAGTTAGTCCCCTGATCACATCTCAGTTGTCGCACATGTCCACGTATAGCTATAAATGTCCGGAGAGAATTAATAAAAGCATCTGAAGTAAGATCATCCAGCATTTCAATATGCACAGCCCTGGAACACATGCATGTAAAAAGAAGGCCATACTTCTTCAACTCTTTCCTTGCATCTTTTACATAGAAAGGGCCAAAACAATCTAGGCCTGAATAAGTGAATGGGGCAGTTGTTTCCATTCTCTCACTTGGTAGATCTGCCATTTTTGGGTTCTGGGTACATCTTCTGTATTTCCTACAGGTTGTGCACTTGAAAATATGCGATGCAACTGCACCACTACATCCTATGACCCAGAATCCATTAGCACGCAATTCATTAAGAGTTATTCCCCTCCCTCGATGATGTACCTTTTCATGGAAATGCTTAATGATTAGAGAGGACACATGAGTATCTTTTGGGATGATGGCAGGGTGCTTAATGTGAGGGTGAAGGGCAGATCTTGCCAACCGTCCCCCAACTCTGAGGACACCATATTCGTCTATGAATGCATTTAACTGGTTCAGCCTATTGGCTCTGTCCTTAGTTAAAACTTCATTATTCCCTTTAAGACTTCCCATTTCCTTGTTAAATGCTTCCTTCTGAGCCAACTTGATAATGAACATTTCTGCATCCTGCCTTTCTTCAATACTTGTGGCATGGCTTAGGTCAAACTTATGCCCCTTGAATCTTTTAACATACCGCTTCAGACATGCAACAGCCTTAATTGTCCTTTTCCAATCTGAGAATTTAGTCAGGCGATCTAGCAGCGTCCTTTCTTCTCTTGCCTCAGTACTGAGCACCTGGACAACCTTAAGTTCTGGATCACCCCCGACAACTTCTCCCACCTTGGCATCTCCTCCTACAGGTAACTGGCTTGCCCACAAGAAGTCTGGACCGGTGAACCAATTAGAGGACATCAGTTGCTCTGCCGTTAGCCCTCTTGATGCATGGTCTGCAGGATTATTCTCTGAACGCACAAAGTGCCACTGCTTGGGATCTGAGAGAGACTTTATTCTTTGAATTCGATTTGCCACAAACACATGAAAACGTCTAGCATCATTATTTATATATCCAAGGACTACTCTTGAGTCTGTCCAGAAATATTCTTGCAAGTCATTGAATTCGAGTTCATTCTTGAGCATAACACTTGTTCTGGCTGCTACCACAGCTGCGGATAACTCAAGACGGGGTATTGTGGTGACCTTGGTGGGGGCAACACGTGCCTTTCCCATGACAAATGAGCAGTGAACATCTCCACTATTGTTAATGGCTCGGAGGTAAGAACACTCTCCGTAACCTGTGACACTTGCATCGGAGAAATGGTGAAGCTCATAATTCCTCACATCTGTAAAACTTGGGGGCAAAAAGCACCTTCTCACCCTTGCCTCTGATAAATTCGGGAGATCTTGTAGCCATTGTTCCCACTGATATCTAAGCTTGTCTGAGAGTGGCTCATCCCAACCTGCTCTTTCTTGACAGAGTTGTTGTAGAATTTGCTTGCCACGAAGGATAAAGGGGGCCAAAAACCCCAGGGGGTCATAAATAGAAGCAACTGTTGCCAGCACCCCTCTTCTGGTCATTGGACGTTCTTTAACCGTAACTCTGAACTGAAAGTCATCAGAGAACACGCTCCACTGGACACCGAGAACTCTCTCCATAAGTGGCTCTCCGAAATCCAAATCTCTAACACTTTGTGCACACTCTTCTTCTGGGATTGTTCTCAGCACCTTATTGCTATTTGAGATGAACTTATGCAAATGAAGTTTACCAGTGTTGCACAGTGCTCTTGCTTCTTCAATAAGTCTAATCGCTTCGGCTTCAGAGGAAACACTTGATAGCCCATCATCTACATAGAAGTTTCTTTGAATGAACTTGATAGTGTCTTGGTTAAACCTCCCCTGGCCTGCAGAGGCAAGATGTTGAAGGCCAAAATTGGCACAGCCAGGAGAGGAAGCTGCCCCAAATAGATGGACTTTCATCCTAAACACAGTTGGTGGGGACTCCAAATCACCATTCTCCCACCATAAGAATCTCAGGTAGTCTTGATCTTCAGGTCTTACATGAAATTGATGAAACATTCGTTCCACATCACACATAATGGCAATTGGGCCTTTGCGGAACCTACAGAGGACACCCACCAAAGTATTTGTGAGTTCCGGTCCCGTAAGAAGATAATCATTCAAAGACACATTCTGAAACTTTGCTGAACAGTCAAAAACAATACGAATTTTTCCTGGCTTTTGAGGATGATACACCCCATGATGGGGTATGTACCAAGCAGGAGAATTGCCAACTTGTGTTTCTGGGACTTTCTCTGCATCTCCTCGGACAATAAGATCAGTCATGAAGTTGACATAGTCAGAAAGGTAGCCATTGTCCCTTTTAAGCCTCCTCTTCAAGCACATCAAACGCTGATCTGCACAAGGCCTGTTATTAGGCAAGTTCGGCCTCTGTCCTTTAAAGGGTAAAGGCATTTCAAAGTGGCCATCTGATTTATGTTTAATTCCGCTCTTTAACCTTGTCAAGAATAAGATATCCTCTTGAGAGAAGGAATCCTCTTCTACCCGCTCATTGAAATCTGACTCCAGCATCTTCATGATATCATCAGGAGCAATCGTTTCCTTTATCTGGGTCCGAAAAACAAAATGGACTTCACCTTTGAGCTGATCTGGTACCTTCATTTGCGGAGTTACTTGTCTTACAAGGATACGGTGACTCACACCAAGTGCGTCGCCATAGTGTTCACCTGGGTCACCATAACTCACAATGCTCCAGCCCAAGTCAGTCCTCTGTGCAAACGGTTGATTTTCTTCTCCACAGACAACCTCCCTGGGCATTAGAGCTTGTGGGCAATTGTACCCGATCAGCAGGCCGATTTCACATTGTCTTAGTGGGGCAATATGTGCTGCAAGGTGCGCAAGATGTGGCCACGCCTTTGCGGTCTCAGGAGTGGGAATATGTGATCTATTTGCAGGAATAAATTCTCTGGTGTACATTGTTGGTACTGTTAACTTCTTGGTGGAATTCAGCCCTCTTATTTGTACACCCTTGAGCCTTTTGCAGCTAACAATAGTTTCCTTTGAAGACATGGTGGATAGCTTCAGCTTTATGGGTTCTGTATTCATGTCCAAAGCATCTGCCACATGCTCAAGAATGAAAGAGGAGTCACTCTGTGAATCAAGCAGAGCATAAAGAAGAATTTCCTTGCCTGAATCACTTGACACAATGACTGGAACTATTGCAGAAGTTTGAATGCCTTTACCATTCTTTAAGGTACTGAAGGAAATGGTTTCAGTGATGTCTTGAGAAGCAGAACCTTCTTGAGGATCGACTGGCTTGGAGATCTGCTCTGAACGGTCCTCATGCAAACAAGTAGGATGACGTCTGGAACAGGAATCACAAGTCAACCGCCTCTTGCAGTTTCTTGACTGATGGCCCGGGTTCAAGCAGCCAAAACACAACTGTTCCTGCTGAATGAATTTGACTCGCTCAGACACTGGTCGCTCAAGAAATCTGAAACACTTCTGGAGGGTGTGTGCATTTTTCTTACAAAATGAGCAAGAGACCCAGTTCTCCTTAATGTTGGTGTTAAAACTTTTAACATTAACAACTTGAGTTTTAGAGGCAGCAGAGCTTTGATACTTGGTTCTAGACTTTTCTGGCTCTCCTGTCCCTATAGCTTGATGTGAGGTTACTGGATTACAGGCAATGCTAGCCTCCATAGACAGAAATGTTACGAAATAACTTAAGTTGGGAAAGTCGTCATGCTCCAATTGATAAAGTGTGGCCCTTCTGTTCCATCTTTGGCTCATACATTCAGGCAGTTTGACAACAAGCTTCTGGTTTTCTACTGGATCATTAAGGACATTCAAATATTTATTGCGGGACATGGCACACTGACAACTGCGCAAGAAATCCACATATTGCCTTAATGCAATGCTATCTCTGGCAGCTATACAGGGCCAAGAATACAATTTGTCTCTGAAGGCCTTGGCCACAACGAATGGCTGACCGTATCTTTCATCAAGGAGATTCCAAGCGGATTTGTACGAGTCTTCTGACTCAAGCAGGAAATGACCTTCTAGGGCCTCTTTTGCGGCGCCCCCAACATATTTTTCAAGAAAGAAAATCTTTTCTGTGTCTGGAATGTTCTTCCTCTCAATTAAAGTTTGAAACGATATCTTAAAATGATTGAATTTAAGTGGGTCGCCGCAAAATATTGTTGGCTCTGGAATTGGTAGCCTATTTGATGATATAGCCTCTGCCAAAGCTTTAACAAGTTCTTGAGTCTCATTGAAAAGATTACCTCTGGATGGCACGTCTTCCCTGGGTGGCACGTCTTCCCTGGGTGGCACGTCTTCCCTGGGTGGCACGTCTTCCCTGGGTGGCACGTCTTCCCTGGGTGGCCCGTTGCACACAGGATCCATTTGGTGAACTGATTTTTGAGCCATGGGGGCATCTGGCTTGTGAAGGTCTTGGCCCGCATCAACACTTGTTTCGTCATACACTTGCAGCTTTGCCTTGGCAGCGTTCAATTTCTTAAGTCTTTCCAAACGATCCAGTTCTCTTTTTAGGTTTTCTACAGACTGTCTTCTAGCAGCACTCTCCTCTTGTTGTTTTTTCAGCAAGGCGGCTTCTTGAGTTTGCCTTTTGATTCTTCGCTCGACCTCTTCTCGCTGCTCTTGGAGGCGCCGGGCTAATGCTGCTGCTTCCTGCTCTGCAGCTATTTGCTTATCTTGAGCTTCGAGTGCTTCCAATTCCTCTTGCCTAAGCTCTTGCTCACTCATGATCTTAAGAACAGCTCTAGTACATGCATACTCTGCAGCAGCCTCTTGTCTTTTTGCTAATGAGTTATTGGAACAAATAGAATTGCCTGTGCAGCCCTTGTTAACCGGAAGAGAAATACTAGAGGCTGAGGATGCAAAGACAGAGGTAGCATCAGGCCAAACCAACACCTCATCAGCTCCCTGAATTCGAGATTTGGCATTTTTTACTGTAACTTTGGTAATTGAGGAGCTTTTATCCAATTTACAGCGCATGTCATGAGTTGGAACATCAATTTTCCTATAGTCATCATAGATATTACTAAGTTCGGCCAATTCCTTTTCGATGCGAGTCACATGTTCTTGAAGAAGCTCACTTGGATGATTCTGCTCCACAGACTTTTTTGCTACTTTAGTTATAACCTTCCAACATTCATAGGCACTGTTAAAACGGAGCAGCAATGACTTCAACTTATCCGTATGCAGGTCTTTGCCCTTTTCGGTCAATTTCCGTGATCTGCCACTTCTACGAGGCTCATTTTGATGTTCCAATGCATTTGAGTTATCAATCTGCTCTTCTTCGACATCAGGCTCATTGCCTTCTTGCAACCTTAAAGCTTGAGGCTCATGTGTTGACTCTTTAGCTGTTGATTCATTAGCAGTTTCTAGTGGCTGACCCTCTGCTAATAACTTGTCATCCCCACATTGAGACATGGTGAGTTATCAGCTAGAATAGAGTGGGCTACTAAACAGTCAAAGGATAAATGGCTGAGCAGGCTTGATTTAACCCTTCACAAAATCATTGATTTAAAACAATGAATAGGCTATGGGCTAATTGTCAAAGCACAATCCAAAATTGCAGGCCCTAGGTAGGCTAGACTAATATCATAGGTTAGGCTATGGCGACTAAGTTATAAGTAACAAAAACAAAAAACGAAATGAAGCAAACTTTCTCAATTAATTCATTGTCCAACCCCCTTTAAATGTCCATCTTAAAATGTGTTGAGTATGTTAATCATGATAAACACAAGTAAATATTCATTCAGTAAAGAATCTTACTTCAAAACAGTCTCAAGAAATATTGCTTTAAGAAGTGCTTATCGGTTTCACGACGTTCTTCAATGATTTCATTTGAAACACCCTTTTAATTAAAAAATGTCCTTCTTAAATGTGGTCATTTAATCACGATAAACCCAAGTAAATGTTCATTCATCTTATTTCAAAACAGTCTGAAGAAAACATAGCGTTAAGAAGTGCTTATCTGTTCCGCGCCGTTCCTCCACAATCGCTGAGACGTAGCTACACATCCAACTTTAATTCAGTCCATGCACGCAGTAGGCTTTGTCCTCGGCAGGGAACAAAAAATCGCTGACTTCCTCGGCAAAAGGGTCTTCGGAAAAAAGGTCTTTAATCCGCAAAACTTCCTTTCAATCCCGGAATCAGCTTCGGCTGTTGACTGACGAAACTCCGCGTATGGCCAGGTGAACGGGTCGTGGTAGGATACTTCAGCTCCGAGTTCGACTATCACTTCCCTCCAGGAAACACGCAAGGCCAAAGTTCTCAAGTACTGATGGATTTATTTTCATCTTTAATTCATCTTTAATCCACCGTCGAACTGTTTAAAAGCAGTACAAAAACATAATAACTAGACAATTCAAGTACACAAACAAAACAATAAACAAATCAAAGAAATAAACATCAAAATGCATAAACATACCTCGCTGGCTGCATATCAGCTAAGAGGGAAATGAGACCAATATCCACAGCAAAAGACTTTCAGGTTGTATATCCACAAGGCACACACTTAGAACAGGTTAAAACTTCAAACTCAGCGGTGTACCGGCGTGACCGCGAGCTGGCTTTCAGGCTCTCACTCAGGTGAGCGATTGTGCAACATAAAAAGCGTCCGTGTGAAACACAACCCCCATGACGTCACTTCCAATTAGCTAATCATATAGCGCAAGACATTGTAACAGTTTCATATTTAATTGATAACAAAAATATAGAAAAATATCCCAAAGAAAACATATAACAAAAGAAAAATGTAAACAGTTAAATTCTTAAATTAAATTCTGTTCAGGTAGTTGATAATGGTTTGAATAATGGTGCGAAGTCCCCCTTCGTGAATACACAAACCTTTTCGTAAACATACCTACTATTGCATATTGCTGCTGCAAAGTATTAACCTCATTCACTCATCCATCTGAAACAGACAGCTTACCATTGGGAGGGATTTCAGGACAAAAATTACATGGATGAACCAATCAGGACCATCATTCTGTTTTGGTTTCTGGCAGATCAGTGGTTTCCTATTTTCCCTGTGTTGCACTCAACCAGCGTCAATGGTTGGTTTCGATGTGCGTGGTTGAAATAGCACGTCAGTAAAGATGATGGACAAGTGGTTAATCCAATCATAAGCAAGGATTCTTGCCTTCTTAAGCAACTCGCCAATGGATCAGTTTCAGATGGATGTGTGGAGATGCGTGCAGTGTAGCACATCATCTGACGTGACCAAAGTATGCAGATACCCGTGTAAAACTATTAAGAATAATCATTGACAAAAGTAATACCATGACGTCTACCAGAGAGGGTAAAAAAAAATTGTGTTTCTCATGCAGGTGCTGGAGACATTATGACCTTCCCATGGCGAGATGCTTCATGGACTGAGAGGCAGGTTATTGTGTTTCTGATGCTATGGCACACACAGATCCCATAAAATTGCAGTTAGACCTTTGGAGAGGTTGTCAACCACAACCACAAGCTGAATGTGATTAATTCAAGTCGTGCCTCAGACACTAGTTCACCTTACTTAATAAATAGACTGAAACACTAGAGCTAAGCGATTCCTGACTCACTTGGACAAATAACCCAGACCCATCATTTAGATTATAATGCGTACAAATTTTGGGGTTCTCAATTGACTCAAGTGACTTGTACACATGAACTCAGAATCAGTAACGCAAAGCATACACATGCATCACTCATCAATGGTGTGATCAAGTAACAAGTACAGTATACACCTGGATTAGTGAGTGAAAGGAATATTCTCAGGAAACACATAAGCACTCATTGGACCTGACAGAATTTCATACTGTACATAAACTTGAAGAGAGCATTTACTCAGGGTAATGATGACCGCGATCTACAGTACACTGCACACCATCCATCACATCACTGTGCTAAGTGCTAACCCTTAATGTTGTGCTTAGGGACAGGAAACGCCTCAGGGAGAGTTTTGTGTCTCACAGTGTGGCCGGGGAGTCTGTTAAGAGTGCGAGGGTTCTGCTTTTGGGACCAGATAGAGCAGGGAAGTCCAGCTTTATGAACTCCATTCGGTCTGTCCTGCTGAAGCACGTCACCCATATGCCCATCAGCGGTGCTGGAGCACCAGACCACGTCAAGAAGGTAGAGGTGTGTGTGTGTGTGTGTGTGTGTGTGTGTGTGTGTTATGAGTTACGCTGGAGAGAATGGGGGCTGTGTTTACAACACCTCCTTTGGTTGAAATTTTTTTTGATCTGGTATACGCTGTAAATCTGTAGAACATAGAGATGTAATGACCCCATAAAATGTTACTGAACGTCTCTGTTCAGTGTGAATCATCACAACAGCCTCTTTAGACTGACTATTCTGCTGCAGCTGAAGTCCAGCATCATCCGAGCGGGACGCGGAGGCCCTGCTACGTCTCTGACCCTGTGTGAGGTGATGGGCCTTGGAGAGGAGGAGGCAACTGGCCTCAGTGTATCTGATGCACTGGCCGTCATTAAGGGACATGTGCCTGAGGGCTATAAGGTATGAGGTGCTGTGACACATATGGTCCACATTTCTATAATAGTCCATACTACACTGTAAAAAACGATTTGTAATGATTACTTGAAAAATGTGTGGAAACTCGTTGCCTCAAATGAGTTAAGTTACAATAACTTATCTTTTTCAAGTTAAAAGCCCTTTACATCTAAAAAGATAAGTTATAGTTACTCAACTCATTTGAGGCAACGAGTTTCCACACATTTTTCAAGTAACCATTACAAATCGTTTTTTACAGTGTAACTCATATTATCACCTGGTGGAATGAAATATTGTTTTCTGATTGGCTGACAGGGTGTCCGTTATTTCTTGATAACAGGACACCTATAACATTTTATTAAAAGTTTCACCACCACTCTATATCAATGTTCTTTAGAATGGTAACTTTAACAACAAGTAAACAGCCTTGAGGATCTACCTTCGCATGAATAGTACCCCAGCCAATCAGATTAACTTCTTTCAAAACAGAGTTTCCTATTTCTTTACATTTAAACACTTGCTGTCTTTATGTTTGAGTTGCAACCGGGTGATAATTGGCTTAACGGCCTTCGAGGTGTCCCGATATAGAGAAATTATGGACTTGGCGGAAACGGAGAAGCACTCCGCACTCTGTGTCAGGCTTTTCCTTCGCTTCCACCTTGTCCATTATTTCCCTATATCTGGACACCTTGGTGGCCGGTATCCCTTACCAAACTCATCTATACATCTCAGTTTTAATCAGGCACGTCTTTCAGCTGATTTTCCATCTGTCCTTTTTTCTCAGTTCCAGCCAACCACACCTCTCACCTGCCAGACATTTGGCTACATTGCCAATCCAGAGGCCAAGGACAAGATCCACTGTGTGCTTTTTGTCCTGGATGCCCGCAGAATCAGCACTTACAGTGACGATCTGCAGAAGAAGATGAGGACCCTTCAGGCTGAGATATATGACCTTGGTAGGTTGCTAAAGATCAGTTTAGAACAAGGTAGTTGGTGCATCATGATCATTTGCCCTTGGAAACCTCCAACATGTTTCTTTGTCTTTCTGCTTTGTTTCAAAATTGGCCAAACATTGAAATACATGATCTAACATTTGAGATAGAGATAGGGAGATAGAGTCCTTTATTGTCCCCTTGGGGAAATTTTTTGAAATTTTTGAAATTTGGTTGTGGATGTAACCTTTGTACTCCAAAGGAAGAGGCTATCTCTTCATTGGAGGCATGTATCGATCAATTTGGAGCACTAGTTCCACGCCAGTACAGGTGTTTTATGTAACACTGATCAAGGTTGGGTAGTAATGAATATCCATGCTGCACGATCCAGTTGGTTGATCCCCATAAATATAGAATATAATGGATGGAGAGATAGTCTTGATACAATAGAGAACAATATTCAGTCTGTTGTAACAAAATGGCATTTTGATGACAACATTCTTGAAACTAAGCAGAAGTCAGGCAAACTATGCAATAAATCATTCACATCGACCACATCGAACCCCATCAGTGAGGGAGTTGTGAGCGATGACGTCAGGTTTCTGCTATTCTAGTGTAGCTTACTTCATGACCGAGCTGGTGCGATTGGGTGAAATCAGATTTATTAGTTTCAAACCTGCTTTCACTCTCTATTCATATTATTTTCTTAGAACTATCTAATGTAAAAATACTAATGTGATATTGAATTTGACATGACAACATATGGTCAAGTCCTTCCATAGACTCCTTATGGGATTTGCCAAGATACTAATTTGAACTGTTCCTTGGATGTATACCTGTTCTCCAGATGTTCCGCAGATAGTCCTGCTGACCCATGTGGATGAAGTGTGTCACGCTGTGCAGCAGGATGTGAAGCACATTTACACAAGCCGCATCGTGAAGAACAAGGTAACTTTACAGGAGTAATTATGGTGGTGGCAGGGAGTGAATGTGTGTGTTTTTTTTTAAGAAGGAGGTGTGATGTAAGTGATGTAAGATGTCTCTAGGTTCAGCATTATTTCAAAAAAGCAGTTTCCTACAAGGATGAGCTATCCATATACATCGGCCCATGGCTACAATCAGGCTCAGTTAGTTAATGTGAATTGTCCCTGTTCAATAAAGATATAATAAACATTCAGGTTCATGGCTTAAAAAAATAAATTAATTAAGAAAAAAAAAACAGGATAAAAACAGGTAGCATTAACATTAACAGCATAGTGGGGTGGTGGTAGCATAGGAGCCTGACCTGTTGCCCTTGAGCAAGGCACTTAACCCTACGTTGCTCTAGGGGATATAGTTGACAAATGTAAGTCACTTTGGGCAAAAGCGTCTACAAAACGCGTAAATGTAACAAGCATGTAATCTCGCTTATATTTATGTGTTTCTCTTGTAGATAGAGAAGGCAGCAGATTATCTTGGCATTCCCGTGTCCTTTGTGCTCCCAGTGAAGAACTACTCATCAGAACTCTCCACTAACTGCAACAATGACATTCTGCTGCTCAATGCCCTGCACAACATCCTGCAAGTTGTGGACAATGCACTGGATGACCAGAGTGCCTGTGACAGCACTACAGCAGACTAGCCACAGGGAGGTGCCACTAGACTGCTTTTTTGATATCTAGGGTTAGGAATAAGATAAGAAAGGATAAGGATATAAGGATAAAAAAAACCTGCACCAACACAAATTATTTGTGAATTTTATACACAGACTTGTTTGTTAAAGGCAAAGAAAAGTGCAAAATAGTAAGAACCTGCATAAAATGCTACTGGGGTAAGTTGAACTATGACAATTGTTAAAATGTAGGTGAAAATAATGAAAATAAAGAAGATGCCATTGCTTAAGAGTAAAGGTAATCATACAATGATAACCTACAATGTAACCTATGATTATGAGTTGCTGAAAGCATGCAAGTATAGTTTGATTACGCAATAGTACAATAGTAGTGCAAATTCAGGAATTGGTTGTGTTGCATTACATACATGGAACTATCTGAATACATGTATCAGCTTTTATAAACTGTGATGAGTTGTCACCGCTATAGGACTCTTGACGTTTAAAGAAATCGCTGTCAATTAACCTTTTTTTTTTTTTTTTTTTAAAAAAAAGCTTCACTAGTATTTATACATGGCCTTTATTCCACCATTAACTGCCTTCCCTTAGTAAACCTCTTTCATCTTTTTAGCACAAGTACTCAGCAACAAGATTACAATGACATTTCTTTTTGTAATTTTGTCAAAACCATTTTTGCTTTTTTAAAATCAATTATCTATTTATTTTGTCTAGATTGAATTATTTCTATCTTTGAGGTTCGAGTATAATTAGGGCAGGGTAAGTAGATCTTAGTATGCTCATGCTCTTAGTAAAATAAAATGCACTCCTAGTCTGTGTCTATGGTGTTGTGACTGAAAGCTCATGGGCATTTTGTATCTTCTCATCTTAGTGTGTCTCCTTGGAGCTGAATTCCAGAGTGCCAATTAGTTACAAAGGAGGTTCTGTTAACTGATAAAATATCTTGAGTCTCAACACACACACACACACACACACACACACACACACACACACACACACACACACACACACACAAGGTTTCCTATCCTACTATTTCCTCTCATGCCACCACTCCAGCCGCATATAAAACAGAGACTAATACTATTTAAAAAAAAAACACGATTAACGGTTTGCCTCACTTTGTCAGGATGTGACAATGAGCATATGAGGGGGAGCCCAGCCAAAGAGACTCAAATTCAGTTTCGTTTCTCTTTGCTGTGCCCCTTATTTTCTCTCATGCATGTCTCTGCAATGATGGGGGAGGAGTTTCCACAGAGGAGTATTCATTTACTCACTTCCAGCTTTACCAAAGAGTGATCAGCCATGGTGTCCAAAATACAATCAATCATGCCTAAATTAAACCTGGAAATGGAACGGCAGCTACTTCAACTTTTCCCCAAACCTGTCAGGCTACATCTGCTTTACCAAGTTAGTGGTCTATACGCTCTTTCGACACTGCAGAGTAAATTTGATTCCATTGGCCAGTTTGTCATCATTGTGTATCCTAAGAGAGGAGATGTCAGGGGAGCTTACTTTTGTAAAGATGTAAGTAAGTATGAAAAATGGTTTCTTTTTGATCTCACATCCAAACAAGCGACTTTAATTCCAAACCAATCTGAGGATAAAACAGAGGAGACCTTATGGACATTTGGCAATGCCATGAAGCTGAGGAATGTCAGTTTCAACACTTTTGTGGATTTCTCCTCTGATGAGAAGTACAACACTGGCTGGGCACAGGAGAGCATAAACAGCAGCGATGGATCACTCACAGAACTGGAACTGTATCGAGTTCATGGTGAGAAGCCATACCAAGTGCATATGACAATAATGATCCCTATGGATATTGCAATAACCATGCTATTGTAAGCTTGCACAATCTTTACTTATTTTGTTTATCACCTACTTCTTTCTTGTTTAGAAGTGGGAGATGTGCTTATGTATCCTTGGAGAAACATGGTTTGGGAGGAAAGGTTTGCAGCAATTTTCTTTTTTTTTACATTCAATGCAAAATACACATCAATGCACAAAAAGCTGTGTTAAAGGGCAAGTAAGGTTTTTAGTAGCCCCTTTTGTGGAATGTCAATATGAAATAGAATTAACTCGATCGGTCCTGTCTCGGATATATGGCCCATGTAGAAAATTTTGGTGTCTGATCCTATTCCATAGCCACTCCAGAAAAGGAGCTAAATATACTGAACTTACCCTTTAACTTAGATGGAGTGATTGTATCATGTTTGTTCATGTGTGCAGTGCCCGGGAGACTCTCAGAGAGAGCTTTATGTCCCATAAATTCATGAGTGAGTCTCTGACCAGCGCAAGAGTGCTGTTGCTGGGACCAGCAGGGGCAGGAAAGTCCTGCTTCATCAACTCCATCAGGTCTGTCATTTATGGACGAGTTCTTCACATGCCAATCACTGGGACTGCACAAGATGGCTTCACAAAGAAGGTGGGTACAGTGATTTTACCAGCCAGCTCAGTTGAGGTATTTTCTATGGGTTCTGTGGATCAATGTGTCCAACTGAGGAAAGAAAATAGGCTTATTTATGATGATAAATATAAATCAAACATTGTTGAACATGTTGGTTACAGCTGAAGTCCAATGTCATCAAAGTGGGACGGGGAGGCGCTGCCACATCTCTGACACTGTGTGAGGCCATGGCATTAGGGGAAAAGGAGTCCAATGTCAGTGTAGGCCTATCTGATGCGCTGACGGCCATTAAGGGACACATGCCTGAGGGATACAGGGTAATACATTTCCATTTAATGATAACTGTGCACTTTCAACGTTTACAATGAAGAATAATCGACAAGCTACTGTTCTATCAGGAAATATACAGTGCTTATTACAATCCATAGGCTTAGAGATTCACTCAACACTCTAGAATAGGTGATAAGTGAAGTTAGAGATTGTCTTTGCCTTCTCAGTTCCAGAAGGACAGACGTTTCCACTCAGGCATGGCTGGCTACAGGGCCAATCCAGGCATCAAGGATAAGATCCACTGTGTGCTTTTTGTCCTGGATGCCTGTGAAATCTGCACTTACAGTCACAATCTACAAAAGACAATGAGGAAATTTCAAGTGGAGATATCTGACTTGGGTGAGTTTGCAAAATATTATCTTTTAATTTAGGACAATCTTATTGGATAACCATTACATTTTTTTTATTATTATTTTTTTTTTTTTGTATGGAGCAAAAACATGAGCGCCTTGAATTACTCCACTGACTTACTAAATGCCACAAATGTTCCATTTTATTTATTGTTCTGTAGATATTCCACAGATAGTCTTGCTAACTCATGTTGATGAGGTGTGTCACGCCGTCCAAGAGGATGTGAAGTACGTCTACAGCAGCCGCATCATCAAAGAAAAGGTAGCATTTGTGTGACGGGTTGACAAGCTATTGTCCTACAGGTGTGGGTTGAAATGAGGCTGCCAACTAGCCTGACAAGCCAGATCAGAGCCAGAGAAAAGATAGCATATGGCAGGAGTGACTAAGGTTGAAATGAGGCTGCCTCAGGTACAAATGAGACTGCCGACAGCAGTGACTGGATAATTTCCCTCTGGATTAATAAAATCTATCTACTGACTGACCGACCTGCAGTATCCAATGAATGACACTGGAACAGGGGTTCTCAAAGTTTTGATGGGTACGGCCAATTTAGGGACTCAACATTGAACTTGATCTAAATTAAAAAGGCCAAAAGGCTATGTTCAGCTCCATATAGACTGAATGACTAGTGTTGATCTGTGATTTTTTAGCATTTTTATTATGTTGTGTTATAGTCAATCCAGCAAGACTATAATTTGACTGCTATTCTAGTAATGGCCTCTAGCATCAGTCTAGTACAGAGCTATTTAATCCGAAAATAAAATCATTTAACCAAGGTGACATATAATAGGCCTGATTTATCAGATTCGTTGTATTCATGAAATGCAAATCCCCCTTTTTATCCTGCATGTAAACATGCCCTCTGTAGAAAGTGGGGCTACTGGTTTGATACTGTTGTTAACACTAGGCCATTAGTCAAAATCTACAACCCAATGTGGCCCTTCAGTCAAAATAATTGCCCACCCCTGTTCTAGTATTTCTTTAATGTTACTCATTCCAGTGTATGCCATAGAAGTTAACTCTTGCAGATCTAGATAGCAAGAGGTGTTATTTTTGACTAGGCTTACTGTATTTTCCTTGCAGATGCAGAAAGCAGCAGATTTTATGGGCATGCCCTTGTCTCATGTGCTCCCAGTGAGGAACTACTCATCAGAACTCTCCACCAACTGCAACAATGACATCTTACTGCTCAGTACCATGCACAGCATTCTGCAGGCCGTGGACGATACACTGGATGACCAGTTTGCCTGTGACAGCACTACAGTGGGATAGCCACAGGGGGCACCACTGTCTAGACAGACTCTTCATTTGGATAAGTCTGTTTTGTATGACAATAAAAAACAATAGTGCTATTTCAATGCTACCAGGGAATTGATTGTGAACTGCATAGTCGGTGAAGGGAAATCCTTGCTGCCTTTAGCAATTTGAAAACATTTTAGCATGATCTACATGGTGAAGTGGAACCTATAAATTTGTTGTTGTTGTTGTTGTTTTTTAAGTGGTTTAGGATAAATATGGATTAGTTTGGAGGTAATTTAGTTTCTGCATTCATAGGATCCTTGGTATTTATAGAGATCACTGTCAATCAACAATATTGACGCAAGCCCCTTGAGTCTGTCCTATATAATATAGCATAGCTGATGGATTTCTAACGGCACTCAGCTTCACTTAGCTCCCTTTGTTCCTAACAACACCCCTCAGCATCTCAGCATCTCAGGAATTATTGCTTAAATAACCATACACCTACAAATAAAGACATTCAAAACAGGCTACTAGTGATGGAGTACTCAAGTCCTGGACTCGGACTCAAGACCGATTTTTGCTTTTTCGAAACTTTTCTTCTGATTGATTAGGGACAATACAATAATACATCCTGTGCATTCAGTGTATGCCTAAGTCATTTACACGTAAGATCAAGATGGGTTTTTTTTTTTTTTGGTTGTTTATTAACTGGGGTGATATTACAGTAAATCAAGAATATGAAAACTGAAATATAAAATGTTATGGTCTTGGTCTTGACTCGAAAAGGACTCGGTCTCGACTTGGACTTGCTTCCTCAAAGACTCGGCCTTGACTCGGACGAGACTGTATTTGAAAACCAATGGACTCGGCCTTGACCCTTCAAAGACTCGGCCTTGACTGTATTTGAAAACCAATGGACTTGGTCTCGACCCTTCAAAGACTCGGTCTTGACTCGGACACGGCATCACTACATTCTACAGTATTTAGTGCACACATTGTAGGTAACCATAAAGTGCAGTGACTAATGTAGAGCACTTAAGACAGAAAAGGGACAGGACAGGACAGACAAGACAGGACATATGGACTTGTAGACACAGTGATGCAAGTTAAGTTCATAGTGCCATAGATTTGGGTAATGCTTTAGATTACCTGTGAGTTATTGTGTAGGGGAAGATGATGTGATCTTTTCAGCTGTCCTTGCGTGCAGTTACCAAACCACACTGTGATGGCACAGCTGAGGATGCTTTCTGTGGTACCTTTGTAGAAGGTTGTCAGGATGGGGGAGGGAGTTGGGCTTCCCACAGCTTCCGCAGGAAGTAGAGATGTTGCTGGGCTTTTTTTTGTGATGTTTGTGGTGTTCTGAGTAAGTTTGACTGTGATTTGGACACCCAGAAACTTTGTGCTCTGAACAATTTCACTTTTGTTGGGTCGATCCATGTTGACCTGGAAGTCCTGCTCTTCTTCTCCCTAACCTGAGTATAACTTGAGATTACAAATTGTCAAATCACCTTTCCCAAAGGATAGGAGTCCTGTATTCAAATTAATTCCCAAAACTAATCCCCACCTGTTGTTGTCAGCCAGCTCACAACCTATTGAGATGAATGAAGGCCTGCTTGCCTTTTTACTCTACCACAGATAAAACTGGTTTATTTAGTAGTTTAGGTAATACTTTAATTTACAGCCCGTGAAGTACTGCGTAAGTATTAGGTAAGAATGGTGTAACAAAACAGAACTTAATGTGTAATATTGCCCTAATTACAAAATAAGTGTGGGGTAGCCTGGATGCAGAAGTGTATAGGAAAGCCAGGGTTGGATCAACTTGCACGCACTTCATTTTACGGCCCGTGCATCCAATATTAGGGTTACAAGTAGTTTTGGGGTATTTAGGTAATTCCACTGTACTTATTCTTTACTTTTAAGTAGCCAAGTGGTGTGACATGCAACAGTTTGACAAAGATGCCATTTATTTACAAATGAAACTAATTATTCCCTCGCATGAAATGAAAGGTCTAAGCGAACCGAAGAGGCTCAAAACAGCCTCCTTACCGTGAGAGCTACCGACATGACAGAAAATTATTCTGTTCATCAACAACAGCAAGGGAAGGCTGTCACAGCGAGGTCAAACAAACCAAAGTTGACAGTGAACTGTCATGAGTGTCTGAAGAATCTGAAGTGTAGCCTAAACGAGAGGGGAAGACTGTTTTATTTTGTTGTTCTTACTTGTACTTACCCAGTACTTCACAGACCGTAAAATAAAGCTTTAACATGTGTTATTCAAGCAAACTTACACTGTAAGTACTCAGGAATTTATCCCTTGATACTTTTTTCTTCTTACCTAATACTTACCCAGTACTTCAAGGACTGTAATTAAAGCGTTACTGTAGTTTATTTAGTTAAGTTTATTTAGTTTACTGAATACAAAGAGAACAAAAAGACAAGAGAAGACAAAACCACGAACAAGAACTGTTGTCTCAACTCTCATAAACTCATAACACTCGTGGGTAATTTCATCTTCACTTCAACTTCACTTCGTTCGAAGTCTGCACCCGACCTCCCTCCGTTTGAAGGGGCGATTTGAAGGGCTGAAAGCCACTATCCCTCGGTCCCGAAAGTATTGGGACACCCTACACTTACACATGAACGCGCAAACCGAGTGTTAGGGCCAAAATCGAGGGGAAGTGATAGTAAAGTGATAGAAATGGGACTGGGCCTTGCTATCATCTTCAACACCCAAGGGTTTGTGACTGATGTATGCAAGATCAAACACACTACATCCTGACTTCACAGAATCAGAGAGAGCGCATACACACAGGCACACCTCTGGCACACCTGGCACAACTCTCTCTCTTGATGTTATTTTAAGTAAACAGCTATAACAATTTTAACCAACATGTACTGTATAATGAATACAAAGTAAACATATATTATTTCTGTAATAAACTTGATTAAAGATAGTGCATTTGGAGATACACGCGAGGAGGCCCCTCCTAGAACCCGATCACAAGGTCCAGCCAATGTCCATGCCGTACAAAAATACAAAAAATAAATTACAAAGAGAAATGCAAATGAAATATATTGTCATATGCCCCTCCCCAGACACACACACACAGGCACACAAACAAACACACACACACAGGCACACACAGTTTCCTCTCCTGCTGTTTCCTCTCACGCCACTCTAGCTGCAAGTAAAAGGAAACTAGAACACACAATTTACACAAGGAAGCAGATTGTTAACTTTCTTGTAACTTATATCTTATAAATAATATTTTGCCTCACGTTTTCTGAATG
>JAODXP020000016.1:23353705-23358705 GCA_027497455.2 Sardinella longiceps | reverse complement strand
AGAGTTTTTAAATCTGGTTTGGGAGTACTGAGCACAGGTCCGCTTGCACTCATGGCTCAGTGTGTGGTGTGTGTGTGTGTGAGAGAGAGAGAGAGAGAGAGAGAGAGAGAGAGAGAGAGAGAGAGGGAGGGAGGGAGAGAAGAGTGTTGAGCACTTGTGTCTGCACTCATGGTTCAGTGTGTCTGTGTGTGTGTGTGTAGTGTGTGTGTGTATGTCTTTGTCTTGCCAGGAGTATCAAAATCAGCTTCCATCGTCATCACCTGCCCCGAACTCAGCCTTGAGTGGTTGTGTGTGTGTGTGTGTGTGTGTGTGTGTGTGTGTGTGTGTGTGTGTTGTATATGTGTGCTTGTGTGCTTGTGTGTGTGTGTGTGTGTGTGTGTGTGTGTGTGTGTGTGTGTGTGTGTGTGTGTGTGTGGTGGGGGAGAGTTGGGATTAGATTTAATGATTGAGGGAATAATTCTGTTGATCTGTGTTCTTTCTGTTGGTCCAATCCCTAGGATTATAAATTCATGAAGTTCATGAACTTTCTCATCTCAGTGAAATATCCCCTGCTTATGCCACCGACACCTTGCACCATCAGTGCCTCAATGTTCTACCAGGGTTCTTAACCTCTGGGACAAATAGCATCTATTGTTTGTGCTTAATCATGCAGGTCAACAATTGGGTTATTTTTGTCTTGCTGAGCGTAATCTAAGAGAATAGAAGATGAATGTTTATAAAGATTTTGAAACACTGATTTGCTTTATGAAAGCTTTATTCTTATAAATAATTTGTCTTTATCTTTGTATTTGTTTCATCAATTGTCATTGATTGATATGAAATTGATTGTTGTTCACTGCTTATGCTAATGTAAGCAATAAATCCCTCAAGTCATTGTTATCGTTGGTACTCGGCTGTGCGTTGCGCCTAACAACACCCGTGCTAAAACCAGCATTACCATTGGACTCAAAGGATAAATGTGTTTCTAAAACTGTTACCACGTTAACTGGAAATGGTTTCATTAAAGGGAGACACAACCACTAGAAATATAGCAAGTTATTCATTGATACCAATTCCTCTGCCAAAAAATATAATTCCTCTTACTGAATGGTTGCCAAGTAACGCATAAGCGCAGCTCCCATTCAATTTGCTATGGCGCAGCAGTTTAGAACGAAATACGTTTGGAGCCGTGCTAAATGCTGAATTTACAATGGCATCGAACACGTTTAAACCAATCACAATCCAGGACCGGAACTATCAGTTCTGGAATGTGATGCAATAAAGTTCTGTTCTATAAAATTGCTTGTCAATGTCATTTTACTTTTCTGTACAAGTCAGGTTATGCAACCTCTTTACCACAAAATTATATTTTACAATGTAACAAGCTAAGGGATTTTAACACAACACAGTTGATCCAAAGTAAACCTCACTAACCACCAAAAATGCCAAGCACCCACCTGGCGGGGTGATGCACAGCAGCCATTACAGTATCGGCGCCAGAGCACTCACCACACATCAGCTTGAGATTATTAGAGAGGGAATTAAAGGACAGAATGTACAGCAGAAGAGGACAAGAAGGAGAGCAAGAGAGAGAGAGGGAGGGAGGGAGGGAGGAGGAGAAGAGCAGAGAGACTGCACTAAGAGAGGAAAAGCCATAGTTAGTGAGAGAGGAGATGAGGTGAGGAGAGGAGAGCAGTGCAGGAGAAGGAGAGCTTTGCAGGTGAAGAGAGGTTACTGGCTGTACTAACTGTTTGACTGCATGCCAAAGGTTTCTAGAGAGCTCTACATCCCTGGCTGTAGGTGCAGCCGAGGTGAGGTTGAGGGTTTCTTATGTCTTTTGACGTAAGTAGCGACCCGAAACTAATCCAGATCTGTTGGATTAGGTCCTCGAGGAATTTTCCCGGTTCTCTGGAAGATCGCCCAGAACACCTGTTCCCAGGGCCGTGTCAAGATACTTAGGGGCCCCAAGCAAACAGGACATGGGGGCACCTCACCCCCCATAAATACCCACATGAACCACATTGTTACAATTTTCAAGCATCTTCAATATAAGTATTTGTATTGAACAGTTTTCCAACTCTAGTCTAAAGTAATTTTTCATTGAAAAACACCACCAACTAAACTCTTACTGTAAACGCAAGCCATGTTGGACGCGCCCATGAGTGCCCCTAGGTGCAATACCAGACCGGAAGTGCAATTTTTGGTGAGTAGGCCAGCGGCGTGTAAGGAAAACATATTAGACCCCATAAACCATTTTGCTGAAAGCTTATATGCCCAGGATTTCACAAAAAAAAAAAAAAATAAAATAAATAAAATGAAAATGGGGGAAATTGAAAAAAAAAATATGTGCATTTCTTTAACAAAAGTGCCTATGGAATGTATAAGAAAGTAATTAACCTTTTAAAACCTACATATAATAGCAAAGGTCATGGAATTGTTCCGCTTACTGTAAATCCTCTCTGGTCATAGCGTAGCTCTGCTAGCTTAGCGGTGACTCACGGCCAGTGCTGATGACCAGCGCTATGATCACAGATGGCCAGATACACTGTCTCCGCCACACTCTCCGCCCTCGCAATAATGAAACCGTACAGGCCAGTCAAAGCTCATCAGACGGCTAAGGACAGACAGGCAGGGTTGATGTGTGCTGTGTGTGTGTGTGTGTGTGTGTGTGTGTGTGTGTGTGTGTGTGTGTGTGTGTGTGTGGTGATACGTGTGTGTGTGTATGTGTGTGTGTGTGTGTGTGTGTGTGTGTGCGTGTGTGTGTGTGTGTGTGTTGGCCAGTGTTGATTGGTGAGGCTGCTCTCTGTGATGATTCATTGGGAGTTTCTTATTTTTTTTCCCTTATTAGTCAACATGCATTAACTTGGCCTGTGTCGGAATGTCAGCCTGGGAGACTGCAGCACAGCAGAATGAAACATAACAGATGACAGTTGACATGCAACAAGCCCTCACCCAGACAGAGAGAGAGAGGGAGAGAGAGAGAGGGAGGGATGGAGAGAGAGAGAGAGAGAGACATGCAACAAGCCCTCACCCAGAGAGAGAGAGAGAGAGAGAGAGAGAGAGAGAGAGAGAGAGAGAGAAAATCAAAAAGGGAAAGAAATTATATGAATTAGGAGCACAATGAGAAAGAAAGACATGCAATAACCCCTCAGCCAGAGAGAGAGAGAGGGGGGGGTGGTCAAAGAGGGAAATAGATGATATGAATTAGGAGCACAGAGAGAGGGAGAGAGAGAGTGTGTGTGTGCGTGTGTGTGTGTGTGTGTGCGTGTGTGTGTGTGTTTGTTACTAGGAGGACACTTCCAGCTCATGAACTCAGTGTTTGTCATATTCCGCTTGTCAAAGATGGATCCTTTTAGTAAGGGCACTGGGCCAACTAACTAAATCCACAAAATTATAGGTGTATTGTCTTAGATATAAACACACACAGACACTCACACATACTTTCTGACACGTCTAAGGCGGTGTTCGTCTACTTTAGCAAACTGAGAGAGGATAGAGAGTTTGGGTGACTGAAAAAAGAGGGGCAGAATTGATTATAAGTTTATAACAACAAGAAAATATGCAAAGTAGATAATATAATTATTTCTTCATATGTTTTTTCTCTTGTTCTGATTCAGCGTATTCATATTACTTTGACCTTGGTGATGTAGATCTGATGTAGGTTTTGATTACAAGTGACTGAGTGATTTTTGCAGCTGGCTACTCATCTTGTCAATCTGTTCCAGGCAGTGCTGCCTTCAAGGCACTACTCCACTCAGTTTAGAGTTAGGATGAGGGTTGAGGGGGTTCGGGCTAGGAATAGTGTAAGGGGAGTGCCTTTTAGGCTGTACTGCCTGGAAGGTGTCGTTTGGGGCAAAAACACCATTGAGCTGATGTCACTGAGGTGTTGAAGGGATCTCGTCTCCTGAGATGGAGACTTCTTAAGCTGGCAACAGACCTACCGATTATTAGCATCGATACTGATACGATGGAACGTCAAGGCATGGGTCATGTAATGGGTATAATCATGAGTAGTCGCAAGTTTCAATCGTGGCTAGAATCGTTAAGTGTGTTTGGATGACAGATTTGTATACTGTACGATGCGATTCTTCCCATTGTTGAAGCAATTACGATTGAGTCAGACTGAACCAAACATGCTTGATATGATATTAACCGTTCCGTTCTGTGGTCGCTATGATACCAATTATGTCATTAAAATGCAGACAACTCAATCGTGAGGTTTGTGCTCATGAATGACTCTCAGTCGTCGCAGATCGAGTCTGTAGCTTTGGCTCAATCGCGTTTTAATCGTAAAAGTCAGTAGGTCTGTTCCCAGCTTAGTTATGAGGCCCATACGGAACCACTGACTGGAAGCACCGCCCCCAGAACACCTCACCTCAGCTCACCTGCCTATTGTTCCTGTTGCCTAGCTACCCTGTTACCTTGGCAACTCACGTGAGGAGAGGAAAGATAGAAACACAGACAGGCAAGTGTTTCCATGGATGTTTGCTAGAAGTCCTGTAGCACACACACACACGCACACACACAAATACACACACATTCAACTGCTCTCCAGTTACACACGAACATTGACCTGCTCTTCTAAATATAAACATACACCCATGTGCACACACCTCCTCTCTTAAACACAATCGTCCATTTAGAGTATTGAGCCCTACAGAATAGATTCACTGGTGGGGAAAAAAGGTCTATTATTAATGTAAAGGTGTTTGTGGAAAAAGGGCAAGAATACATTTGGACATGATTTTTCATGAAGCTTTTGGTAGTTTTAGCTTGATAGTTTTGTTACTTTCCTACTCCTTACTCAGTAGGTTCTGACACTGACACAATTTCACTGCATTTTTACACTTATTTTGATGTTACACACACACACACACACACACACACACACACACACACACACACACACACACACACACACACACACACTCAAAACTGTATTACACATGTGAACATGGGTAAAATATAAAATGCATTGATGTGATTCCATGTAATGTATATGTATAGGAAAAACATTGCTG
>JAODXP020000016.1:23323705-23333705 GCA_027497455.2 Sardinella longiceps | reverse complement strand
TCGCGCATTTAGCAAGCTCTTTCAACAGGGCTATGCTTAAATTCACTCTGGTATATTCCTTTAATGATCATATCTTTAGGAAGCCTTCAGTCTGCCGTATCTTCAAAGCTATTTTAAAGTGTGTGAACTACTGCAGTCTCTGATACTGGCTGAAATTGAGTTCCACTGGTAGAAATAGCTGATCAGCCTAATGAGGTTTCCTTAACAGTCACCTCCAGTGTTGGGAGTAACGAGTTACAAAAGTAACTAATTACTGTAATGCATTACTTTTTGTGATGGTGATATTTTCCTCGCTACAATTGTCAGTAACTCAAGTTACAATGCATTTTTAACTGGGAATGAAGTGGTGTTTTTTTCCTTCATTCAAATTCGCCAAAAATCGCTGAGAGGTCAGCAAGGGTAAAACGTTTGCTGTGCCGGACTTAATGTAGAAATTTACAGTCTCCGCTTGCCATTCTCAACATTGATAACAAACTAATGAAGGTCATAGGCTACCGGGGGGCCCGAAGCGTAACTTAAATGTAATGCAACGCCTTACATTTTCAAAACAATAATATAGTAATGTGAGGGACTACTTTAAAATATCAGTAACAAGTAATAAATAATGCATTACAGTTTTGCAGTAACATGCCTAACATTGGTCACGTGTCACCGAAGATCTAATGACCCTTACATGAACTTTGCAGAGTGATATGCACTGCTTGAGACGTGGTGGTTCAAGATGAGCTTATACAACAAGCACATATCAGCAAAACTGATAACACTCTCGATTGTTAGTAAGGTGTGTTTTGTTATGATGGAACAGACAGTGAAGGTAATTTCTAGGTTTTTTATTAAGAACTTTTATGGCCTGTTTATGGCGGGTGACTAAAGGGCTGTAAAGTAGTCACTCCTGCCCGAGACCAACTTGTAGAAGAGCAAGATAGATAGATAGAAAACCATAGAGAAAACCAGAGAGTAAGGGTAATTGGTGCCTAATATGTCTAAAATTAACTAGACTAGCTCTGACATTTTTGGATATCTTTTTAATGTGCTTTTTAAAAGTTAAGTTAGAATGATAACACCTAAATACTTATAATTGTCAACAGTATTTATTACCTCCCCTTTAACAAGGATATTTGTTGGTTGTTGTTTTAAGTCTTGTCTCTTGATAGAGAAATAGCTACAGTTTTGCTTACATTAACTTGAGTAAGACCAGTCGCGGTGAGCCAATGAGATACTTTATGTAAGAGCTCCGGTATGTTGTGTTGCAGCTTGTTCACTTGTTTTGGCATGTGTATAAATAAACTGTGTCATAATATCTGGATATCAATGGGTTTATCAAGGGTAAATCATTAATAAATATACACTACATAATTGATCCTATGCTGTTAGATAGGGGAGAGCAGAGCCTCGCTTTTTGACTGCCCTAGGCCAGATTTGAGTTTTGCCCCGCTTTTTTACAAATACGAGTGAAAATCTATAGAAAATGAGTAATAAAATTAATTGTGATGCCCCCCTGATATCTGGTGCCCTATGCCATTGCCATCGGCTAGTTCGTCTATGCCTAGGGGGAGAGCATGTGTCCAAAATTCTTGTACACTGCTTCCTTGTATTTAAATATGATTCCATCCATGCCATAGCCTGGCGAATGCCAAACTAAAATCACAAGTGATATTTAGTCTGGGGACCTACCTATTGCATTTCTCGTAGCGGAAGCATTGTTTACTATTGTCCATAGGCGTTTATTGGGCGCTAGGAATGTCTATCATAGCGTTTGTACATACCTCGGAGCCAATACCAGAGCCACCACGTGATGTAAAATGCGATTGAGGGACGTACAAATCCCTTTTTGTTCTGCGATTGGATACCGAAAGCAGGCGAGAAAAACGGCCACGGTCTCCATGCTCCTCTGCAGAGTGAAATGAAATAAGCGTGCAAAGGAGCATGGGAATTCCCAGGCTATCCATGCCAGAGCATCAGAGGCAAAGTTAAGCTTTGAGAGTTTGTTTAGCAAAATATTATGGTTAACTGTATCGAATGCCTTTTTAAAATCAAGAAAAGCTGTCAAGTCTGGATTTAATTTGTTCAATAAAATAACAAAGTGCTGTTTTTGTTGAATGATTTTTCCCAGAGCCATAGAGAGATGACAAATAACCATGACAAATACGGGGTGACACTTAATGACAGAAGTCATGATAGGTGTATAAAGTTTATGACAGATTCTTGACAACGTCATGTCATAGTTAATGACAGTGTCATGTTAGTCTTAGTCGGTACCTTCAAATAAAGTGTAATCAAATAACTTTGTGTTAGACAGATTGACCAAGTGAGTAACTGGGTGAGAAAGAATGTTTGCATACTTTCTAACAAATGCACAATCACAATCAAAATATCTTTTGCCTTAGAGTTCTCAAACTTGCCTAAGGTCTTGGTTAGAGATGATTCTGGTACTTCTAGGATGTTGAGCAATGGTAGATCTTTTTTTTTTTTTTTTAAGATATTTTTTGGGCTTTTGCCTTTAATCGGATCGGACAGTAGAAAGATGGACAGGAAACAAGTGGGAGAGAGACCCGCGGGAAATGACCTCGGGCAGGACCTAAACCCGTCCCCCCGGAGCAATGGCGCAACGCTCCAGCCCACCGAGCCACGGCGCCCCCTGTTAGATATTTTTTACCTGCTTTATTTGTGGGGGCATAATCAAAGAGGTCATCTTACAGTTGCACAGACGCACTCCAAATTTTTAAATCTTTTTATTCTAATTTCTCATATCGATGGCAAGGAGGACAGGCAACACACAGACGTTCGCCACACTAACGGTCAGAGTACATGAATAAATGACAATCGTAAACAACGCTTCCACTAGGCTACTACTTAGTTTGCACGATAGCCAGGCTAGAGCATCATATAATATGGAGTAGGCCTACAATCAGAATCTTCTGAGAAAATATCATGTCTCTGTTGGATCCCCCCGTGCACCTCCTTGAACTGAGAAGCATGGGGCCCTTGGCTTGCACTGAACCCCTGTTCCAGGTAGGCTTGGCTTGTACAGGCGCTGGAAGAGCAGCATCATGTGTGCTAGTTTACATGGATTATTGCTCTGGCTGGCTGGCGAAAACCACCAATTTTTTGCCCTAATGAAGACTGGTTTGCAGTCAAAGCGCGTAGGCGTTATCCATTAAAATAAAGGATTTTTAACCTTTCTCACTTATAATCAGTGTGCCTCAGATTTTTAAGCCTACTGTTGAGGCCTTCACACTCTGAAGATAGTCACTAGTCAAATACCACCAATGATCCTATTTTACAGTCTAATATGCTGATATAGGCATGTAGCCAGGGGCTACGTTACCAGTGCCCTTAAATGGGGAGAGGGCCCTTGAGGAGTCAGGCATTGTATTTCCAAGAGGTGAAGGGGGCCCATGGCCACTGTTTGTGCACAGGGCCCAGAATTTGGTGCTACGACCCTGAGCGGGGTAGGCTACAGTCAGTTTTGAAACGCAAAAACTTTGGCACTTTGGCTCCAAATGCATTGATCTACAGAAATTGACCTAGCTTAATAGTGAGAAATATTGTCAATATAAAAATAATAATTTTCAAAAAAGAGTGTAGAATAGATTGATCCATTTAGGCATATCCTTCCTGTGTGTGTGATAGGAGCATCGGCTGGAATAAAGTTCTGCAATTTAATGCAGCACTATCTCCATCTTGTGGTGATCTTGCAGAGTTGCGCACACTGAAAATTAAAACAATGATGAAATAGGCCTACAACTAAACCAAACGCTGTGTGGGAAGGAGTTGTTTCATTAGAAACTCACTAAGATATGCATCACATGGAAAAAGATTCTGGTAAGAGCTTAGAATACGTTTTATGTCTTTTTTCACTGAACCTTTCATGAAAAGTTGGATTGACTTAATTTTCTATACCACTACACACGGTGGCGATAGTGGAACGTCTCGTCTGTAGAATCACCCACGAAGCAGTCGTTTGGAGTCAGGGCGGCAAAACAAAAGTGCGTCGTATTTGAAAACACATCTTGGTGTTGTTATTATTAATTTGGCAAATAACTGACTGCAACAATATCGATTGTCAAGATTTTGTAAGGTCACACATTGGATCTGTAAGAGTGCCTCTATTTGGTTTTTCGTTCCTTTGCAAAGGTAAGTTCACATCCCTCGGCTAATGTTAGTTCGCTAACGTTAATGCTAACTGCAGTTATCGATACCTGTCTTGTTTTTTTTATCCAAGTTCAACCAGAGATAGTTCAACATTACCTGTCATTCTTGCGATGTTTTACCTTGAGTCAGTGTTGATCAAGGTAGATCAACATTACTTTTAGTCAAGACGTCATTGCTGGTAGCAGACAGAATTCACAAAAACACAGTGTTCACTTTGGTCCAGCGTTAACGATATGAATTTCTAAACATTTTTGCAACAATAATGGCATAACAAAAGGAATATAACACAGAATAATTTAGGTATAGACTAAGGTATAGATAATGTTAGGAGTCTGTTGGTGGGTGTGGTGATAAAATCCAGCGATTAACGTTGGCTTCATGTGTCAAGTGTCAACTGTGATCTTTCTTCTGTTTGTGCTCAGTCAAAGATGGATGCAGTCGAGAACCGTTTCGCGCAGCTCCTGAAGCCCATCCGTGAGCTCACGCAGAACTGGGAGGTGGACTTGGCCTCGCAGCTCGGGGATTACCTGCACGAGGTGAGCTCGTGAGGCGGGGATGCCACCACCTGTGTTTGTTTATTTATCCTCGTAAAGAAACTGTAGACGTTTGTTTTTCTCTTGCTGTCATGCCAAATGAAAATATCGGCTATTCATTTCTGACAATGTTCACCAGTTATTAAAAAAACTGTTTCAGCATGTTGTAATTGTCAATATCAGGTTAACGGTATTGTATCACAAAAAAAGTTTGCTTCGTGCTATCCGGTATGTAGATGTACTCACCTTGGTTGTAGGTGAGCAACATTATAACCTTCCCTTGTCTTTCACACGCAATGTAGTTGGAGGGTGTCCGGATCAGCTTTGACGGAGGACAAACTACCATGAACTTTGCTGAAGCAGCTTTGCTTTTGCAAGGCACAACAAGCATCTATGGCAAGAAGGTAAGTTAGCACCATGAAAAAAATACAAGAAGGTGCATATCCAGATTGTAACAGATGCTGGACTAAAAACGTCAGAAATGAAAATTTTTAGTTGTAATTTTCTCTTCATCTCTCTCTCTCTCTCTCTCTCTCTCTCTCTCTCCGCCCCTCTCTCTCTCTCTCTTAGGTGGAACTTCTTCATTGTTTGGTGTTCCAGACGTTGGACTACATAAGCAACAAAAACAAAAAGTATTCTACTCTGTGAATTCTTATTTGTCGCCCATATTTGCAACATTTGTATAATTTCCACTCCTTCAAATGTATCATTAGTATGTGGTAGAGGCCTGCGCGGGACAGATTTTCCAGTCCCGCGCCCGCCCGCTCCCGCAGTGTTCAGTCCCGCTCCCGCCCGCTCCCGCAAAGAATTATGATTTTCAGTCCCGCTCCCGCCTGCACCTGTAATAGCTTGTCCCGCTCCCGCCCGCAATACCCGTATGATGCCGACATTCGCTATACTGCTCACGGCAGTTCGTGTCATTGGTTTGAGGAATTAAACAAGCTGTGCTTAGCTGAGCACATCACTGACCGATCCTTGAAGCGCACAGTGGCAGCTGCTGAGGCTTCACAGCCAACAAACCTACCAAAATCTACAATGGATATTAAGAATAATACATTGTGCATATCTTAGGCCTATATGCCACTCGTCACGTTTACATAGGAAATAAAAATATGTGAAGTTATAATTTATACTCGCATGATGGAGCCCCACCCCCTATACTTCGAGTGCATTTGCGCATAATAGCCTTCTACAGCTCACCTTACAATTGATTTAAATGCAAACAAGTGAAAAGGAAAACAATACTAGCCTACCTTTTCTGAATCCAGAATATTGAAAATATAACATGTAATCCTAATAATAATTATTATTTAAGTAGCCTGTCCCCCGTGGTGCATCTCTGCCCAACCATCTCCGCGCTATTGAACCTTCTCCGTTGTTTCTAGCAGTAGGAGATGCGTCTTCGCTGTTGCCTTTGCAACTGCCTATAATAATAAAAATAGGAATAATAGCCTAATAATAATAGCATAATAATAATAATAATAATAATAATGACGATAATGATGATGATAACCATTTGAAGGAGAAGACAGACAGACAAGCAGTAAGTCCAAGTGTTTTTTTTTTTAATATATTTATTGATCAGCAAAACACAATACTGAATGGCGTTGACGGATGCATCGCATATAGGGCCTAAACAATAAAATAACAACAAAAAATCATCAGTAGGCTACTGTAGCCATTAGCCTATAGGACTATAAAACGTTTGCATATTTATAAACTAGTTGGGCTTGAGCCCATGCAAGTGGTAAACTCAATATAGCAGCTGACCTTGATTGAATATGAATAAGAAAAAAAGAGAACATAGCCTAAAACGGGCAGGCTTCCATGTTAAATGTAGATAACTGTTTAATCAAACGAAGGAACTAGGCATATCGATTAGGTAATCGGGTTCTTTGCACAGCCATGGAGAAACAGTAAATTATTCACTGTCGAGGGCTTCAACATACTGCGCCTTTCCTCCAGTATGCGACCGCAAATGCTGAACGCGCGCTCGGAAGGTGCGCTGGAGCCTGGAATGGCAAGTACATGCCCTGCCAGCTTGGCAAGTGTGGGAAAGTCGTAGCAGTGCTTTTTCCACCACATCAGGATATCTTCAGATTGGTGTGATTCGGATCCAATAAGTTTGACTTTGAGATAGTCATCAATCTCCATGTCTAAGGACTTCGATTCAGCAGCCGTAGCACCGTCATCCTCCCATTCCTCGATGTCACGAAAAGTGACCTTTTTAGGTGGAGGCGGCTCCACGCTTTCATCAGTTTGGACATCAAACCCCAAGTCTGCGCTGATCTCTTTTACAGCTTCCACCACGTATTGTCTTTCACGTGCATCGATCATCCTTAGATGGCGGAGCTTTGGAGTAAGGAAAGTTGCCACTTTATAGAGCATGTCAATCCCGTTTGGGACGAGGTGACTTGGAGACAGCAGTGCGTCTAGGCGTTGCGCACACGCAGATGCGATGGCACTGAGTAGGGGGTCAGCCTTGGACACTTCACAGTGCTCCCTTAACTTCACGGACCATGGCAGAACAAGCGCAGCACTTAATGCCGTATTGTCAGACTCCAGGTCATTCGTGGCATCTTTGAAGGGTTTGAGAAACGTGACCAGGGATGTAAGGGTCTGTTTATTGATGCAGCTTATTTTGTCATATTGGTTATTTTCGAGTAGAACTGCTGTGACCTCGTCATACTGCTGTGAGATAGAATCCAGCATATCCAGCGTTGAATTCCATCTCGTCTCGACTGACTGTTTGAGCGACTTTGTCAGCTTGACTTGCAGCCCCGAATGTTTAAAATAGCTGACCAGCTTCTTCGCGTCGCTGATCAGCTGGCTTGCGTCAGGGACTTCGCTCATTACAGTAGAGGACAGGGCATGCGAGAGAACTGAATTCAATACATGGGCACTGCAGTTTAGCCTTTTGAATCTTCGTAAGGAGGCCACCATATTCGCACCCCTGTCTGTCACAAACACAATCTTTCCCCCAAGACTGAACAATCGATTCCGAAGGCTCTTAAATTCAGGAATAATAGAGAACGAATATTGTCTCCTGTCTTTGAGGTTCCCTGATCAAACGGGGCAGAAAATAACACCCTGGACTGTAGTTTGTAGTCTGGATTGATGTAATGCAGAGTGGCTGACAGGAAAGATGTTTTTCTATACGTTTCAGTCCAAACATCAGTTGTAACAGCACACCCGTATTTCCCAATGGTCTCTTTTATGTCCTCTACCACAGCTCTTCTAAATTTGAGTGCCCTTTCTTCAACGTGGCGTGATACAGTGGTTGGATGGGGCAATATGTCTTGCACGTCAAATTTCCCTATGCTGGCTGCTGTGTCAACCAAGTGCTGCGCTAACTGAACTAATCCACGACCAGCTATGCTGTCATAAGGACGGAGGTCCGCAGCAACGAAATCAACGCATTTCTCCACGGTCTTTTCCTTCAAAGCCTCTGACACTTTTGCTAGTTTGTTCCCTTTGAATTCTAACAATTGTTGTCCTTTTAAGACAGTGCAGACATGACGATTCAGGCCCGATGTACCTGATTTGTGGCCGTTGTATGTGAGAACCTTTTGGCACTTGTCACAACAGGCAAAGGGCAGCTGATTTCCCTCTGCGTCATACACAAGTGAGAATGACTTCCAAATATCTGATTTCAAAACTTTCGATTTTTTCACGGTGAATGTACCTCTCTTTAGACCAGCAGTTACCTCTGAAGCAGTGTGTGTTGTTTCACTAGAGGAGCTCTGCTCTTCTGCCATGATCGGAGAGCAGAGCGGGAAGAGCCAGAACACGGAAGAGCAGAACGGAATCGGAAACATGTGCGAGATTACACATCCGCAAATTTCGAAATGTTTTAATTAATAGATAGGCTACAAAATACAATATTCAGCACATTTAGCTGTATATATGATATACATCGACTAATAATTTATTACTTTGTTTTACATTTTAAGATGCATTTTTAGTTTGCGGGACTGCCGCTAGAATAGCTCCCGCCCGCACCCGCCCTGTGCGCTCTCCCTCCCGCCCGCTCCCGCTATGAGCTTTCAATATTTGTCCCGCGCCGCACTGCTTTGCGTTGGGTCCCGCGAGTCCCGCGGGACTCCCGCGGGAGTGCAGGGCTCTAGTATGTGGTTAACAAGCCTATTAATAACATACAGTACAAACACACAAACAAACACAATAACACACATACTGTAACTGGTGGAATTGATGATGTTTGTGTGTGTGTGTGTGTGTGTGTGTGTGTGTGTTTTCACAGGAAAGACAAGCAGCAGGCAGAGGGAGGTGGTGAAGATGGTGGTTCGGAGGAAGTGGACACACATGGCAGAGAGGATGACCTTCAGGTAACCATGGAAACAGACATGATGTACCAGGCTATACAGTAGATGCAATCAATGTGTGTGTGTGTGTGTGTGTGTGTGTGTGTGTGTGTGTGTGTGTGTGTGCCTGTGTGCCTGTGTGCGTGCCTGCCTGTGCGTGGCTGAATACTGTAATACTGGTCTGATTGGGTGTATTGCTTCTTTCTTCCTGTAGGTGGAGCTAACGAGTGAAAAAACAGACGTCAATTCAGTGACCCTTCACTCTGACCCCTCCACGGTAAACTTAACTAACACCAGACGGATCACAGACAGCTGCAACTGTGCTGTATTATTATGTGTACTTAATGTACTTGCTGTGCTTAGTGTACTTAGTAAGTGCATGTTTTTTTGTTGTTGTTGTTGTGTTCAGGTACTGGATATCTCCCCCGTTCCCCCAGAGGCCCTCATCCCTATCGACGCTCTGGAAAAGCAGGAGTTCCCCTTCCTCAAGTAAGCAAGGCGTGTGTGTGTGTCTCTGGAAAAGCAAGTTTCCCATCCTCCAGTAAGCAAGGCAGAAGTGTGTGTGTGTGTGTGTGTGTGTGTGTGTGTGTGTGTGTGTGTGAGTGTGTGTTTAGCTGTGGAAAAGCAGGAGTTCTCCTTCCTCAACTAAGCAAGGCAGAAGTAAGTGTGTGTGTGTGTGTGTGTGTGTGTGTGTGTGTGTATATCTGATTAATTTTGTGTGGGTGTGTGTGCATTTTGTCAGTGTCCGTGGTGAGGTGCTGGCCATTTCTATTTCTGATTTAGAATGTGTGTGTGTTTCAGTGTCCGTGGTGAGGTGCTGGGCAGCTGGAAGGATTTCCGTATGAATGTGTTCCCGGTGGATGAGGACGGAGCACTGCATATGGGAATGGCTGCATTCCGATCCTACTTCCTACGCAGCTTCAACGGAGAAGATACACAAACATCCACACACCAGACACCGGTGGAGATGCCCGACTTTCACAAGGAACT
>JAODXP020000016.1:23316205-23318705 GCA_027497455.2 Sardinella longiceps | reverse complement strand
AGTAAAATTACAACATACACATAGGTTATCAGATGTCTTGGGTGGAACCAATGAAAGCAGGGAGACAGAGACGATTCCTTAGCTTGGGGTTGTTTTCATTAACATAACATTCAAATTTTTTTACAATTTATTTATTGAATTAACTAAAAAGACTATCCATCTGAATCTGTTGAGTCTCCACACTGACTCATCTCATCATCACTGCTACTTTCGTCTGAGCAGTCATGAGGTGTGAACTGCTGGGGCAAGGGGGGCAGGGTGTGACGCACTGGTCGACACTTTCCATTCACTAGTTCCCAGCCGTGACCAATGGGAGAAGGATGCTCTTGTAGATTGTAATGGAGCTGGCAATATGTAAGGTAGTTTGACCTTTCCATATGAAGATTCAAAGAGTCATTGTCAGGTGGGAGACGGATTGTACTCTTGTCAGGTGGGAGACGGATTGTACTCTTCAGTTTGTGCCATTTGGAAACTCACATCTGCACTCTCAGCATAAATGACGGAGAGGACAAATGCCTTCATATCCGCTGTGACGTCATGTTTTAATTCAAGACTCTCGCCCACTCGTCCCAGGAGCTCTCCTGCTGTGCCCAATCCGCCACCAGCACTTCCCCATTGCGGTCAATACAGATGCCCCAGGGGCAAGAGAGTACAGGGCCCATGCCCGAGCATACGCCCAGCACTCGGACAGTGGTCCACCCCGAGTCCAGGACTTTCACACAAGGCTCTCGCCCGGTCTCACTGCCCCTCTCTGACACAGCCAGCAGGTCTGAGTACTGAGACGCTGCAACCAGGTAAGGTCTGTGGAAACCGGTCACTACAGTGCGCTCTAGCCTGGACCCTGTCTTGGGGTCCAGCTTCAAAGCTGTCAGAGTGCCTTTACGGATGTCAGCCACCAGAAACTCATCCCGTTTGGTGACCGTGATGCCTCGGGGTGCTTCCAGCCCATCTGAAAAGGCTGCAATTGTTCCAGGGGCAGGGCTTCCTCCGAAAGTCTGAAGGAGACGTCCATGGCGGTTGAAGATGAGGAGAGCTCGCTCTGCAGCACAGCTCAGAGCTATCAGGACTTTGGCGTTAACGGCCACATCAAAATAGTTCCAACAGCGGCGTCCTGTGCCTGAGCCATTGCTTGGTGATTTAACCTGTTGCATTTCCCATGGCATCTGTCACCTGGACTCGAGCGTTCCCGCAGTCTACGATGAAGAGCTGGCCCTGGGGGGTGGTGTGAACGCCACTAGGTAGAGTGAGACTCCCACGACCAGAACCTTGCTTTCCAAACTGGAGGATGAGTCGACCCTCACCGAGTGTTACTAGCTCCCCTTCCTATTCTAGCTCCTCGACTAAGACAGACTCATTCTTCCCCTCTCTGGTCCAGCTTCGTTCTTTCGGTTGGGAGTTGGTTGAGCCAGATGAGAATCCTTGTCCTTCCTGAGACGAGCCATCTATCACCGACATGGAGAGCGATCGAGAGACCCGGGTCTGATGTCTCTGACCCTTGTGCTGCTGGGAACACTGGTTGCTTGGTTCCTTTGTGGCCGTACAGGAATAGACTCGTCCAATCCTTCGCCTCACCCCCCTCCCCAGACTGGGTGAGGCAGAGGAGGAGGAGAATCGACTGCGATGCACTTTCCAGTGTCCTGCATTATCCCCTTGGGTTCCATTGATGAGTGGACGACTCCGCTGGGACAAGTCGACTGTGGACTTTGACAGCCGTGATTCCTGGCGGACGGAGCTGGCGTTTTCGCGGGGGGAGCTTATGATGAAGGTGTAGCCAGAGTCTACACTGTCTGTAGGAGAAGAGGCCCAACCACTCGTCTCTCCATATGTCCCATGAGGGTGGTCGTCAGAGCAAGCACTGAGACGGGATCGAGGCCTGTCTCGTGAGGAGAGGTCCATGCAACTGTGGCTGGACAGAGAGTCTCTCGGGCTGCCACGGGGGGAAACCGGTGATGTTCCATACCCAAATCGAGAGAGGCTTCTTTGGGAGTCCTGTCTTCACTTCCGACGGTTCCTGTTTGAATCATTAGTGTCAAAGCTGCGAAAGTACCATCCATCCTGTCCAACACTGCTCTGCTCAAGAAAGGGAGAAGGTTCGCGTTGGGATAGCTGGCCCCTCTTGTCTCGTAAACTGTGTCGGTGCATCTTTCCAGTCCTGCTGTTGCCAAGATCCTCTCCCTCGGAGTCCCCATTGCCAATCAAATTGTCACCTCGTGGATCAGACGTGGGGCTTTCTTGCTCCTCATCCTGGGATGAGTCCCGCTCGAGAGTCCCTCTTTGGGGGCCACTGCTGCAATCTTGTGGACAAGCGCTTCACCTCCTCCCCTGACTCCTCATCACTACGTGCCGACAGCCTCTTTTCTCCAAATGGCACAAACTGAAGAAAAAGAGTACAATCCGTCTCCCACCTGACGATGACTCTTTGAATCTTCATATGGAAAGGTCAAACTACCTTACATATTGCCAGCTCCATTACAATCTACAAGAGCATCCTTCTCCCATT
>JAODXP020000016.1:23308705-23311205 GCA_027497455.2 Sardinella longiceps | reverse complement strand
CACAGAGAACGATAGGCAGACTAATGTTTACGCCACAACCAAAATGAAAAGCTGATTTAGAATTGTATTGTTAGTTTTTCTTCTTCTCCTGGGCTCTTGTAGTAATCTCTAGAGTCTAGACTGATCTGTAGTGTATCCTAATGACAGCAGGCCATTTGTTGTAAAGGGTAATGACTGGAGAGGTACGACCTGGCAAATGACAACTCCTCTATCTACGATTGAAAGTTGGCTCAACCCGATTCAGCTGAGGCTTTCCCTGTTTTCAAAGCAAAGATGTTGTAAAACCAACAGAAACTGCACTCATTTGACCCCTATGTGTTATTCAAGGAAGTCATCAATCATGTATGGATATTATCAACATAACGTCATTCCTAATACGCCTCTAGCTGTGGATTTAAAGCATTAAACAAGTCCACGAACCTGGAGGTCCATGAAAATTAAACCGATGATGATAAAGATGTTCCCATTATAGCAATTCATCTCTGTGCGAAGTTAGCTAGCAGGTACGCTACAAATACCATTACCGCCCTCACTCAATGACAACCGAAGTTCTTTTCCTCTTTAGACTAATGTCTACGGTTATTACACCATGACAGCAGAAATATGAAATAGTATACCCTTCTGTTTTGAGACAATTCAGACTACTTACCCCACTGGCAAGAACAGTCTGCCTGTCTTCGTTCATTCCCTCACATGTAACCGGGTTGTACAACACATTTACGTCAGTAAATTTTTTATTAGTTGGAGTTCGCAGATTCACAGAAACAGTGCGTAACACGAAAGGATTCAAACAGTGCGTAAAATGCATAGGCTATGCATGCTCAATTATTGGAGGAATGCACTACCGAGACAATCATCAGTAAAGGAATTATGTGTGAAGAATGAAAATTATTTATTTTCTAACATAAAGGCATCAGCACTTTCGCCATACATATCAGTGTACTTACATTCACTCGCCGCTGGGTGTCAGCAGTGCATACGGCTCTGTCATAATTCAGCAGAACTTGCTGTTGGAAAAACTGAACAGCTGTCTATCCCAGGCTATCAGACATCTATAAAACGTGGAAAAAAGTGTAACTGATTGCTGCTATTAACAGTCCCCAGTCTAGGCTTTAAAACGGTGTGCCCATTGATTATTAACTAAGGTGCTACTAAATAATCAAGTATACTTCTTTATGGTCTTGGTCAAGCACGCCTGAAAACTTCTTGACATCCAGCCTGCTACTCCAATTGCTTTCTCTTGATTTTTTATTTTTATTTTTTACTTTAGGCTATAATATTTAAATTACAGTTTAATAGAGATTGCATGGAAACTGTCATTAAACAACTTTTCCTTTTTGCATGTTTCTGAAAATGGACTTGGAGAATTTTGCATCTGAATAATCTGTGTATTTTACTTTAAGTAGCCAACCAAAACCCCATTTGAACAACACTATAAGCAATAGCAACTTTACCAGATACCAGTTACTTTGCTGGCAGCTCTGGGATGAAAGTAATGGTCTAAAATTGAAACATATATAATGCTCTTAAAAATCCTGAATATAATTGTCCATTCCTCTTTTATGTAGTAGCCTGAGGGATAATTTGTGTGTGTGTGTGTGTGTGTGTGTGTGTGTGTGTGTGTGTGTGTGTGTGTGCGCGTGTGTGAGAGAGAGAGAGAGAGAGAGAGAGAGAGAGAGACTCTGAGTGAGTGTCTGACTGACTAACCTCTTGGCAAGGACTCCCAGACGAGAATACCGAAGGTGCCAAATAACCCTCTAATACTGGCTACCCCAGGCCTGGGCAAACTAAGGCCCGGGGGCCACATGCAGTGAGCTATTTAATCCGGCCCGTGGAGCCTTCCCAAAATAGAATAATTTTTCTTTCAGCCAAGATTGTAGGCCTGATTTATCATATTTCTTTTATTCATTCAGTATATATCCCCCCTATTAACCCCGCATGTTAACCTGTCCTCTGAAGAGAGTGGTCCTGCTGGTTTGAGATTTGCCATTTTACCAGAATAAACCGGTGGACTGTTAAAACCCGGCCCGGTAGTCAAAATCTAAAAGCCAAAGTGGCCCTTCGGCCAAAATAAATGCCCACCCCTGGGCTACCCCCTGCACTGCAGTCATGTCGTAACTGCCCCTGCTGGCCGTCGTGCCCTACTGCCTCATCATGGCCACCTTCAGTTACGAGATGCTGTTTTATCCTACACATTTTCCTTTTCCAAATTCCATACTCAGATTTTCCACTTGGCAGTAAATGTTTCAGAACCAGGCAGTAAAATTGTGTTGCTTGTTACACTGTTGCATTCAGAGTTCTAGAGTCACAGCGCTACATTACTGCACTGCTTCTTGTATCAATTTTTTTTTTTATTTATTGTACTTAATATACTTGAAGAGCATTCTGAGAGGGGGGACCTTTGTCTAAGAAATAGGGTGACTGGCACAATGCAAATTTCAGATTGTATTCAGGATCACGATCACCAACAGAATGTAATCATCAGTGCTTTGTCCCAAAT
>JAODXP020000016.1:23253212-23298017 GCA_027497455.2 Sardinella longiceps | reverse complement strand
TAGTCACATATGGATTTCGCAGTCCTGTTTGTGCATTAACTTTTGTTGATATTGTTATCATACTGTCAGAGGATTTTTTAAAAAATAGGTATGATTTTTTTTAAGGCCATATTCATCCTCTCATTTCACCACTTGGACAGTTAGCAAGATTTTTTAAATTTTTACTATGAGTCATTCAGTATCTGAGGAACACCTATCCAACATTTGGTGTTGTTGCTGAGTCTCGTTATTTAGATATGATTTTTTGAAAATATTGTCAGTAAATCCACTGAATTAAAGGAGAAATCCTACCCAACAACTTACTTTCATTTTCATTTCATTCTGCCCCATTCACTCAGCATTAGTTTGTTTGTTATTTGGTCTATAATCAATTTTTATGTTCTTTTTCTGAAAGACAGCATTCAGGTAACTGGAACAATGGGCCTATTGGCTTTATGCTGGATTTCTCCTTTAATTGCTTATCTGCAGTACCACATTGCGCCATATGTGGTGCACTTTCAATACAATGGAAGTCAATGTAAATCAGTGGAGTTACTGACAATATTTTCAAAAAATCATATCACAATAACGAGACTCAGCAACAGCACCAAATTTTGGACAGATGTTCCTCAGATACTGAATGAGTCATGGTAAATTTTTAAAAAATCTTGCAAACTGTCCACATGGTAAAATAAGAGGATGAAAACAGCCTTTTCCAAAATTGGAACTATCTTTGTAAAAATGCTCTGACAGTATGATAACATTATCAACAAAAGTTAATGCATAAACAGGACTGCAAAATCCATATTTGAGAGGAAAAAAACTTGGATAAATTTATCTCACTTCCATTTTGAACAAGAAGCCCTGAAAGGTGGAGGTGTGAAATCACACATAGAATTTACAGTCATCTTCAGAGCTCTGGAGAGGGAAACTACACAAGATACATCTGATCTGAGTAGAGTTTTGAACTCTACAGGAAAATGTGTTTCTATGCACATGGTTTCATCATTGTGTGTGAAATACTAAAAGAGCCAGTTATGTTGGAAGTTGGACAAAAGGCTTGTTTACCAAAATGCTTAAAATTACTTGAAATTTCAAATGGCTGTACTTTTGCAACCATTAGTGATACAGACTTACTATTTCAGATTCAAGCATAGGTTGAGTATACAAACAACTGTAATTTTTTTCAGATTTTTCAGAGAGGGTGACCGGTCCGTCACTGGTTGATTTCACACGGAATGACCCTAAAGCAAATAACCCATATCAAACAGTTAGCCTAGTTTTCTGACAAAACACAACATTTAAATCTACATTTTAAAATGCAAAAAAACCCCCTCTCTTTATACATCCTGTGGCAACACATCAAACCTTTGATCAGATTGGCTCATTTTTAACAACGATTTCTAGTTCCAAAATGATTTGTGTTAGACAGACAGGGATGCTTCTGCTCCAGTAGTGCATGGTAGGCCATTCCACCGGTGTGTGGAACAACCCATGAAAAGAGTCTGGATTGTCTTGTGCAAGGTGCTTGGACTGGAAGATGTCGTTCTTGTTGCAAAGGGTAACGTTAGCCTTTGTGACAACACTCCAATAGGTATGTGCAGACCCATTAAGCACTTTGTAGTAGAGGCCTGCATTGGGATTGCCATTCTCGCGGGAACGGGAGGTTTGAAATTGGCTGTGGGCGGGAGCAGACACTGTCAAAGACTGCGGGATCGCTTCCAAGCACTTACAATAGTGCAACATTTCATATTCTGCATCACCACATCAGTGCACCTTCAGAGTGGGTTTTTAGTGTCTGAGCGCATGTTGGAAGAGAGACGCACAAGATTGCACTCTTTGAAAAAAGTGTTTTTGGGGTTGCTATAGAACCGAAGTCGCTAGAGCAGTAGCCTCTTAGACGGTGATTCAGTTTGGTAAATTAATTTCTTACATTTCATATTTTATTTTGGTTATTTATTTCACTTGAGACAGAGACTGCGGTGGTGGTGTTGAAGCATACGCAGCCTGTTTTAGAATGTTTTTTTTTATTTTTTTTTGAACGAGACACCTGAGACCCAATGAGAAACAAACAGGCTGAGAGTCAAGCTTATGATGACTGTCCAACTCTGTCCCATAACATTGATAGAAGTTAATAGGTGAAGTTCTCACCTCTTTTATTGCTCACCCATACTTGAAACTGTATCCTGAATTGCTGCAAATGTCATTTTTTTCAGACAATGAACTCCAGCGTTGTGGACTACAGGTGAAGAGGTCCAACTTTGGGGACTAAGAAAGCTTCGTAAAATATCTGAAAGCATCATAGCTGGGATTTCTTCTTTCCTACATCTGTATGGATCCTACCATGTTGATGTGGAGGGTTTTTCATGCCTATGTGGCAATCCAGGTGGCTGTGAGGTCCTGTTATGCCCACAGCTTTTTTACCTGTGAGCCCAGCAGGGTGCAGTGGTGCCATGGGATGTCCTACAACATGACTTTTTTCCCTAACATGTTGGGACATTATGACCAAGACATTGCAGCTTTGGCAATGACGGTACGAAGAAAACATTCTTGTTATAACTTAAGTGGTCAGTTTCAGTTGGAGCTGAAGGATTAATTAAATTCAAATTGAATATAGTATTTGAAGCAGTGTGACTAGCAAAAGGCTATGGTTTTTAACAAGTATATTTGCCTCGCAGCCCTATACAGACAGTATGAGGAGCATCTCTCTCTCTCTCTCTCTCTCTCTCTCTCCCTCTCTCTCTCTCTCTCTCTCTCTCTCTCTCTCTCTCTCTCTCTGTACATGGCAGGTAATAATATTACAGGGGCAAGGAAAAACTCCCTTCTATCTGTAGTAGCGTAATTCATTTTAGGAAGAGACTTGGGCAGATCCACACCTCAAATACCCAACCCAACTGCCTGGAGCCCAATGAAGTACCTGTACAGTTGAGCCCAATGAAGTACCTGTAGAGTTAGTGGTCTAGTGATGGTTTTGACCAAGTAACAGGAGTATAGAATACTGTCTGACTAGTATTAGATGGTAGTAAAAGCATTTAGGTTATTTTTCTTGCTTACACTCAGTGCTTTACAATGTATTTCTCACATTCACCCATTTACACAAGTGTCAAGTGGAGCTTGACATGCAAGGCACCAACCCACTCACTGGGAGCAATTTAGGGCTTAGCATCTTGTACAAGGACACTTCAGTAGGGTCAGGTGGAGTAGGGCTCAAATCTACAACCCTCCAGTTGCTGGACAGCACCTCTACCACCTACACCACTACCACCCAACTTCTAGCTCTAATTCCAATTCATGTTTAGGAAATGTTGAGTTGAGATGTATCCAATCACGTGTTTTTAGATTGTCTTAACTATTTGTACAGTTAGTCGACTCGGTGTACATTAGACAGACACAGTGTACATTAAGACTGTCTGTCATCTTTTTTTATTTGAAAGCTCACAAAATACTGTAGGTACTTTGGTACCACAGAAACAGACTAGCAAACAGGCAACAACACATGAACTGAATGGGGCATAGGAAACAAGACAACAAGACAAGTCACAGTCCTGCCTAGCTTGATGGTGCCTTTAACAGTAGTTACCCTCCACCGGTTTGGTTTGAGTGGGAAACCAGTTTGCCAAAGACTGAAAGTTATTGTCCTCAGTACACCTCTTTTAGCATGGCTTTGTCTTTGGAGTATAATGTTAAAAATAAATGTCGATTTAATCTTCAATTCAATTCTTACAGCACTTCATGCCCCTTGCTAACCTCCGGTGCTCGCCAGATGTCCATCTCTTCTTATGTCAGGCATTTGTTCCACAATGCATTGAGCCCACATTGGTGTTGTCACCATGTCGGGAGCTGTGTGAGAGAGTCCATTCAGACTGCAAGACAGATATGCAGACCTTCGGTTTGAGCTGGCCCCAGGAGCTACATTGTGACCGGTATGTACTCATAGATTTGGATTTCTTCTGAGCCAGGTATTACTTCCCAGCAGTCAATGGGGTTGGACAAAAACAACAATGAAATCTGTGAGAAGTCATATTCAACAGTGATATTTGTGTTAGCATATCAGTGAACGCTACAGACTACTTGGTTAGTTTCACACCTTTGTAAACAAACCAAGTAGTCTGTTAGCCTGGCGAATGCCAAACTAAAATCACAAGTGATATTTAGTCTGGGGACCTACCTATTGCATTTCTTGTAGCGGAAGCATCGTTTACAATTGTCCATAGCCGTTTATTGGGCGCTATGAATGTCTATCATAGCGTCTGACCTACCTCGGAGCCAATACCAGAGCCACCACGTGACTTAAAATGCGATTGAGGGACGTACAAATCCCTTTTGTTCTGCGATTGGATATCGAAAGCAGGCGAGAAAAACGGCCATGGTCTCCATGCTCCTCTGCAGAGTGAAATTAAATAAGCGTGCAAAGGAGCATGGGAATTCCCAGGCTAGTAGTCTGTAGTGTTCACTGAAATAAATAATTACTAAATTACTTAAACTTAATTTAGCTTAATTTAATTTGATAAACTAGGAAGGAAGTGTATTACTCAAGTAATTTATAGAGTATTTATACAGCAGAAATAAACAACAAGAGTGCTTCACAGGTTTAGCAGATACAATATTAAAATAGCAACAGCTGGCAACAAAAGTGAGTACAGCTCCTAGTGCTTTCCTAATTGTGCCATAATTATTAAAGCCCACCTATGCAGGATTATTTTTTTTCAATCGTTAATATAACAAGATTGTGTGTTTAAGCTCATATCCAAAACTCTATACAATTACCACAGGATGGTGTTGCTGTAGCCATACAGTTGACACATTTCTTTCTGTTTTCACATGATGAGGTGCTGGTGCAGTAGAATGTTTGCATTTTCCTTACAGGCTACAGGATGACCCTCACACCAAAATGATGTATTTTTTATGTCTTATTTGCAAATGCTGAAGTGTGCCTGAAAATCTAATGTCCAAAACCAGCAGGACAAAAGCCTTAGTTTGCCAATAACAGAGGAACAAACATTACTTGAATTAACATTGAACACTTTTGCCTAGGGTTAAAATGTCATCCTCCTACACACATTCTACACTTCTTCCACACGTCCACAAACAACTTACTGTAGTAGTACTCTAAATGGCAAAGGCACACATAATAAGATTTTTCTCTGTATACGGTATTTTATAATGTGTGTAATATGTCATGTCTATGCCATGTTGTGGAAATTTAAGGATACCCAAATTTCTTATGGGATAAAACTGTATCTCTCCGTCCATTCATCCGTCAACTCACTCATCCACAATTGAGGAAGTTGCCCCAGGTGTTGACAACATACAGCTAATTTGTTGTAGTTTTGAGTTAGTAAAAAAAAAAAAAAAAAAATAGTATAATTATTAATGTGCAAGGATGCACATTTAACTCAAAACCTGTCATTTATATCAATCCTCATCACTCCTATGAGGGTGCAATGAGAAGAAAACGTTTGCATTTTAGTTTAATCCTACTTTAATCCCACCTCTTTATATCTCAAGGCATATTTTTTTTCCAAAGTCATGTTGGTACGCCTGAAATCAGGCATGGCATGAATACTATCAGGCCTGCATTAGGTGGCCAGACAGTTTTCTGCAAATATCTGGTGAACCGTAGGGTCTAGGAGGACCATATCTTTTTTTTTGTAGGTTTGTCTTCAGAGGCCATGCAAATGACTAAACTTCCAAATATATAACAATTACCTACCATAGCCTTCTCAACTGTTATTTCTTTTTTACCTTTTTATTGAACTATAAATAGACATAGCCTAAATAAAAACACATTCTTGTAAGATTAACGAGGCAGAGTTGGCCTAATTAAGAGTGTCTAATTCCTGAATCATAAGAAAGGAACAGAAGTAGCCTACATAACATGGACCTCACATTTAATACTTCTTAAATGCAGAAATGTTGAGTCTTCTTGACTGCGGTCTCTAATAGACCTTGCCCATTTTGATGTGCCTTGTATGATTCTAAGTCACAAACACTATTGGCAGGTTATGTCAGGCTATTATGTAAAAAAAATGGCCGAACCAGTGCCCCCTGATTGAACCACACAAACTCTTCAATAAACTCTTGTCCTTCAGTTGCAAAATGAATCAATGCCAGTAACTGATTTAGTTTAGACACAAACAGACTACATAAACTACACTCATGGAAGTTCAGGTTTCTAACAAGAAAACTCTGGTGCTGTCAAACGATAAAAAAAAATCTGATTAATCACAATTAATCATTGCAAAATTTTGTGATTAATCACAAATCACATGTTCTTCTGAAATGGGGCAATTTGCCCCCATGGATTCCCCAAACTTCAACCCTCTGCTGTTGTTGGACACTCAGGAGCTAGTCCATAATCTTTGTAGAGTTTGACTTGATAGCCCTGACATTTTCTATCTGAAATTGAACATAATGCATGCCATGAATGTGGAAATATATCCATCAGGATTAATCTGAGTTCATTTTTTTTTATCTGAGTTAAATTTTCTGGATTAATCACTTGAGTTAATCAGTTGATTTTTACCAGCACTAGTATAGATAAATAATGAACAGAGTAGGAGATTGAGACAAATTGACAAGTGTGATTTATTATCGATGTTACGCCCCGGCTTGGCCGGCTGCGTAAACGCCCATCTTCGTCTTTGCTTGTATGCATTGGCTATGGGCTGCTCTCTGTCTGTATGTCTGTTTGTTTGTCCCCAGGCCTACAGGTGGACCCGTGACCTGGCCATGTTCTTGTTGTTGGCCAAATTGGGAGGTCTTTAAAAGAGGACTTCCTGTTCCTCTCTCTCTCTCTCTCATTCTGCTCTGGCCGTGGGTCCATGCGGCTGGCTGCAGCCCTGCTCCTGCATTACACCTTTTCTTACACCACACTCCATTTACTGATGTACACCACACTTTTGGTTAACTACTACACTTACTGATATGTCTTATTTACTTTAATAAACACTTATTGTTTACGATTTTATGTCGGTGTGGTCTCCCCTTCATGTCTTGGCCATCAAACGAGCCTGGTGGACCTGACATCCTGGAAAAAAAATATTCTGAGCGCGACAGTCATGTTTGTTCAGCGGTACATCTAGTTTTACTCCAGGCTAATTTCAAATTCAATCAAGACGATCTCTTACTACTTGTGTGTGGCAGTTGTAGGTCTACTGGTCTTTTATGCCTCTATAGTTCTTTATTTTCTCTTACTGTTGCTAGAAATACTGTACATTCCAGATGTGTTTGTTTCTCCACCAAAAGTGAATAATATAGGCCTACTGCTTGACCCAAAACCATGTTTCATCCAAATCCGTGCAGTGCTTTTCAAGTTTTTCTATACACAAACAGCCAAACCAATGTTGGGGGGAAAAAAAACATAACCTGCTAATAACAATTACCAGTACATACTGTAAGTCCTCTTCCAGTAAATGTTTTTTTTCCTTCTTCTGCCGTAGGTTAAATTACTGCCAGAAGTCCCATGATGGGTCAATTGTGTCCCCCACAAAGCATGTGACCACAACCAAGAGCTCACCCTCATCAAAGCGGGACCTGGGTTTTTGGTGCCCATTGCAGCTTAAGGCTCCACCGGGACAAGGTTCATCATTTTTGGGAGCTCAAGATTGTGCCCCTCCTTGTGAAAATATGTACTTAAAGCCAAATGAAATTAAGTTTGCCAAGACCTTCATTGGCGTGTGCTCCATTGTTTGTTTGTGTGCCACACTCTTCACATTCCTCACCTTCCTTATTGATGTCAAGCGTTTTCGCTACCCAGAGCGACCAATCATCTTTTATGCAGTGTGTTACAGCTTTGTATCACTCATCTACTTCATTGGGTTTTTGCTTGGCAACGGTGCTGCCTGTAACAAATCTGCCCGGCCTGGAGGTGTGGCCACAGTTGTCCTTGGTGCTCAAGACAATAAGGCCTGCACTCTACTCTTCATGCTGCTATACTTCTTCTCCACAGCAGGCATTGTGTGGTGGGTGATTCTCACCATCACCTGGTTCTTGGCAGCGGGGCCCAAGTGGAGCTGTGAAGCCATTGAGAAGAAAGCTGTGTGGTTCCACTCAGTAGCATGGGGCCTACCTGGAGCACTGACCATCATCCTCCTGGCACTAGATAAGGTGGAGGGGGACAGCATCAGTGGTGTGTGTTTCGTGGGACTGTATGACCTTGTAACACTGCGCTGGTTTGTACTTACACCATTGTGTGTGGGTGTGCTCACTGGCTTAGCTCTTCTACTGGCTGGCATTGTGTCCCTCAACAATGTGCGGCAGGTGATCCAGCATGATGAGCACAATCAGGAGAAGCTGAAGAAATTTATGATCCGCATTGGCGTTTTTAGTGGCCTCTATCTGCTGCCATTGCTCACACTGCTGGGCTGTTATCTGTATGAGCAGGGCCGACGAGAAGCTTGGGAGCATAGCTGGATCAATGACCGCTGCCGTGACTACAGCATTCCCTGCTCTCACAAGGTAAGCATTTACAATTTGCTTTTATTCACTGATGTTAGGTCAACTTTTAAAATTACAAACTACAATATTGTTCTGATTTAAGTATTGTTTCTTTTTCTATTATTGCATCTGAAAATTGTCTAACACTGTTCTTGTAGGGAACAAAGTTTGATTGGCCAGACCTGTCCTTATTTCTGGTCAAATACCTGATGACTCTGGTTGTAGGCATATCTGCAGTTTTCTGGGTCAGCAGTAAGAAGACTTGCTCAGAATGGGCCATCTTCTTCAAACGGACTCAAAAGAAAGAGTAAAGACTTTAATTTCATGGTCTACAATGATTTAAGCTATAGAAATTCATAATATATGCAGGCTTCAATTATGTTTTCAATCTTTCATTTAAAAACATGTTTTCTTTCTGTTCTAAATACAGTGCTATCAGCGAGAGTCGCCGAGTGTTGCAAGAGTCATGTGAATTTTTTTTGAAGCACAATAGCCGAACGCAGCACAAGAAGCAGCACTATACGCCTAGCTCTCACAAACTTAAGGTCATCTCCAAATCCATGGGAACCAGCACTGGGGAACCAATCCCTGCACCCACTGATAACCATGGTGAGGAGTTTCTGCTCACCCAGAATGTTGGAAACCACCATGGCAGGAATCCGTCTGCCTTCTCAAGGACACAAAGTTCCTCGGAGATGTCCGGAAAAGACCAGATAGAGAGGCCCACATCTAGGAGAAGTGCTAAAGGCCCTATTGGACAGGCCATGGCTGCTCATTTGAGCTCAGAGAAGCGGAGCAACACTGGAAGTTCAAGCAAAGTTAGCAGTCAGTCTGAGAACTTCCGAAAGATTTCAGCCGGAGGGTAAGTACGACTTCATATATATTCATCATATTGCAGGGAAATACAGTTTGCCACATTTAATGTTGTACTTTGAACGTTTTGAAACTATTTTTTGGTGTAGTAATACCAGCCAGCACAACAAGTGCTGTGCATGTTTTAAATGAAAACCTGTTTTAAGGACATTGGACATGCACATAGCAAGCCATTCTAAAGCAGACAAAGGGCCAAATATCGAGAGAGGACCAATCTACAAAATTTTGGTGTCAACTTCCCCTTTTACTTGAAACGGTCACTACTCTATTACAAGTCTACTTATGCCAGTGTGAACCTAACTTACTATTAGCCAAGGCTGTGTTACAAGTCCACCTATGCCCTGTTTTTGTTGTCTGTCTTGTCCCTTGTCTGTACCTTAAGTAATCACTGCACTTTATTTTTGCCTTCATGTATGCACTAAAGATGTTTCAAGCAAACTTGCACTGGTTTTCACGTTTGTTGGATGGATGGATGATTCTAGAGGTCACATTTCATCATTGTGCATGCAATACGTTTACCGTTGAACCGTGCGGTACATAAACGTTGTGGCAAACAAACCGACCGATTCGGTTATATTTTCTGAACTGTACCAGCCCTACTTTATACAGTGTAGGTTAAAATGACAATTTAACCACTTGACTTGACTCGTCTTTCAGGATCGTGCTGCAAGTAATATCCGTGAAATCATTACTTCATTAAAAAATAATAATAATAATAATAATAATAAGTTCATGTTATTTGACAAGTCTTCCTGGATATTGAGTAATTTGGGTGATTCCAAATGTTTGAATAATAGTGTAGAATAAAAGTAATTATCGGAGTACAATCTACTGATGTTTCTGAAACTTCTGATAACTTCTTTTTATTCTCTTCAGTATGAAACCAAAATTGGAGTTTCAAGAAGATATGCAGTCATCTCCCCACGGCATTCTTCACAGTAGTGGCGAGAGCCCTCAGCCAAGAAGTCAGGATCAAAGGAGCAGTTGCTCTAATCTTCCCAAAATGCAATCTTGAACCTGACTCTCAAACCTTAAATCTGAACTCCTGAAATGCTTTTTGAACTTGGAACCTTCAACCCTGTATTACATGTGCCTCTCCAAACTGCAGCCCATAAATTATATGCTGCAGGAACAAGAATCAATACTGATGCACTGGAACCAGATTGGGTTAAAGCTTAATCTTTGCAGAAATGTTCTGCATTCTGCTTGTGGGGCATTCCTGTGTCTTGTTATATACCTACATTAAGCACTGGAAATGTGGGGATTTCTGTAATGATAATTAAGGGCTGTGGTATCAGTTTAATTCCTGCTTACATTTTCCAAGTATAGCTTTTGCATCAGCTGGGTTTTCATTCACTTGAAAAATTCAGCTCAAGAATCCACATCTGTTTATCTTTCCATCAACACTGTACTGTGGCTAAAAAAACAAACAAATGGGCATTGGCCTAATTACGTGGCATGATGCGACTAAAAGGAGACAATGTCACAAGGACAACGACCAAGGATAGACATATGGTAAATATATAAGTTTCTATAGACTTATTCACATCATAAGCTACTACACCCCCTTGAGTTAATGAAATGTATTTAGCATTATGGGACCGATGTGAATTTACAGGTGTTACAGATTTCTTATTTGCATAATCTAAATGTGAGTTAACTAGTTGGATGGAAACCCATCTTTTGGGATGGCTGTAGAGCAGAAGTTCCTCAAGTGTGGGCCAGGCCACCTAGGGAGTGGGGTGAAAAGATATAATAACACCTCAACAGCAACTGCTCAAATCAAATACTGAGCAGAGGTGTGAGCAGCAGAGCAATTAATATTGGTAGGCCTATAGACCTAAGTTTTAGATCTCACAAATATTGTCAGAAGGGTGCCTGCAACAGAAAGATAGAAACCATTAATGTAAAGCCTTAAATGTATTATTTTTATAGAATAGTATTTCTGATGAGAGAGAAATATTTGCTTTTAAGGGACTATGCGCAGAACATTATCTGAGGAAGTGTCTTGATTTTAGAGTTTGTTGTTTGTTTGTTTGTTTGTTTGTTTGTTTGTTTTCATAAAGATATGCTTCCAAAGAGAGACAAATCATAGACAGCTTTATGTATGAGTGGGTCAGTCCTTGAGTAACTCTTTTTGGGTAAATTACGGTCATCATGTCTAGTCTACTTTTTATTGTAACTGTTTCTTTGAGGCACTACCTTTAATGTCTGTGAATCACCAAATTGCCGGTTTGAAAAGATACATGGGTTTCAGTCATTTCATGTTAGTAGTTTTTTTTTTTTTTAAACCATGTTTTACGTTTTGGTAGTTGCTTATTGTTACTGTTTTATGTCTCTTTAATATATGGAGTCCCTAAAGTGACATGGGAAAAATTTTATATTTCTGGCGCGCAAGTTTTGAGTGGTCATGCGAAAGTGTTAGGTGCACACCTAAAAATTTCTGTTTCAGCTGTGCATATGAAACTTTAATGTGAGCACACACAATTTTTGTGTTGACCAAAAACTTTTATGTGCGCACCTGAAACTTTTAGGTAAACACCTGGAACTCTCTTTCGGGCTCTGTACATTTCATACATCTCCGTAAAAAAAACTAAGGGAGTACTCGGTTTTGACCATTTACATGTATGTTGGAGTAAAGGAACTTTGTACTCGTATTCTGAAAAATAATGCTCTCATTTAGAGAATTTATTTACAGAAAATGAGGCATCAAAATAAATAATTAATAACCATTTGGCCATTTCTAAAGGAAAATATTTTATTTAAAATTTGAGATAAATGTTATTTGTATTTTATAGAATAAATCAAAAATGTATATTTCTCTGAAACATAGGCTAGACCTATAAATGGTAAAATCAGAGAAATGATAGAGAATGTTGCAGTGTTCCCTCAGCTGTATTTCACAATGCTTTGTGCAACTGGTTTTATCATGTAAGTTTAATTCTATGGCCTGCCTGATGGCCATGGATCCTGACTACTATACTCGCACTAAGGCACCTCAGTATCTATACTTGTGTTTGATTATAAACCATACTTTACCCCAACTCGGCAACTCCAGCAATATTTCACTGAATAGATGTTGCTGACTGAAGGCTGAAGCAAGGCTTTGCTTCATAGGTCATTGCTTGCTAATATACCAGACAAGACAGACCAGAAAATACATTTTCCAACACCTCAGATGTTTTCAGATTTTATGGAGCTGATATCTCACTAATTACACTACTACACTTGTTGATGTAAATCCCAAATCTATTACTTTTATGAAGAAATATTTCTACCATTCAAACTTTGTATGGAGATGACCATTTTCTGTGTCCAGGCAACAGACTGCAGGTTCTAACCAGCCTAAGCCTCTGTACCATTTTGATTGATGCCCCAAAAGAAAAAGGTGCCAAATAGAATTCTTTTAAGAAAAAAAAATCTCAACTTTCTTTATTCACAAATAAAACAAATCTTAAATATATAACCATAAACTGAACCATTCTCCCCAGCTCTTGTGCAATGTAATTTGTGCCTATAGTATCTAACAGTTCCTGCTATGTTGATTGCATTTCCTTAAAAAGTCCTGACCTGCTTATAAAAAAAATGTAATAGTACTTTTCATTACAGTTAGAGTGTTTTATTATTTTTACTTTCAGAATTTATGAATTCTTATCAAATAGAATATGATTTTCTTATTTCCTAAAGCACTTTTTTAGGGTCTTTCTGGTAATATGTTGATGTTCTCATTTAAGTCTTCCAGTCCTTCCTAAACAACTTGTACATGCAGTTGTAAACTTGTTACGATTGAAAAATTCTTGTCTGTAGAATAAAGTGGAAATGGTTTGTATCCATGCATCTATTTAATTACAGTACATGCATCATGTGGTGAGAAAGAGAATGACGGAGTTGTATGTCGATGCAAAGTGCAGTGGGAATGAGCACACTTCAGACAGTTGTATCGGAAACCCTTTATATTGAGTTGTGGACATTATAATAAGCATGTCAATTTGCATTGTTTGATATGAATAGGCTTAGTTCAAAAGCAAAATAATATATCAGTAGTTGTGTTTTACCATTGTTTGCAACCACATTGGTTTCCAAATGCGAAGACGACAACATTCGAGACAATAAAATTCACTTTTATTTAAACACTAAAATGGTTCGACATAGCATATCATGACATTAATCATTAGTTTCAACAATGTTTAATTCATAATTTTATATGTGGGGTGGTGGACCAGTATTCTTTGGCTCTTGTTCTTTCACCTTTTCTTCATACATTAGAATCCTTTAAAAGACAGAAAAGAATATGAATCAAACTGTATGCTAGTTCTTTTCACATAAAAGTACACATAAATTTAACATTCTACGACCTGGCTTTTCATGTTCGATTGAACTACAACCAATTTTTCTATGACTTTTTTGAGGTACACTCAGCCAGCCTAGTGGTGCAGACTCACTTTGATTTAGTTGATGCAAAGTGTCTGGATATTTAGGTAGGCAGAAGACATATAGCATTTATTTAGTGGGTGGCTCTTTGCGTGAACTGTACTTTGTATAGACCAGAGGTCTTCAACAGTGGGAGGTACTACAGGGGGTCCACCAAATTGTTTTAACTGAAGTATTTTTTTGTTATATATTCTGCCCACTCAAATAGCTTAGTCCTTTGCCCCACTACAATTAAAATTAGTCCCTTTATGATTGATCACCGTGCATTATCTTTTTAGCCTTTGGATTTGGCCTACAGTGATAAGGATCATTTTCCGTCATACGTAACCTATGTGTGAAAACAGGTTTTTTTTTCTTGTCTGTATAGTCTGCAATTGTAAATACATACAAATGTATTTGCAATTGCAGACTATACATCGGGTATAGTTGTTTGTGGTCCCTGAGGCTGGTGAAGAACATCATTTGCCTATAGACGGAACAGATCCACGGATGATGCCATCACTACAGCATTGCACACCTCCCTAACACATCTTGAGAAGAAAAACACGTATGTCAGGATGTTGTTTGTGGACTACAGCTCTGCATTTAACACCATAGTCCCTAGCAGACTTGACCACAAGCTTAGGAGTCTTGGCCTAGATCACAATCTATGCAGCTGGATCCTGGACTTCCTGTCAGCGAGGCGCCAGGTGGTGAGAATGGGCTCCATTACATCTGCTTCACTAACAATCAACACTGGTGCCCCTCAAGGTTGTGTCTTGAGTCCTCTGCTGTACTCTCTGTACACCCATGACTGTGTGGCTTTGCATAACTCCAACACCATAGTCAAGTTTGCTGACGACACCACGGTCATTGGACTTATCACCAACAATGACCGAGTCAGCCTACAGGACTGAAATCAGCAACTTGACACAATGGTGTGAGGAAAACAACCTGTCCCTAAATGTTGTGAAGACCAAAGAGGTGATTGTTGACTTTAGAAGGAAAAGTGATCTGCATGAGCCTATTAACATCAATGGCTCTGAGGTGGAGAGAGTTAACAACTTTAAGTTTCTCGGCGTGAATATCACAGAAGATCTAACCTGGGATATCCACATAGACCAGCTTGTGAAGAAAGCCCAGCGCCGTCTCTTCCATCTCAGGCGATTAAAGAAATTTGGCATGAGATCACAGATCTTAAAGACTTTTTACAGTGGAACTGTTGAGAGCATCCTGACAGGTGACATCACTGCCTGGTATGGTAGTTGCACTAGCACCAAAGGGCGGCGCTGCAAAGAGTTGTGCGCACAGCGCAAAGTATCTGCAGATGTGCTCTACCTACCATCAAGGACTTATACATCAGACGCTGCATTAAAAAGGCAAAAGAATCACTAAGGACCCCAGTCATCCCCATCATGGACTGTTTCAGCTATTACCATCTGGCAAGAGATTCCGCAGTCTCAGGGCCAGGACCACCAGACTTCAAAACAGCTTTTTCCATCAAGCAGTAAGACTCATGAACACAGAGTCAGAATCCACAGCCTAAATTGTGCCTGTCAGTCTTGCACTTTTTCTTTTTTTATGCACTTTTGGACATTGAACACTCACACTGACACTGACACATACACACATAGCACATTTATCTCAGACATTTCTTAATCACTATTATTTATTTTCTGAGGAGCAAAAAACACAAGAATTTTACTCTCCCATAGTCTACCACTAGGCTATAATGAGATGTAATAAAGTTTTTCTTGAATCTTGAATCTTGATACACAAGCCCTGTCTCAAAGGCAGACTGATGCATCTGTTATGTCTGTATCTGTCTGTGTGGTACGCCTAGGCTAATACATTTGGGGATGGGGGTCCGCGAGCAGACTGTCTCGCAGAAAAGGGGTCCTTGGGCTGAAAAAGGTTGGAGACCCCTGGTATAGACCTTTTAGGCGGCCCTCAGTTCAATGTTGGGTCCCTAAGTTGGCCCTCACCTAAGAAAACTTTTATTTGAGAACTTCTGGTATAGACAGTGCTAGCTTGATGAACATTGTACTTACAGCTTTAGTATTGCATTCCTCTTCCCAAGTATCATGTTAAGGAAATCAGTGTAGCAGATGTCTCCTGTAGAGGTTTTATCTCCCACCACTTCAGACATCATCTTTTTTAGCTCAAGGTGAGTCTTGGGATTTCCCATCCTCTCCAGCATTCTTTTTAGAGCCATAATGTCTAAAAGGAGATGTTTAGATATATGCATTGTTCACACTTATGAGTTAACATGGCAAAATTGTCATTGTCATGCCTGTTTACCTATTTCACCTTGGTCATTAAGATCAAACTCCATGTATTTGTCTGGAATAGAATTTAAGATCAGAATGATTTGTATGTCATCCAGCAAGACTCAAATGATATGCATTTGTTTTTGTGACTGTTGCCTACGTTTGAAAGACTCCAGTTTGAACTCCAGCTCTTCCACATCCGCATATTTGGAATCACTGAGATACGTCTGCAGAATGGACGGTAACACTTTAATTTACAGCCCCTGAAGTACTGGGTAAGTATTAGGTAAGAATGGTATAACAAAAACGTATCAAGGGATAAATTACTGAGTACTTACTCTGATTTGCGAGTAGTGAGCGCCCTTTGTTCTGTGCAGGTGCGCTTTTTGGTCTCACAGCCAGTGAAAGGGGAAAGGGGAGGGGGCCCTCCATACCATCTGAGATGCAGCCTTCTAAAATGAGCGCTAACAATAAGCAATAACAACCTGGGTTGTCCTTGTCGGGATGGTATGGCATCCCAGTTTTCTGAAAAGAACTTTGAATTTTGATTCGTCTGACCACAGAACAGTTTTCCACGTTGTCACAGTCCACTTTAAATGAGCCTTGGCCCAGAGAAAACGCTTGTGCTTCTGGATCATGTTTAGGAATGGCTTCTTTTTTGACCTATAGAGTTTTAGCTGGCTATGGCGAATGACATAGTGGACTGTGTTCACTGACAATGATTTCTGGAAGTAGTCCTTAGGCCAGTTTGTGATATCCATTACGTTTGCATTCCTGTATGTGATGCAGTGCCATCTAGGACTCAATGATCATGGGCATCCAGTATGGTCTTGACCCTTATGCACAGATCCAGTTCTGTTCCAGATTCTCTGAATCTTTGGATGATGCTATGCACTGTAGATGATTATACCTTCAAACTCTTTGCAATTTTTGTCTGAGAAACTCCTTCGGTATCTCGGACCACTACTTTTTGCCGCAGCATTTGGGGAACTGGTGATCCTCTGCCCATCTTGACTTCTGAGAGTCAATGCCACTCTCGGAGGCTCTTTTCATACCAAATCGTGTTGCCAATTGACCAAATAAGTTGCAAATGGGTCCTCAAGCTGAAAATTTTACATTTCTGGCCTCTTATTGCTACCCGTCCCAACTATTTTGGAATGTGTAGCTCTCATAAAATCCAAAATGAGCCATTATTCGGCATAACATTTCAAAAAGTCTCACTTTCAACATTTGCCATGTTATCTATATTCTATTGTGAATATATAGATTTATGAGATTTGTAAATTATTGTATTCCATTTTTATTAACAATTTATGGAGTGTCCCAACTTTTTTGGAATTCGGTTGTAGGCCTAATGATAAAGCTAATAGATATATGTACTCAGGGTGCGATTTGTTGGGGGGGATGGCTCAGAAATCCCCACTTCTGGTTTTGGTATCCCTCCCTCTGCTTGAATAATTTTATCTACGGTGGGGCCTTGATATCTCATGACAGTATGCAAGCCATGTGATGTGACTAAAGAACATCTACCGCGCATAAACAAGCGAATTATAAAATGTAAAAAATGCGTCCTGTGTCCTGAATTGCGTGCGTGACAACTGGCGAACTTTGCCGCGAACTTCTAGTTGGGTCATTTATAGAAGTTCCGTGACCGTGGAGAGGAAAGGTTCGTTTCTCACTGGATTTGTCATCTATAAAGGTTGATTAAAAAAATGAGCCGGGGTGCCCCTCACAAAAATGTGGGGAAATTTTTTAGAGCCCTATATCCAAAATGGCTGCTGCCAGCCAAGCTGAAAATTTACTTTTTAATGGTTTTGCCCACAGTGCTGCATAATACATGGTTTCTGAGACTATTTGGGTCAAGAAATTCACAAATGATGTAGATTTATTGATTTGACCTATTTTTGACCTTCAAATTCAAGATGGTTGCCACTTTTGGCTCTTTAAATGTCAATTTCCAAAATCGTCAGAGAGCCTTAATATTAGGCTCAAATGAAAGGTCTGCTCATACTGAATTCACTTATGGATAGTAAATTACAACATACACATAGGTTATCAGATGTCTTGGGTGGAACCAATGAAAGCAGGAAGACAGAGACGATTCCTTAGCTTGGGGTTGTTTTCATTAACATAACATTCAAATTTTTTTTACAATTTATTTATTGAATTAACTAAAAAGACTATCCATCTGAATCTGTTGAGTCTCCACACTGACTCATCTCATCATCACTGCTACTTTCGTCTGAGCAGTCATGAGGTGTGAACTGCTGGGGCAAGGGGGCAGGGTGTGACGCACTGGTCGACACTTTCCATTCACTAGTTCCCAGCCGTGACCAATGGGAGAAGGATGCTCTTGTAGATTGTAATGGAGCTGGCAATATGTAAGGTAGTTTGACCTTTCCATATGAAGATTCAAAGAGTCATCGTCAGGTGGGAGACGGATTGTACTCTTTTTCTTCAGTTTGTGCCATTTGGAAACTCTGGCCTGCCCGCAGCTCACATCTGCACTCTCAGCATAAATGACGGAGAGGACAAATGCCTTCATATCCGCTGTGACGTCATGTTTTAATTCAAGACTCTCGTCCACTCGTCCCAGGAGCTCTCCTGCTGTGCCCAATCCGCCACCAGCACTTCCCCATCGCGGTCAATACAGATGCCCCAGGGGCAAGAGTACAGGGCCCATGCCCGAGCATACGCCCAGCACTCGGACAGTGGTCCACCCCGAGTCCAGGACTTTCACACAAGGCTCTCGCCTGGTCTCACTGCCCCTCTCTGACACAGCCAGCAGGTCTGAGTACTGAGACGCTGCAACCAGGTAAGGTCTGTGGAAACCGGTCACTACAGTGCGCTCTAGCCTCGACCTTGTCTTGGGGTCCAGCTTCAAAGCTGTCAGAGTGCCCTTACGGATGTCAGCCACCAGAAACTCATCCCGTTTGGTGACAGTGATGCCTCAGGGTGCTTCCAGCCCATCTGAAGAGGCTGCAGTTGTTCCAGGGGCAGGGCTTCCTCCAAAAGTCTGAAGGAGACGTCCATGGCGGTTGAAGATGAGGAGAGCTCGCTCTGCAGCACAGCTCAGAGCTATCAGGCCTTTGGCGTTAACGGCCACATCAAAATAGTTCCAACAGCGGCGTCCTGTGCCTGAGCCATTGCTTGGTGATTTAACCTGTTGCATTTCCCATGGCATCTGTCACCTGGACTCGAGCGTTCCCGCAGTCTACGATGAAGAGCTGGCCCTGGGGGTGGTGTGAACGCCACTAGGTAGAGTGAGACTCCCACGACCAGAACCTTGCTTTCCAAACTGGAGGATGAGTCGACCCTCACCGAGTGTTACTAGCTCCCCTTCCTATTCTAGCTCCTCGACTAAGACAGACTCATTCTTCCCCTCTCTGGTCCAGCTTCGTTCTTTCGGTTGGGAGTTGCTTGAGCCAGATGAGAATCCTTGTCCTTCCTGAGACGAGCCATCTATCACCGACATGGAGAGCGATCGAGAGACCCGGGTCTGATGTGTCTGACCCTTGTGCTGCTGGGAACACTGGTTGCTTGGTTCCTTTGTGGCCGTACAGGAATAGGCTCGTCCAATCCTTCTCCTCACCCCTCCCCAGACTGGGTGAGGCAGAGGAGGAGGAGAATCGACTGCGATGCACTTTCCAGTGTCCTGCATTATCCCCTTGGGTTCCATTGATGAGTGGACGACTCCGCTGGGACAAGTCGACTGTGGACTTTGACAGCCGTGATTCCTGGCGGACGGAGCTGGCGTTTTCGCGGGGGAGCTTATGATGAAGGTGTAGCCAGAGTCTACACTGTCTGTAGGAGAAGAGGCCCGACCACTCGTCTCTCCATATGTCCCATGAGGGTGGTCGTCAGAGCAAGCACTGAGACGGGATCGAGGCCTGTCTCGTGAGGAGAGGTCCATGCAACTGTGGCTGGACAGAGAGTCTCTCGGGCTGCCACGGGGGGAAACCGGTGATGTTCCATACCCAAATCGAGAGAGGTTTCTTCGGGAGTCCTGTCTGCACTTCCGACAGTTCCTGTTTGAATCATTAGTGTCAAAGCTGCGAAAGTACCATCCATCCTGTCCAACACTGCTCTGCTCAAGAAAGGGAGAAGGTTCGCGTTGGGATAGCTGGCCCCTCTTGTCTCGTAAACTGTGTCGGTGCATCTTTCCAGTCCTGCTGTTGCCAAGATCCTCTCTCTCGGAGTCCCCATTGCCAATCAAATTGGGGACAGCCAAAAAGAGACAGTCACCTCGTGGATCAGAGGTGGGGCTTTCTTGCCCCTCATCCTAGGATGAGTCCCGCTCGAGAGTCCCTCTTTGGGGGCCACTGCTGCAATCTTGTGGACAAGCGCTTCACATCCTCCCCTGACTCCTCATCACTACGTGCCGACAGCCTCTTTTCTCCAAATGGCACAAACTGAAGAAAAGAGTACAATCCGTCTCCCACCTGACGATGACTCTTTGAATCTTCATATGGAAAGGTCAAACTACCTTACATATTGCCAGCTCCATTACAATCTACAAGAGCATCCTTCTCCCATTGGTCACGGCTGGGAACTAGTGAATGGAAAGTGTCGACCAGTGCGTCACACCCTGCCCCCCTTGCCCCAGCAGTTCACACCTCATGACTGCTCAGACGAAAGTAGCAGTGATGATGAGATGAGTCAGTGTGGAGACTCAACAGATTCAGATGGATAGTCTTTTTAGTTAATTCAATAAATAAATTGTAAAAAAATTTGAATGTTATGTTAATGAAAACAACCCCAAGCTAAGGAATCGTCTCTGTCTCCCTGCTTTCATTGGTTCCACCCAAGACATCTGATAACCTATGTGTATGTTGTAATATTACTATCCATAAGTGAATTCAGTATGAGCAGACCTTTCATTTGAGCCTAATATTAAGGCTCTCTGACGATTTTGAAAAATTGACATTTAAATTGCCAAAAGTGGCAGCCATCTTGAATTTGAAGGTCAAAAATAGGTCAAATCAATAAATCTACATCATTTGTGAATTTCTTGACCCAAATAGTCTCAGAAACCATGTATTATGCAGCACTGTGGGCAAAACCATTAAAAAGTAAATTTCCACCTTGGCTGGCAGCAGCCATTTTGGATATAGGGCTCTAAAAAAATTTCCCCGCATTTTTGTGAGGGGCACCCCGGCTCATTTTTTTATTTAACCATTATAGATGACAAATCCAGTGAGAAACGAACCTTTCCTCTCCACGGTCACGGAACTTCTATAAATGACCCAACTATTCAGCCTATGCGCAGGTGTTTTTTTCTCACTGGAAAGAAAGACTAAAGCTTGGAAAACAAAAGGAAACTTTGTGATGTTATCACATTGCTTGAACAACTTTGTGCAAAGGAAAACGAACTGTTTGTCATAGGCATAATTTAAGTTTGATATGAAATGCGTGTATTGTCAACGTATCAGGCAAAATATCCTTCTGAATCGCGGGGGATGATAGGTCATTCAGCCAGTAGTGGAAAATGACCAAGAAATGGCATAATCTAGGCAAAATACCCAAGGAATGCCTAGCTGGCCCTATTTGCATTGGCTATTTTTATGCTCAATGCCCTGGCTTTCCTCACATTTGCAAAAACCAAATTGTTTAGGTTACAGTTTCCAGCGCCCTATACCGCGCATACCGTCGGATCCAACGAATGACTTGGGTCAACACATCCCTGAGATATCAAAGTAATTTGGCTATTGTCGGCAACATTAAACAATGTAATCTGCAGCACTTTATTTAACTATTTAACACACAGTAAGCAGCAGGAGAGTTAAGTCTGAACGAGAGAGTTTCTAAGTTTTGTGAAAAATGTTGCGCTCGACACGCAGCAGTCACAGGAACTGCAGTAGACTTCAGGAGGCATCAGACACTGCGCTGTAACCCAGATAGGCTACTAATAGCTTTTTTTTTTTTTTTTTTTTGGCGGGGGGGGTCATTTTAGTGTCTAGTAAAGACGTCACCAACGCAATGCCGTTTCAGAATCATCCCCCCTCTGATTTTTTTATAAATCGCACCCCGTATGTACTGGTTATGGGGTGGACATTGTGACCATGTAAATTAGAGGTTAGATTCTCTGCCCGAGCCCGAGCCGGCCCGAGCCCTACCCGAACTTGGGCCGGGCTCGGGCTGACATTTGCCGTCACTCTATCGGGCTCGGGCCGGGCCGGGCTCGTGATCAATGTTCCATAAATAGAAATTTTTTTGTTTTATTTTATTTATTTAGCCTATGATGCTATAGTGTGTGCAAGTATGTATTATGGTTAAGTAACTCAGTAAAAAATGTTATCTAAGCCAAAGGTGATTAATAGAAAAAAATAAAATGTTTGGACAGCTCTGTGCAGCGTTGAGCAGCACCTGTCTGTTGCGCTCTGTCGGCTACATCAGTCATATAACGTAATATAAAGCTTCTAATGTGATGGGGGAAAAATAAAATAAAATTAACCCAGTCCAGTGGAAAGCATAAGGAAACATCAAGTTTGTTTTTCGACAGTAAAATCATGCTTCTTTCGTGTGGGAACCGAAAGTGAAAGTGGATACATTTGGAGAAATTACGGTGTTTCTGAATACAATACGGGTAAACGTTGCAGCATTTTGGTCAAACTCAACGCATTATAACCTCCGTCTATTACCAGAAAACTTCTGGTTAAGGTTTTTGTTGTTCGTGGATTTACCAGCATGACGGTCTAATAAATGAATGAGCAGCCTATCTCAGTGAATGAGATGAGAGGTGCGCAGAGCAGCTGTGTCTCAGCGCAAGGTATGACAGAAAGACGTGGACCTCAACACAGACATGAAGCCTTGTCAACAGGCAATATGCTTCAAGAATATGCTGAACAAATGTCCGTAAATCAATCCGGAATTGTTGCTGAACATGCAGTTACAAAAGTAGGCCATTATTAGGCCTATTTAACATGTCGGGTTTAAATCGGTCTCGGGCTCATTATCACACATTATCTCTCGGGTCGGGCCGGGCTTGGGTAGAAAATGATCGGTCTTCGGTAGGGTCGGGCTCAAATTTTTGGGCCCGATCTAAGCTCTAATGTAAATGTAAATCTACTACAGTTTGAGGAACATTATTAGTGGCAGTGTGCTATAGATTCAAGGGTGCCATGTAGGGATGACCCTTGTTTTATGTTTGTGTGAATGAATGTGGAGGGCCCCATGTTTGTATTTCGCCTAGGGCCCCAAAATGTTAACGAAAAAAATATACTGGAAACAACAAGTAAACTTGGAGAAGTTGTAGGCTAAGGATAAACAGACGTCGGATGGCCTCCGCGCAGGAGAAAGCACAAAAAAGTGCAGGAGAAAGCAGCCGCTTTTAAACAGAGTAAATCAACACAAAAACAAACACAAAGTCCCAAAAGTTTAATACAACTATTATCCCCCAAATCAAAGTTAATGGATATCCAGTCTGATCGTGGTAGTCTAGGCTATAGATTGGCTACCTAACGAAAAGCAAAAGTCAAGTGAGACCGCAGCTTGTGGCGCGCTCTCACCGCGTCCTAATGGCAGCCGCTATGAACTGTTACGCTGTGGCTATCAGTCAGTTACTGAAGTTATTATCTATGTTTGATACTTATGTCATGTTTTGCCATGCTTTCCAATAATATGTGTACGCAGTGTAGTTTACGTGTGTCTAAACAGATGGGTGCATACATTTGTTAAAACCACGTCAAACATTCCACTCGGTAAACATTCCACTCGCATTTCATTCATTCATTCAAACAACATACACGCGTTTATATCTTTGGAGAAATACCTCCGTTTATTTTAGAATGTTTCAGTAACATGTGAAACACTTCCACTAATATATAATGTGCCTTATTGTCATGTCTTAAGAGTGTTTAGAAATGTTTGTTCAGCGTTTGCCTGCTTACTGCTGTAGCTCTTCCTGGTCTGTTTAGGGAAGCGCGCTCCCGTCCTGGGATGTGGCGTGGTTGCGCCCTCGCGAAATCAATTAACTTATTTAATGTGTCTGGAATATGTATGTTTGCATGTAGCTATTTATTAGTATTTTGTACAAGGCCTGTTTGATAAAAATATGTGTAATGATGTCATGTAGTGTGTATAATGTTGTATACTTACCTGTAAGTGGATAACTCCCCGTATCCTGTATGCTACGTGGTTTGTGCCAATTAGGGGTGAGTTCAGGTAGCCTTTATATATATTGCCCAAAGAAATATTTAATGTCTGTGAATGTTAGGGCCTATATCCTATATTTAGAAAAATCACGAAAATCCCATCGATAATGAGATGGGCAAAACAGAGTAACAGATCGGTTGCACCATGCAGCCCATACCACGCAAACTGGGAACATTACATTGCTTTGCCCACGGAAAGAAACGTTTCCTGGTTACTGTTAGCTACTTTGTAATCTAGTTGCCTTGAATTGACACATGGGTTTGCAAGAAGGAAATAGGATATTCATCCAATCTCAACGCAGGCTATCTAAATCTGCTTTCTGTATAACGCAGAATAACAGGCATGGTGCGAAACTTCGCAGGTTGTTTTATGTAGCCTGTATTAACAGTCATAAACAAATGATGAAGATATATTAAATATTTATGTCATCAAAAGATGTAGTAGGCTAGGCCTAAACTAGGACGTGAGTGACAGGCTTGTCCACGACTTAAATTTTTCGCCAGTAGACCCAGCCCAAAACCTCTGTATGTAACTGTATTATAATGGGCTGCAGGGCTATTCATATGCCGCTGAAAATAGCCCATGACTACAGAAATAAATAATTTGAAATCGTTGCATTTGCATAAAGAATAATTAGATGGCACCTGCCCAAAAGTGGACAGGCTCATCAGATCGCACAGATTACCAGCCTCCTTCCACACATTAGAGATTTAGCCAGAATGGTTGTTGTGGACGTTCTATCTCAGCCTGTTATTAGCTGAACGCTAGCGCAGCATTAGGTTTCACTAATTGTGAAATATATGGATGAATGTTTCAAGACAAAGAAGGGATAATTTTAGATTGTTTGCGGCTACTCAAAAGTGTAATTATGTGTAAAAGATGGCAGTCTTTCTAGTTAATTTTCATGCAGTTCCTCTTTGTAAGTTTGAAACTACATTAGGTTACATTAGCTACATTAGGTTACATTAGCTACATTAGCTCTGAAACCCCCATCTGGGACCTATATAAAATATCGCGACCTACGGTCACCAATTCAGTTTACTACCATGGAATGCTTTTAGAACCTCGGAATGTTGAGGTGTGAAACAAGTCTATTAGGTGTCCTCACATTCTAGAATTTTGAGGTCCAGCGCCATCTTGAGGGTAGAGCGGGGGAAGAGCGCTACGAATTTCCCCCAGGTCAAGTCAAGTCAAGTCAAGTCACTTTTATTTATATAGCACATTTCATAAAACATAGTTGATCCAAAGTGCTTTAAAAATAATGATAATAATAATGATGATAATAATAATAAAACAATAATAATAAACAAATAATAATAATAATAATAATAATAATATGCAAATGACCAAATAAAACAAACAAACAAAAATAATAACAAAAATAAAAGAGGAAAAGGGTTTAGGGAGAATTAAAGGCTAGGGAAAAAAGATGTGTTTTTAACTTAGACTTAAAAAGATCAATGGTATGAATGGACCTAATGTGGGAGGGGAGACTATTCCAGAGCTGGGGAGCAGAAACAGAGAAGGCTCTGTCACCTCTGGTTCTAAGGTGAGAGGAGGGAACAGAAAGAAGAAGTTTAGAGGAAGATCTGAGTGGCCTAGAAGTACAGTAAGGACTAAGTAAATTGCAGATGTATTCTGGAGCTAATTGATGTAAGGCTTTAAAAACATAAAGTAACAATTTAAACTCAATTCTATATTTCACTGGCAACCAGTGCAGTTCACAGAGCACAGGAGTGATGTGATCACGCTTCTTAGTTCCAGTAAGCAATCTAGCAGCAGCATTTTGAACCATTTGTAATCTAGCAATAGAAGAGTTGGGAAGGCCAAAATAAAGTGCATTACAATAGTCTAATCTTGAAGTGATGAATGAATGAATTAGTGTTTCCATGTCTTTAGCAGAGAGGAAAGATTTTAACTTTGCAATAGTTCTCAATTGGAAAAAACTGGCCTTCACCACACTGCTTATTTGATTACTGAATGTGAGTGAAGAATCCAGGTAGACTCCAAGGTTTTTGACTACACTACTGAAATTTGAAGATAAGGGACCAAGAGCATTACTCAGGTCAGATACAGAAGTAGGAGGCCCAAATAAGATCACTTCAGTTTTCTTTTCATTAAGTTGTAAGAAATTCATGGCCATCCAACATTTGATGTCATTAAGACAGTTAAACAGGTTTACCAAAGAGCCAGAGTCACCAGGAGTGACTGGAAGGTAAAACTGTGTGTCATCTGCATAGCAATGGTATTGAACACTGTATTTTTCAAAAATTGATCCAAGTGGGAGCATATACAGTGAAAATAAAAGAGGACCTAAAATGGACCCTTGGGGGACACCACACTTGATTGGAGCAGAAGAAGAGGAATAATTATCCAACCTGACTGAAAAGGTTCTATTGCTCAAATAAGACTTAAACCATTGCAGTACTGTGCCCTGTAGACCAACTTCAGCTTCCAATCTTTTTACAAGAATGGAATGGTCTATTGTGTCAAATGCAGCACTAAGGTCGAGGAGGACTAGGAGGGCACAGGAACCAGAATCAACAGAGAGAAGGATGTCATTGTGGACTTTGATCAGGGCAGATTCAGTGCTGTGTAAGGATCTAAACCCAGATTGGAATTTATCAAAAATGCTAAACTTGTTTAAGTATGGAGATACCTGGGAGAGGACTACTTTTTCCAGGATCTTAGACATAAAAGGCAATTTGGAAATAGGCCTATAATTCTTAAGATCATTGGTGTCAAGATTAGGCTTTTTAAGTAGTGGTTGCACTACCGCCTGCTTAAAACTAGATGGGACCTCTCCATATGTCAAGGAGTTATTAACTATAGCCAGTACACTAGGACATATGGCTGTAAAGACTTCCTTGAAAAGGCGAGAGGGTAAGACATCTAAGTGGCAAGTGCTAGGTTTTAAGTGAGACACCACCTCAGAAAGCTGGAAGGGAGACACAAGTTGGAAGTGTTTGAGAGAGCTGAGTGATAAAATAGGAACAGATGGGTCATTATCTGAGGGTGGAATAAGGGATTTAATATTGTCAATCTTATCAATAAAGAATCTGAGAAACTTTTCACAGATCTCAGTGGAAGGGGCAACAGTGGAAGTGGCAGCAGGAGGATTTAAAATTGAGTTAATAGAGCTAAACAAGATTCTAGGTCTATGAGAATTACTATTAATTAAGTCTGCATAATACTCAGCCTTAGCCGTCTTAACAGCTCTTTGGTACATTTTAAGAGAATCTCTATAAATGTCATAGGACACCTGTAATTTATCTTTTCTCCATTTACGTTCAGCTCTCCTACAGAGTTGTCTGTGGGAGCGAGTGGAGTCATTCAACCAGGGGGTAGAATTAGACTTAGACTTAGAACGTCTAAGTTTTAATGGAGCCACACTATCAAGGGTGTTGGAACAAGAGGAGTTAAAGAGAGTGACTAGATGTTCAGTGTCAGTAAGGGTGGAAAGTGCAACTGGGATACTAGAAGTGTGGTTGAGCATAAAAGTGTCAGAGAAAAGAGTGGCAGTTGAAGAATTAATAGATCGGGCATAAGAGTAAGTCTTCGAGGATGGGGGGGGGGGCGGGGCACAAAGCAAAAGTGATTCAAACAAAATCATAAAATGGTCAGACACACCGATATCAACAATATCAACATTGCTAACTGAGAAACCAGATGACAGCACAAGGTCTAATGTATGGCCCTTAATATGAGTCGGAGCCATAACAGATTGTGTGAGATTAAAAGAGTCCACTAGGCATAGAAACTCTTGTACCAAATGCTTAGAATGTCAGGTCAAAGGTCAAATGAGCTACAGACCAATAACCCCCGACAATATTTAATAATGCCAAACTCCGACGTTGGAGCTGTCAAAGCTCTTTATAGATCATGTATACCAGTCAAACTTTCGTTCAAAATGAAAATTACGAAAGTAACTGCTTTTTAAGATCAGCAAACGTCTAGTAGGGGTCTCAAACTCCCGGCCCATGGGCCAAATCCGGCCCGGGCCCGGCCCAGATCCTCCCCGCGAGCTGGTGGCTTGATTATAACGCAATCCGGCCCTGGAGAGAGGTGCAAACATCCCGACGGCGGTGCACCCGTTCTTCTCCGTCACACTACTCACGGAGTTTTAATCGTACCGAAATAATAAGGGCATCATTGGAATCTGCACAAACAGACCTTTCCAACGGTGCCTGTGACAAACACTTGTGTTTCTGTGATGAACACTTCGCAAGATAATTAGCGTTGAATAGTATGATCACCTATAGCCTACAGTTCTGCGTCCATGTCATAGGCCTACATTGTTCTTTGCGCAATATCTCACGGATTCTTAACTTAACTATGACAAAACACATATCAAAATAAACAGGATTACAATGGTAGGCTACTTTGCAGTTGTCTTTGTGATTAGCGGTTTCCGAGTAATCCGATCTTGAAATCATATAACATTTCTGCATTTTGTCTAACAGTGTCATACCAAAATAGATGAATTCTCTTCCGTGAAAGTTGTTTTTAGCTCCCTGTTGGTCCGGACTAACTTTAAGTAACTGTTTGTCAGGACAGATGCTAAAACTGTTGTCTCAAGATCCAAATTAGCGATAAATTATATTTAATAGGCTATTCATAATTATAATTAATCAAATATTGTCAGCATACTGTTGCAAATTGTTGCATATACAGAATACCTTTATCACTGTTATATTACCAGATTCAAGACAATCTCCTATATTTAAAAGTGAAAATATTGATATTTGTTCTAGTAGGCTATGCATTCAATGATGTGATAATATTGAATATCTCATCTTTAGATTAAAATAAATAAATAATAATTGCAAAGGAAATGTACAGGTCCCTGTTAAACGTACTAAAAATAAATAAATAAATAAATAAAAAGTCAGACAATGTTGACTATAGTGGCCCCCAGCTCATTTGAGTTTGAGACCCCTTGTCTAGTAGGCTAGGGTAAACGTACCCATTAAGCCCACGTACCATTTAAGCCCACCTTCAACTTTGAAGTCAAGTTTTACAAAAAGAAAAACATATTTTCTTCCTCTCATCATTTTAATATATCCACCTGTTTGTTAACTCCATGTGTTATTAATTTCAAATCAATCACTTAAGCCAATTTGAAGTTAAGCTTGCATGTCTTTGCAGAGTGCCAAGGTAACTCACAGAAAGGCATCCCAAAACTTTGGCGTTTTGGGACCCCTCAAACTTGCATAAGTATTTTACTGTTTTTAGCACATCTGCTACAATATCATTTATTTTATGAAAAATTAGAGGTAAATGATTAGATATTTGTATATAAAGACTTAATATGATGTCACTCTAAGCTATTATTGTCCATTTGAAAAGATGACTTTTTAGCGCTAGTGCACAAAGCTAACCTATCAGACAATCCGCACGCCTTGTTGAGTCGTACATTGGCAAAGAAATAAACATGGCAGGTATGTATAGTGAATGTTTTGCAATTGAAATGACATTAATCTACACATCAACACATTTTTTATCCCTTTGGAGAATTCAGTATTTTCAAATTTTCGCTGTTTTTAAAGGTGGGCTTAAATGGTACAAGTTAAGTTAAGTGTCACAAATTGCAGCTAGCGTATACCACCTTTGACTAACAATAATTTAATTTTCATAAATGTATTCAAAGTAATATTAGCTTTCATATTTAGTTTAGACTATATTTTATTTTCTTGCAAGATTTTGTTAACATAGCTGTAATTTTTGAAAGGAATATATTGTCAATTTTGACCACTCATCAGTAGGACGCCTATTAAGCCCACTATGCACCATTTAAGCCCACATCAATGTATTTCAATGGGGATTTCCTCCCTGTAACCAGTTTTTCTAAATTCTTGTCTGGAAATGTTGATAGTAATCCTTATTTTAGTTCTTTCACCCTTTAAACTTATTTTACAGATATAAAATCACTTGTTTTCTGGTAGATAATGAGAAAAAAAAATAATCAATATCTGGTTTTAACATTGGTAGGGGTACACTGTTGGCACTTTCTAATCAAATAATCACTCATTTCACAGTCTCTAAAGTAGGCTAGGTATAAAGGAGATTTAGGTCTTCACCTGAGGAGACCTTGATCTAGTTGAGAAGTTATTTTCTTTTTTCTGTCTATATAACATGTTACTGAATTGATAATTTGCCGTTTTATATTCTTGAAAAACAGTAATTTATTAAAATGTATTAAAATAATATGGCATGGGCTTATTGAGAACACCAGTGGGCTTAAATGGTGCCACGGTACCTATTAAGCCCATGCCAGACTTTTGACTTATTATGTAAAATTTATTTATTATTTATTTAAAAACCTATACAAATAAATACATATATTTTTAGATAAGAGATTAATGTTGCAGCTTGACAAGTTATTTCCCCTGCAAAACATGTCGATATCAGTGAAAAACAGCTAAAAGTAGATTTTGGTGGGCTTAATGGGTACGCTTACCCTACTTGTTTTATGCTACAGCCGGCTAGTGCTGTAGAAACGCAACAAGCTCTAGCTTGCTTAACGTTATCATGTTTTTTTTTGGATGCAACTGCAAGCTGCAACTTTGTCCGGTGGGCTGATGTCTGTGCATGCGGTAACGTTAGTTGTCTCAGTGTTGTGGTGGCAGTATGGCTTTTGCTTTGGAGGTAGCAGCCTACATAATTTTGTGCATTAGCCAAAATATTATGGAGAATATCCGACTTGAATGAGTGCAGTCATCTCTGGTCATAAGAATGAGCGGAGCAGGGGGAGTGGTCGGTCCGGGCCCACTGCTGAGATGATCTTTGGCCAATACAAATCTATCTTGCTATATTGTTGTATTTGGCTATTTGTACTAATTGCTGGAGTTTAAAAAAAAAAGCAGTTTAAGATACCGCTGGTGGTCCGTAGAGTGCGCTCACAACCTCTCCGGAGTTTTCTTGTTGGCTATCAGCCAGATAACTGATGTGGTCACAGGAGCACAGAGGACAGGAGCAGTACGGCAGTGTGCTCTCTTCTCTCCCCCCACCCCCCCAAACTAGCCCAAAGACAAAAAAAAAACCCCTCATTGATGGGTATTTTCATTGTTGCTTCGAGCCGAATTAACGTGGTTTGCTATGCAGAACATTGAATTTGCCATTACAGAACAACAATAAGTTGTACACAACCATTCTGCCTACGTCGGAATGGTTGTGTAAAGTTCTGAAATAAAAATGGCGGCGGATTGGCTAAAATTGTAAGAATAATGCATACTTCAATCCGCTTTTTCTGAAAAACGGCTTACTTTATGACTTTACTTTTTTTCATGGGATATCTACACTCTAAGAAATTATCTGTTACTGTTGTTTTGCAGTAGTATACACTCTCTTACTGCTTATGTACTGTTGTTTTACGGTATATCATTTTACTGTAATATGAAAGAAGTAAAAGTTCCTTTAAAAGTTCCAACGTCTCCGTTAGCCTACCTTTTCGTTCCATTTAGCATCCATCCACTAGCAACGTAACCAACAGTTTTTACCAAGAGTGTTTAACAATTTCAAACGTTGAGAACAGCTGCATACAACTCCATGCTTCTGTTGGCTGAAATAAAGTCCTTGAAATTGAAAAATAAATTCCATTCAGTTCAGTTATCGAGAAAAAAGATCCTGTGCTGCTTGAGTGTGCCCAAAAATACTTTAACCGTCTTTAGTGTGGCGTCTTCTTCATAGAAAAACTATCTTCTGAGATACAACAATATTTGACTTTGTAGTCTTGAGCTTAGTGTAGTGCAACCCTAAGTGTATCACACAACCACACATACACAAGCACACTGGTGACAGACTTTATTCATCCCAAAGGGAAATTCCATTGTTTCAGTAGCTTAATCATACAGACACACAGTACACATAAGAGAATATATATGCACATATAGCCTACATCCAACTAGAGCTTAGATCGGGCCCAAAAATTTGAGCCCGACCCTACCGAAGACCGATCATTTTCTACCCAAGCCCGGCCCGACCCGAGAGATAATGTGTGCACTGTAAGAAATTTTACCGTAAAAACACAGTTCACTACTGGCAGCTGTGGTTACCAGTTAATTACCGTTTTTCGACACTAATCTTCAATTACCGTTAAAAAGTTCATTACTGTATATAAATACCATTAAATTACAGTAAGCTCTATTTTACCGTTTTTTATTGTTATTGATGAAAAGATAACTCAAGACAGGAGATTTCATTAAAACACTTTTAATTCATAGCATCAAAGTGAAATCGTACTGAACTGAACTGCATCAAATTACGAGTGCATGAAAATGCAAACAGTTGTAGATAGAGGACAAAGTTGGCAGGTGTCACACTGTAAAAAAAAATTCTCCATAAGAATACAAATTTTATTTCGGTCTAATTTTTTTAAAACTAATACAAATTTTATTAAACTTATTGAAACTAAGAAGTTCGCTGAAAAATCTGCTTTACAGACATAGGGTAGGGGAGAGGTTTTTTTTTTTTTTTTTTTTACACTTTCAGTGAATTCTCAGAGCTACATTACACTTGTACAAACAAATAACACTTACTTACATTGGCCCATATGACACAGAAAACCATCCTGGACATTGAAAATGGAAAAACCTTGGCTTACATGTACATCAAAGTCTCATTTCTATTAGGGATTCTCTGAAATGATGGCGAACTGGCGATGAAAACTGCTGGACTGCAACAAGACTGATGGGCTGGGGGAAGAATATTTAGAAAGACAACAAATATCAATATGAGAGCTCATTTGGAAAAATAGCACCTTTTTTTACTCATCCAAAACAAAAAAAATGTGTAGTATTTAAAGAAAATTCAACTCAAAATTTCACCTTATGATTTAATCTTTCAGGTCCATCTGCACTGATTCCACAGCTTCTCTGCCCCAGTCAAGTTGCATTAAGAAAAGCAGCCCGGTAGATAATGGCATCTAGTTGTAAGGAGAAAAGAAACAACAATTAAACTCAACTTCCGTCTATGTTACATTATGCATGACACTACAATAAATACACTTACCAATTAGCCTAGAACTCTAGACTTACCCCTAGCGGTAGCAAATTTTAATTTGCACAGCAGGTACGTCTAGAGGCCACTGATAGAAACCTGTTGTATCCTCCCTCTGGCGGCGGATAACCAATCACAGCGCGGTATGTGTACAGGAAATCGTAAGGCGGGCTTTGTACGATGACGACAGCCCTGCTCAAATCAGAGCAGAATCGTCTTTGGCTTTAGTTTTGGACGAATTGCACTTGTCATTTTCTTTGAAAGTGAAACAAGAAATGGCACTGAAGTTTTTCGTTTTGAAAAAGATGTCTTTGCCGTGTTACCGACGGGCTACGGGAAAAAGTTTGATATACCAGCTGGTACCAGTGGCCGGAACGCTAGCCTATTACGTGGAGAGGCAGTTTGAAAGACAACGCAATCACCCGCCCCTCCATTGCGGTACAGTCTATCAGTGGTCTTCAGACTATACATTCTTATGATATAGTCTGGCTTGTCAGGCTACTTACCAATACTCATACTGGGGATTATCCCTGGTCCTCGATTCCACTGGTGGCATTAAAGATGTATTCCTGCAATACAAATTGTGACATTTGGTGATCAAATCAAGATCAAAACAGAATAATAAGAGTACCTCAAAGCTAGCCTGGCAGGCCATCCTACTGTATATCATTGAAATGTATAGTCTGGCATCGAGGCATAGCCTATGGCCAATCGGAGGAATGAACAAGATCTAAACACCAATTCAAAAGACCAATTATGTTCGGCGAAGCCCGCCCTAAACACAGTGTTGTGATTAGATGTCGCCAAAGGCGTCATCCAATGAAATTCCCTATGGCTTGCTGCTAGACGTACAGGCTGAGCAAATTTATTTGCCGCCGCTAGTACGTCTAGATTTCTAGGCTACCTCAAAGCAACATTTTCATTAGTGTTAATATGGAATGTGAAAATATGATGGCAGCAGTAAATGTCCATCAGTTAGGACATTTGTGTCACCTTGAAAAAAAAGTCTTTGACTGTCCTTCTCTGCAACATCCACTATGGCAAAGGTGTTGTCTTTTCGGCAACAGTGAAGAAGGGATCACAAGGTTCTGGCAATGAAAAAAACATTTTCAAAAGAATGACACTGGGCATTTCTCCTCTAGGCTCTAATAATTCACAACATATACTGACGGAGTACAGCGCAAAGTTGAACTAAATTCTTTTTTCTAATAAAGGCATATGCACAATGATTTTAACCAGAGCTGGAATGGGAGTTAAAATTGAAATTGAATTTCCATATCTAAACCACAAACACACATTGCACATACTATATCATGTCAAAACCTTACCTCAAAACATGGATGCAGTGGGAGTCAGACTTCAGTGTTATTTTTTGTCCATGAAAGCTGACCCTGTTGGTGTAAAGCACAAATAATCCATAATCAGCACAATGACAGAATCATCCATAACAAATGACTTTGGTAAGGTGTTATAACATAGTTTAATGCCCATTTAAAGTTCTGTAGTGCATTGGTGAAGAGGATTTACCTGAAAAAGGGTGTACAGTCTGTTAAGTATGCCCTTTATTTGTGCATGTGCTACTGGACCCTCAGCATCTGTGTTGTGTTGTTCAATAAATGAGACTCCCAGTTGGTGGATGAAGCAAGGTTAGGCCTGTCCTGCACAATGGGTCACTGGGAATAAAAGCAGTGAGTATCAGAGGTAGTGGAAACTGCTACAACTGCTAAAACTCTTCCTGCTCAATTACTTAAATTGCAGTGTTCAAACTTTACTATTCTACTTTGGGCTACATTACTCACATGGAGTGTTTGGCACGAAGATAAACTAAATAAGTTCCATAAGGAGAAAAATGTATCCAACAAATATAATGTAGGTGTGGATGTGAGTTAATGCACTGAGGGAAATACTTTATATCTCTTCTCTATTTCTTAATTGAATTCTCAAAAGGTGACCATATCCACAAATTTCCTGAGGCCATTACTGGGGATACCAGAGACACTTAGGACTTTGGGATACAGATGTATGACATCCGGTCAATCAGCTACGACAGTGGTTGTCAAACTGGGGTACTTGGATGGGTTCTAGGGGGTACACAAAACTAATCTGTGAATGGGTTTTCAGTTCTCACCAGCATAAAAATAATAGAGAAAGATCTAAAAAATATCCCCTATACCCCCTTATGCTATTAAATTGCATGTATGTGCTAACATTTTGTTAATTCAGCAATAACTCAGCAAAAACTTCAAGGTGTTTTGGTGCGGGGGGTACTCGGTAGGACCAGAGTGTCTCAGGGGGTAGCCTACGCCACGGAGCTACGAAGTTTCTGACCGCTTCATGCAATGGGAGCCCACAGAAACGTAACAGCGTCGCATCATAGTATTTGTCAAGAAATATAATTATCCTCCTCCTGATTGCATGTCCAAATGCGCTCAGTAAACATCATAATATGTTAATATATGGCTTACAAGAGGCATTGGGAATTAAATAGCGCTATTTGTGCTTCATCCCACTGCCTCGGTAATAATCCAGAAAGAGATACGTGACGTGGTTATTGGTTCAATCATAGATATCATATAAGTATTAGTGATTCTATATATAATATCTATGGGTTCAATGGTCCGTTAGCTGACGAAGTTTAAAAATAACTGTAGCAAATATTTTGATTCACCAACGGAAATGTACCTTTGTGCCCTAGAATAGATATTAGTTGAAAAAGACCATGACTTGCAATCGTTTTTTAAGGTAATGGAGGCTCAAATCCCGCTAGCAAACATTAGCTAAATTAGCTCAGATCCCGCTAGCAAACATTAGATTCTAGCCTAAATAGCTAAATCAATGCAGGTTATGTGATTAGCGTTAGCTTACAAGCTAACGTGTATGGCTAACGCTATGTCCTGATTTATATGAGTTCATGGTTCATGAGAATCGTTAAACAATCACAAGTTTTAACATACATGTACTGTAAGGCTAAATAAAAGCACATAAATATTTTGCCAATGTCATATTCCTTTCTACAAAGTTGTCATCTCCGTAGGGTTGTTAGCAGTTGCTAATGGCGTAGCTAAGGCTGTTGGCTACTTCAACACCATACACGAACAGCAACTGTAAATAATCCATAATGTTGGCGATTTCTTGATTTATTCAAACGAACTCAATAAAAAAGACAATGAAGTTGAGATTTCTGACCCACTACAAATCTGATTTGATACCTCCATAATATGTCGACAGGAATGAAAGTAGTGAGTGTCGGGGAGTCCATGTCTTGCTAATTTGCACCTGTTCAAGGTCAAACGAAAATACAAAACGAAACATAAACATCAATACAATAGAAAACATACCACAATTGCTATTTATAAGTGACCTTATCCACAATAAATAATAGGGAAATTACTTGGTGGAACTAATACAGTGTAAATATGACGTTTGTTGAATTTTATAAGGGACCCTGCACTTGTCTGAACCTATCTGCTGCAGTGAAGCTCTTCCTCCTGCTAACCCACATTGCAAATCTAACACAGTCTACGATGTAGCCTAAAAGTCCTGACTAATCTATGCAGGATGCAAAAAAAATACAAAAACTATTTATTGACTCCGTTACACAGGGTTAAAGTGATCCGGCCTGCTTAGTTAAATTACGTCTGTAGCCTTGAAATTAGCGAGCTATCGTTAATTATCCAGCATAGCCTGGTGGCTAATTCAAATTACATCTGACTAGTGTATCTGGTAGAACTAACGGTCGAGTTAAGCTTAGGCTAGCCTACATTACTATCCCTACTGAAATGATTTCTGTTATCGAACAAACAACAGAAATGGTTGACATATACACAATACACCTCTATATTATGCAATCTTAAGACATTTAATGACAATAGTCTTTCAGATACTTACTTTTAAGGTTGCTGATGAAGCCAGAAAACCACAGCTTCTGTCTGCCATGTTTTTTTCTGAGAAATTTCAGTTGGAAGCACATGCAGCTTTTAGAATTACTGTAATTCCACAATATCATGCATAAATAGTGTAGTTCAACAGTATTGAACTGTATCCAAGAAATACAGTTGCTTACTGTTGGAATTTCGGTGTTTTTTAACAGCAATTTTTTGCAGTGTGATAATGAGCCCGAGACCGATTTAAACCCGACATGTTAAATAGGCCTAATAATGGCCTACTTTTGTAACTGCATGTTCAGCAACAATTCCGGATTGATTTACGGACATTTGTTCAGCATATTCTTGAAGCATATTGCCTGTTGACAAGGCTTCATGTCTGTGTTGAGGTCCACGTCTTTCTGTCATACCTTGCGCTGAGACACAGCTGCTCTGCGCACCTCTCATCTCATTCACTGAGATAGGCTGCTCATTCATTTATTAGACCGTCATGCTGGTAAATCCACGAACAACAAAAACCTTAACCAGAAGTTTTCTGGTAATAGACGGAGGTTATAATGCGTTGAGTTTGACCAAAATGCTGCAACGTTTACCCGTATTGTATTCAGAAACACCGTAATTTCTCCAAATGTATCCACTTTCACTTTCGGTTCCCACACGAAAGAAGCATGATTTTACTGTCGAAAAACAAACTTGATGTTTCCTTATGCTTTCCACTGGACTGGGTTAATTTTATTTTATTTTTCCCCCATCACATTAGAAGCTTTATATTACGTTATATGACTGATGTAGCCGACAGAGCGCAACAGACAGGTGCTGCTCAACGCTGCACAGAGCTGTCCAAACATTTTATTTTTTTCTATTAATCACCTTTGGCTTAGATAACATTTTTTACTGAGTTACTTAACCATAATACATACTTGCACACACTATAGCATCATAGGCTAAATAAATAAAATAAAACAAAAAATATTCTATTTATGGAACATTGATCACGAGCCCGGCCCGGCCCGAGCCCGATAGAGTGACGGCAAATGTCAGCCCGAGCCCGGCCCAAGTTCGGGTAGGGCTCGGGCCGGGCTCGGGCTCGGGCAGAGAATCTAACCTCTACATCCAACCACAAGACACTGCAAAAAGGTGAGGTAACTGTCAAGACAGCACTGCTTAGTAAAGCATAAAAATATAAGTTGTATCCAGGGTACGATTTATGAAAAAATCAGAGGGAGGGATGTTTCTGAAACGGCATTGCATTGGTGACGTCATTACTAGACGCTAAAACCTAACCCTAACACCCCACCCCCCCAATTGTAAGGGACCGATGAGTGAAGCACGGACACAAGGTGTTTAATTCAAACTTTAGAGTTTTATTTACCCAAAAATAGTCAAAATTAACAAAGGCCAAAGAGTCCTATAAAAGAGGTCAACAAAACATAACTGGACTTTACACAGCTGTGACAGGTCTTCGACAGAACAGTCTTCTGACGTTTAACTGAACAAAACCTGACTTTTTTTTTTTTTTTGGCCCGCCTCCACCCCCCTCTTCGGAGGACAACTTTATTTTTATTTATTTATTCATAGTGTACAAAAGGTGGTTGTTCCAGACAGAAAAAAAGAGAAAAAAATGTATATAATAGAAATAATAATGATTGTTATGAACGGTGGCTGGGGGCTGAATAAAATTAGGATGATTAAGTAACAGAGTAACAGTAGTTAAGATGAGCTGAGGAGGGGAATGTAAGTACAACAAAACCTGACTGACACAAAAGGGAAACTTCTATTGTGACTTGGCCAAACCAAAGACATAACAAAGGGATTAACTAAATACATAGAGTATCAAACATAACACAAAGCAAAAAGCAGCAAAGGTCAAATTCCCTCAGACAGACATGGCGCAGGCCACAGGACTTAAAGGAATAGTCCACCTCTTTATGAAAATTGGTTATTCACCCTCTTACTCTGAGTTACACGTATGGGTAAAAGCATTTTGGTCTCGGTGCTTGCGTTTTCCTAGTATAGCATCCCTAATTTTACCCATTTTTTAGCTTTAGCTTAGCATAGGCACTGGAATGTAAAGTTGCCAGATAGCAACTCTTTGGCAACTTTACTTTCCAGTGCCTATGCTAAGCTACAGGTAAAATTGGGATGGCCAGAAAAGGACAACGCATGCAATGAGACCAAAATGCTCTTCCCCACATTTGTAACTCCAGGTAGGGGTGAATAACCAATTTTCATAAAGAGGTGAACTATTCCTTTAAGCAGAGATCTTTCTTTACGGAGATAAATCATGAGGCCCCACTTCCTGGAGTCATGAGGCTAATGCCAAATAAGGTAGTTCTGGGCGGCGCTCGAATTTATGCAGTGGAGAAGCTCATTCTGTAACACTGTAGTGTATGAGAGAATGCAAGAATTCCATTGGAATTTTAAAAGCCTTATTTTTCTGAGTTATGGATGTACATTTTGGACATAGTATTGTGATCACCTAACCCCCCTGCCCCATTTCATATTATTGTGAAGACTATGCGACTGCATTCCGTAGAAAATGAACTTCTAATCAGGTGTGTGCACCAAGTCTGTCAATGTGCTGAAGTTTTTTTTTCCCTTTATAGATCATTTCAAAATCATACAATACATATATCAATGTCCATGGTGTACAAAAATACAAAAAATAAAATTTGCATTAGGCTATCTAGCTTTACTTGGCTTTTGCATCTACGGAGGTTGACTGCTTGGGGTGCCAGCTGCTAGCTCCAAGGAGGTTATATATAAACTGGAGACAACGACTAAAGGTCTTTACACACCTAGGGCGATGCGAAAATGCGAGGCGATTTTGCGAAAAAAACGGAGGACGAATTATTCGCAAAAATGTATGCACACCGGGAGCGACGCGATTTTTTTTACTTTTCGTGTTCTATTTCGCCTGGCGTTTTTCTCGGGGTCGCAACTTCGCACACGTCACACCTTTGCCCTGTGCGAATCCTGGACTGAAATGACAAATAACAATATGGCAAAATTACCTAATGTAGGATATAGGCTTATGTGTTTGTATATGAGGTTGCAACTTGCACATCATTTAGGCTAAACTTACGAAATATGTAGGCTATTTCAGAAATCTGCGTTCTCATAAGTTGACCTGTTTGTGACAACGTTTTGTGATCGTGGGCTAAACGAAATTATTTTCTAAATGGAGAACGTAGCCTAATCGTTTTCATAGGCCTATGCCCTGGCAGTTTTTTTCATAGACACCTGTCCGTCGTGTACTGATGACGTAAGCAGTTCATGTGTGTAACGTAACGTACATTCTGACAGGACGAGACTTGGAGTAAAGTTCAGTGAAATGAAGCTCTCCGTGTGTGCATGATTCAATTCAGGTATAATAGCATAACATGCAGTTAAAAGTGTAACATTGGCGACGAGGAAAATCGAGTCCGTGTTATAGTTAAATCTGAAGTGAGTTTAGTTTGTCTACGAGATGGAGAACGGTAATTCTAGTGTACCGAAGTTTGATTGCTACAACGAGCCTGCTACGCTAGGTCCACGCTGGACCCGGTGGCTAACAGCTTTTGAGCTATTCGCAGATGGCAAGGGAATGATTATGACGGAAAATGTTAGCGAGCACAATAAAATTAGGGAGAAGAGCATTACTCCTACACCACGCTGGGACAGATGTCCAGGACATTTTTTCTACCCTTGATGACACGGGAGGTCCGGAGGACTACGATAAGGCAGTGGATGCGCTGAATAAATACTTCGTGCCTCAGGTGAATACAGCATTTGCGCGCCAATCTTTCTACCAGTTATCACAAAACAAGGGAGAGACTGTACAGCAATTTGTTACGCGTTTGCGCCAGACAGCCAAAGACTGTGCTTTTGGGGCTGACATGGCTAACCAGCTAAGGGATGCTGTCCTGAGTAGATGCATGTCGGAGTATGTGCGGAGAAAGCTACTTGAGGAAGGATCGGGTCTGACGCTGGCAAGAGCGCTTGAGATAGCTGCACAGTGTGAGCGGGTGGAGCAGCAAATGGCGGCGATGCGTGTGAGTAGCCCGGACATGAAAGGCGCTGAGACTGTGAACCAGATATCGAAAGGAAAGTGGACCAAGAAAAGCCGACAACGTGAAGGGGAGGAAAAAGGGAAAGAGAAAGTGTGTTTCAGATGTGGGCATGGCGACCATTTTGCAAAAGATGACAAGTGCCCAGCACGTGGACAATTGTGCAGAAAATGTAACGGTAAAGACCATTTCGCCAAAATGTGCAGATCCAAAGGTAACGTTAACAAAGGCTCAGTGAAATATGTAGAGGCGGGAAAAGAAGAAAAACAAGGGGAAGAGTTTGCATTTGTAGTACGGGACCGTAGCTACACTGACAGACTGACATTTAATGTGGGTGGTGTAGACCTGGTAATGTTAATTGACTCAGGGGCTACAACCAATATAGTGGATGAGAATACATGGGAAGACTTAAAGAAAGAAAAGATAAAATGCATGTCATCCAAGTCAGATAAAAGACTGTACACTTATTCCTCAAGGGAACCACTGCCAGTGAAGGGAGTGTTCACATGTGACGTGAAAATAGGGGAAAGGGAAACCAAAGCAGAGTTCACAGTGATAGCAGGTCAGGGGATACCGCTGCTAGGGAGAGAGACTGCTACAAAGCTAGGTGTGCTAAAAGTGGGGTTAGATGTGGCAGCAGTGACTGACGTAAAGGCGGAGCTGACAGGAAAATACCCAAAGCTGTTCACAGGGGTGGGTAAGCTCAACACCAAACAGATCAGGCTGCACATCGATGATGAAGTGGAACCCATAGCACAACCACTGAGACGAATACCGTTTCACCTGAGAGAGGCAGTTGATAAGAAAATACAGGAGCTACTAAGCATGGACATTATTGAGAAAGTTGAGGGTCCCACACCATGGGTAAACCCAGTTGTAGTAGTTCCAAAAGCCAAAGACACTGACATTCGATTATGCCTAGACATGAGAATGGCAAACAGGGCTATCATCCGGGGAAGATATCCAATCCCGACAGTAGATGAGCTGTTACATGACATGAATGGCTCAGTGGTGTTTAGTAAGCTTGATTTAAAATGGGGCTACCATCAGATGGAGCTCACCGAACAGTCACGAGCCATAACAACGTTTGCAGTGCACAGTGGCACATACCGCTACAAGAGACTCATATTTGGGGTGTCGTCTGCGAGTGAGCAGTATCAACACGAGGTGGCGACGGCGCTGGCTGGCATCGAGGGCGTGGCCAACATATCCGATGACATCATCGTCCACGCGCCTGACCGTGACACACACCGCAAGCGGCTGCACGCCGTGCTAGAGAGACTGGAAAAATGTGGACTTACCTTAAATGGTGAGAAATGCCAGTTTGAAATGGACAAATTAGTGTTCATGGGCATACTACTCTCAGAGAAGGGGATAGGGCCCACAAGTGAGAGGGTAAGAGCACTGGTCGAGACACGTGAGCCAGAGAATGCATCGGAGGTCCGCAGTTTCCTGGGTTTGGCGGGGTACAGTAGCCGGTTCATACCCCAGTTTGCCGCCATCTCAGAGCCACTGCGGAGACTGACCAAGAAAGATGCGCCATTTGTCTTCGGTCCAGAACAGAAAGAGGCATTCGAGATGCTCAAGACAAAGTTAGCAGAGGCGAGCACGCTGGCATACTTTGACAAAGATGCCCCTACAAAGGTAATAGCTGACGCAGGGCCAGTGGGCATAGGAGCTGTTTTAATACAGGAACAGAAAGGAATTATGGTGCCCATATGTTATGTGAGCAGGAGCTTAACAGACTGTGAGAAAAGATATTCACAAACGGAGCGTGAGGCCCTGGCACTGGTCTGGGCGTGTGAGCGCCTACACCCATACATATATGGCAAGAGGTTCGACCTGGTAACTGACCATAAGGCCCTGGAAGTGATCTACAGTCCCAGATCAAAGCCATGCGCACGGATTGAGCGCTGGGTGCTCCGCCTCCAGCCGTATGACTTTAGGGTGATCCATGTAGCTGGAAAGTACAACATTGCAGATCCTCTGTCTCGCCTCCTGGGGGACACTGCCAGGAAGACGACACACGCACATGGCGCGGAGGAATATGTGCGCTTCGTGGCGGTGCAGGCGACGCCGAGAGCGCTGACTACAAGAGAGGTAGAGAGAGCATCTGCGGAGGATGAAGAACTGTGTGAGGTGAGAAAGGCGATACAGACTGGGAGGTTTGAGAAGTGCTCAGCCTATGCCTGTATTGCCAATGAACTGTGTACAATTGGACAGTTAGTGCTGAGAGGGACGCGGATTGTCCTACCGCAGACCCTGCGAAACAGAGCCTTAGCTTTAGCTCATGAAGGACATTTGGGGATGGTAGGGACAAAACAACATTTGAGGGGAAGGTGTGGTGGCCGGGGATGTACGGGGCAACAGAAAGATATGTCAAGTCATGTCACGGGTGCCAATTAGTGGCGCGGCCCGACGTACCAGAGCCATTGAGACCCACAGCTCTCCCTGACGGGCCATGGCAAGACATTGCAGCAGACTTACTAGGCCCGTTGCCTTCAGGACATTCTATCCTAGTAGTCGTAGACTATTACAGCAGATACTATGAGTATGAAGTTATGCAATCCACAATTACAGAGAAACTGATAGACTGTTTAGAGAACATCTTCAGCCGCCACGGTCTGCCTGTCTCCATCAGATCAGACTGTGGGCCACAGTTCATGTCATCTCAATTCAGAGATTTCTGTCTAGATAATGGCATACAGCATGTGAAGACGACGCCTAAGTGGGCACAGGCGAATGGCGAAGTAGAAAGACAGAACTTGTCACTCATGAAACGGATCCGCATTGCGCAGGCGGAGGGTCTGGACTGGCAGAAGGAGCTGCGGAGGTACGTCACCATCTACAGGTCCATTGACCACTCCACTACTGGCAAGAGCCCTGCTGAGCTCTTGTTCAATCGGAAGCTCAGAGGTAAACTACCAGACATCAGCGTACCGAGGAGCGACCTGGAGGTCAGGGACACTGATGCTGAGCGTAAGGGGAAGTCCAAATTGTACGCCGACGAGCGGAGAGGAGCAAAGCCGTCTTCTGTGCAGGTCGGAGATGAGGTTCTGTTGAAACAGGACAAGACAGACAAGTTCACTACGACATTCAACCAGACACCATACACTGTAGTGAGTAAGAACGGTAACAATGTACTGATTGAGTCACCCACAGGAGCTCAGTACTCCCGCAACACCACACACGTGAAAGTATACACACCAGCTGAGCAAACACCACCCCCTAGTGGGAATGAAACACAAACAGTGACTGACACAGGGACTGAGCATGTTTTGGGGCCCACACCAGAGACACTTGCTCAGGGGTCATCTCCATACCGACCTCTGACGGTACAGACAGAGCGACCACGCCGGGAAGTGAAGATTCCCCAGAGATACACCGGTTTTGTTATGAAATGAAAAGTGTGTGGAAATGCATTTGTATGTATTAGTTCAGTAAATATGCAATGCAATGGGGCAATGGTTTTCTGAAAGAAAATGTTTTATTCTGAAATAGAATATGTTGAAGATGATTTTACTCAGATATGGTTACTGTTCAGGTAACTTGGTGTTGATGTAAAGGATACAGTTTTAATCCAAGTAAGGGGGGGATGTCGTGTACTGATGACGTAAGCAGTTCATGTGTGTAACGTAACGTACATTCTGACAAGACGAGACTTGGAGTAAAGTTCAGTGAAATGAAGCTCTCCGTGTGTGCATGATTCAATTCAGGTATAATAGCATAACATGCAGTTAAAAGTGTAAC
>JAODXP020000016.1:23215936-23253112 GCA_027497455.2 Sardinella longiceps | reverse complement strand
ACAAAACAAAATAGCCAAAACGCCAGGGAGGAGGAAGCAGCCTCGAGGTTTGGGAGTAGAGGCATCTTATAGGACTGTCAATTAGGCACACCTGGACAGATAGACAGGGAAACAAGCGCCATGGCACAATTGTGCCAATAGGCGGGGTTAGTATGTGACCAACCAGGCCACCAAAACGGCAGGGCCGTAACAACAGCCATAATGATAATCATTGTTAAGAAATTGCGTTCTTTTTTCTCAATTACAGGGTGCATCTTGCCAGTACCAAAGCAACAGCTGTGGGGTATATATGTTGATGGTGAGAGAGCCTACAATATTTTACAAAATGATTACTGATATTGCGTTTGCAGACCAACTAACAGGTCCTGATGTTTTTTGTTTGTTTGTTTGTTTGTTTCAGTATGCAATGTACGCCACACTGGAAAAGACGTGTGATTTTGGGGAGGTGAGTTTTCTGAATCTTAAAAGAATATGTAGTGGAATATGTTTTTTTAATATTCCAGCCATCCTATTTGGAGCCTACAGTTAACATTCACCATATACACTTAGCTATTGAAGGAAAGGACTACATCTCTGTACATTGCCAGTACTATAACCTTGTAAAAAGCTATGGAGATCTTTAAAAGGGAACTATGCTACGCTACTATACTAACATTTTTAGTTCAATTTACCTTTATTTAGCAGCTTAAGAGTCATTGTGGTGATTGTACAGCAGTTTTTAGGTCGATTGATAACCGCTTCGCCTCGCTCTAGCTCCTCTCGGCGTAGAAATTGAATATGCAATATTCATATGCATAGTTCATCTTTTTACTGTACAGGTTGATATGTTGTCTATTTGGAGGTGGTGGTGCCAACAGCTGTTGCAGGGATCCCTACTGAAATATTATATACTGTATTCATAATTTCCTCACTACTCATACATATTGGGTGTTCCCAATACCTTTCCCACTACGCCCCCCCCCCCTTTCCTGTAGCCCTACAGGTCAACGTAGCGCATCTGTGGCACCTGTCAGCCAAACCCTGGAGGCCACATGCATGGAGAGGTACAGTATTAGAGATTGTACTTTACCATTTGCCCACATAGCAATAAGTTATACAAAAGAAATTTTGAGTATTTTCCTCTCTGCTCATATTGGCTGCTCATGAAGCTGGTAGTTAAACCTCACCCTCTCTCTCTCTCTCTCTCTCTCTCTCTCTCTCTCTCTCTGTACCCCAACAGAACAAGCTGGAACACCTTTCTTGCCCTCGCCATTAACACATGTTGGTCCCACCCTTGAAGCATTGAGCAGAGAAAGGTATTAAAGAATGTACTTTGCCATTTGCCAACATCTATCTATTAATGCATGGAAGGCCTGTCTGTTACCCTGTGTGTCTATTCCATGCAAAACCCGTGGGCGACACAGGATGCTTTACATTGACATTAAGTCAATTTATATCATAAGCACATGAAAAAGTGGTCTATTTTGTTTTTAGGATGTTCACTGCACTGCCTTCTGTGGTGTAACCAGTTCCATTGATCACAGTGGAAGTTAATTGTTACGGCAGAAGTGGCTTTCACTTCATGCATCCAGCGTAGCCTCCCTGTGTAACTCTTGAGCCACTCATCTGACTGACCATCAATTTGCTACAGGTCTTGCTAATGGCATGTGTGAGAGCAGTGCGAAGTGGTTGGCTTTGGACCAAAAACAACAAATATCTTAATATTAAGCCAATTATATACTGTATCCATAATTTCCTCACTACTCATACATATTGGGGGATCATGAAGATGATTGCTAACCCAACACCCCCCACCCCCCCCCCCACCCCGCTTGTAGCCCTACAAGTCAAGGTAGCACATCTGTGGCACATGTCAGCCAAACCCTGGAGGCTGCATGCTGGGAGAGGTATTACATTGTACTTTGCCATTTGCCCACATAGTAATAAGTTATACAAAAGAAACATTGAGTATTTTCCTCTCTGCTCATATTTGCTGCTCATGAAGATAGTAGTTAAACCTCACCCTCTCTCTTTCTGTACCCCAACAGAACAAGCTGGAACACCTTTCTTGCCCTCGCCATCAACGCATGTTGGTCCCACCCTTGAAGCATTGAGCAGAGAAAGGTATTAAAGAATGTACTTTGCCATTTGCCAACATCTATCTATTAATGCATGGAAGGCCTGTCTGTTACCCTGTTTGTCTATTCCATGCATAACCCACGGGCTACACAGGATGCTTTACATTAACATTAAGTCAATTTATATCATGAGCACATGAAAGAGTGGTCTATTTTGTTTTTAGGATGTTCACTGCACTGCAGTGGTGTAACCAGTTCCATTGATCACAGTGGAAGTTAATTGTTACGGCAGAAATGGTTTTCACTTCATGCATCCAGCGTAGCCTCCCTGTGTAACTCTTGAACCACTCATCTGACTTACCATCAATTTGCTACTATGTGTGAGAGCAGTGCGAAGTTGTTGGCTTTGGACCAAAAACAACAAATGTCATTATACACTGTATCCATAATTTTCTCACTACTCATACATATTGCATAATTTTCTCTCTGTTCATATTGGCTGCTCATGAAGATGGTTGCCTCCCTGTGTAACTCTTGAACCACTCATCTGACTGACCTTCAATTTGCTACAGGTTTTGCTAATGGCATGTGTGAGTGCAGTGCAAAGTGGTTGGCTTTGGACCAAAAACAACTAATATCTAAATATTAAGCCATTGCCCAAAGCAGTAAATCATTCAAAGCAAACCTTGCATTTATTTTTTATTTGGTGTATTCTCTCTTTCCCTCTCCTCAGCCCCGCAGAACAAGTGGCAGCGATGGACAGGCCTGTCCTCCCCCCGGAGATCCTGCAGAGGATCATCAAGGAGACGCTCTGCTTGGACATGGGAATGCTGTTTTTTTTTTAATAGGATATCATCATAGAAGATGTCTGACTCCCTGCCTGGCACTAACACACACACACACACACACACACACACACACACACACACACACAGTCCAGCCAGTCTCCCAACTCACTGCACAGCATTTTAATGTATCTGACCACAAATTGTCCTGAAATCCTTGAAGTTAATGCAAATTAGTTAATAATACCATATCCTTAACAGAGCAAGGTGTAAGTTCTAATTTCTTATCTCTAAAACTGGGGGTAGGGATATCTCAGGCTTTTTTTGTTTTGAGTTCTGAGACATGCTTCTTTTTTGAGAGAGAGAGAGGATTGGGGGATATGTTTGCAATATAATATAATAGTATCTGAAGTTTAAGGATTTTATTTGTTCAGTTTGAAAAAGAAAGAAGAGAAACTAGGGAAAAGGAGAGAAACTTAACACTGCCAAGCTGATTCCTGACCTTGTGCCACAGCTTTAATCCAGTTTTATTCATTTTTTATTTCTTGTTTATTCATTGCTTTTTATTTATTTGCTATTCTGGTCTATAATGTGTTTTTGGTATTTATTTATTTGTTATGCCGGTCTGAAATGTGTTTTAATATGTCCACAGATGTAAAATAGCTTTGTAGCTGTCAAATAAACCAATGGCCCCTGTCAAATAAACCAATAAACTAAACTTCACTTCACTGTTCATGTTTGTTTGAAATAAACTGTTTGAGAGTTACAATTCTGTTTTATTTAATCATCCAATGTGTGCTAAAGGTGGTGGGGGCGGCATAGAAGTGTCCCCAGCTCGTAAGCGACGTTCAACATGCAACCTAAGTGCAAGTTTTCTGTATGGTCTCAATGGCGGAATAAAACTGTTTTTGTGTTATCGTTATCATACTATAACGTAGAGGGACGTGCCGCGTGACTTATGAGCTCTGCGGATTCAGTCAGTAGGCTATCTGTAATGTAAAGGAAGGGGCCTCATTGAGTGTATTCACTGGTGTTACGTAGGGATACACCGAAAAATATTTGGTTGATGTAGGCCTACGTGTCCTGTTAACTCTTTTTCCGTTTGACATCAAACAATCTGCATGACTTAAATATTGCAAATACTCCTTTTACAATCGGAATAAGAATCATTTTCACGAACTTTACTCTGGACAAAATACAAACGAGTCGCCAAATGCTTTCACTTTCCTATCTATCGAGGCTAGCGATAGCACATGAGAACCCGGATGTTCAATAACAAAGCAGCACGTTGACAGTGACGAAGTAAGGGGCAGTACTGTGTGAGGGCGTTTTATCGAGGACTGGGCGTTTTAGATGAGACGCAGCTGGATGATGTTGGATGGTACCAGCTCAGCCGGTTGTTGCTATAGACATTACTGCTGACTTTACACTTCAGAGTGACAGTTTGTCCAGGAACAGCAGGTAATACTGATGGAGCAGGTAGTACTGTCCTCTGCATTCTGAAACAAATAAATAAGTAGTTAGTCTCTCTGCATATGCATGTCATTCATGTTATTCAGTTAAGAAAGACACAGGACAAAATAAGAAGAGGAAGCCAGTCTAAAATTCCAAACTCATAACAGTGCATCCTACCATAAATGCAGGCAGCCATCCACAGAAATATTACTTTAGAAAACATGCTTCTTTTGGAGACCATTATCAGTAATGACTTCACAAATTTGTCTGGGTACTATAGGCTGCTGTACTATAAAAAGCCTCTGAATAACACTTTTTTCACAAATGCAAATCAATTTTTTATGCAAATGCTGGTCTGAGACAAATATTCAGTTGTTGGTAGCTGTCCATGGTGCTGGAGATGCCTACAGTGGAGATCATGTGAGAGTCATGGCTGCTGACATACAGATGGAGCCAATGTGGGTTTAGAGTTACTAGAGAAATGAAGGACACTGGGGAGAACACTGGAGACCGGGAGAGGATTTAAATAATGCATTGTTCTTAACTGCCCTGTACTTTCTCTTGTGCAGCCTTTGGGTTTATGTGAAACCTACATTAAGTTGCTTTATACAATTGAAGAGGAAACAACTAACACATATGTGCCTTCATGTGTGTCACTGTGTGAGCTCTGTCCTCATAATGTAGTAATTCTCAAGGTATCTTCAACTTGGACTTCTCAAACACAAATAGAAAGTTATGACTGAATGGATGTCAGTTCCGATATTCGTATTGCGCATATGACTGTAATAAATGAATAATTTCATTATCTGGTCAGGACAGGGGCCACAGCAAGGGCAAAGGTCACTTCTCCAGGGGCACTGGTCCCTGTTGGTCCCCGTGTATAACCGCGTATGTTAATAAACATTGAAATTAATTTGTCATAATGTACTGTATATATTCACCATGCTACTTTTAATTGCTTGCCAATAAAACTTGTTGAAGACCCAAACTTGCATTTTATTGTAAATTAATGCACTACTGAACAGCTCCCTCACACCTGCTGAAAGCTGCAGCAGTGCAGTCATGTGTGTTCTCACTGAGGGAGGTTTTTGTACGGCTCTGTATCACTGTGTGAACTTTTGCACACTACCAGGCCAGTGGAGACTCTGACAGTAATAATCTCCTGCATCTTCAGTCTGGACTCCACTGATGGTCAGAGTAAAATCACTTCCAGATCCACTGCCACTGAATCGAGATGGAGTGCCAGACTGGCGACTGGTAGCTAAATAAATCAGGAGTTTAGGAGACTCTCCAGATACCTGATGGTACCAGTGAAGGCAGTCCCCCAAAAACCATGTCTGTACACAGCACTGCTGACTTTACAGCTCAGGATGGCCGTGTCCCCCACAGATACAGCTTTCACCACTGGAGTCTGAGTCACAGTGTACTGACCTCTGGATCCTGTGATAATATAAATTTAAAAATCCTTAACATGCCTGAAAATAATTTATCTGAATGAAATATCTACAAACTGTTCACAGGACAGCACTGCTGTAAAGATCAATACGAGTTAAAACATACCTTGTAAACAGAGGACCAGGGTCAAGATTAACATTATTGGGATCATCTTTACAAAACACCAGAATCTCTGACATTCATGAGATGTTCAAGTTTAAGGATCTATAAATATCATCCTGGGCGCTGAAGCCCAGGGTTCATGCTGCCAATGCAAAGTTTTCTCATGCAAATCCTCTCTAGTGCCACACTGAACATGTTACTAATGATGAGGTAGCTGGTGAATGTTCATGAAGGCTTGGAAAACAATTTCGTATTGGTACTGTGGAGCTATTGGTGGCATTTAAAGGAATATTCCACCTCTTTATGAAAAATGGTTATTCACCCTCTTACCTGGAGTAACATATGTGGGTAAAAGCATTTTCGTCTCAGTGCATGTGCTTTCCAATTCTGGCAATCCCAATTTAACCTTTAGCTTAGCATAGGCGCTGGAAAGTAAAGTTGCCAGAGAGTTGCTATCTAGCAACATTTCATTCCAGCGCCTATGCTAAGCTAAAGCTAAAAAATGGGGGAAATTGAGGTTGCCACACAAGGAAAACGCAAGTACTGACACCAAAATGCTTTTACCCACATATGTAACTTCAGGTAAGGGGGTGAATAACCAATTTTCATAAAGAGGTGGAATTTTCCTTTAAGGTCCAACTGTGGTGTGAAATATTGATCATTGGAATGGAATTTATGCTGCTTTGTGGGAATACAGTACATGTCCACCAGTAGTTTTAGGACTTCCTGGCAGGAACATCTTAGAATAGTCTGACTGAATTGTGAGTTTGACGTCAACCAGCAAAGGTTGTTATTTATTTTTCTCCTCTTAAAAGCATGTCTAAGGTGGATTTGGATTCAATGATTCAAATGTGATAAGCTAATCTTACAGTATATGTTTAGTACATTAATTAGAAACTGTAATATCATAATTAAATTGTGTTTATTGTTTTATCTCTGTACAATCTTGGTGAAATGCCAAATGAGGTCTCAATATGGACAAGCTGGGTCTGGTTAGTGTTGCAATAACATATTTATGCATTTTATCAAGCCAGTATGTGCAAAATACACAGTAGAGAGGGCTTATTCTGTGTATTTTTCCAATTTGTTGGAAGATGGCTGTGCTTTAGGCATGTTTCTTGCCATTGACTGCATCACATCCCAGACTGGGCATTGAGAATGATTATTTTAGTGCAGACTTCAATTTTTTTGTTCAATCAAAATAAAATCACCTAAGTAGTAAATAGTGGCGTTGTGGTGTTTTTTCCCCTTGTAAAGAATAACTAAATAATCTGTAGAATCAACTTGTTATAATGTATAATTATGCTGCTATTATTAAAGGCTTGGTAGTATATCATGTTGGAGACACAGCAATTATATTATACTAAAGGAATGCATGAACTGAACAGCCCCCTCACACCTGCTGAAAGTCTCAGCTGCAGCAGTGCAGTCATGTGTGTTCTCACTGAGGGAGGTTTTTGTACGACTCTGTATCACTGTGTGAACACTCCACCACTGTGGTAACTCTGACAGTAATAATCTCCTGCATCTTCAGTCTGGACTCCACTGATGGTCAGAGTGAAATCAGTTCCAGATCCACTGCCACTGAATCGAGATGGAGTGCCAGACTGGCGACTGGTAGCATAATAAATCAGCAGTTTAGGCGACTCTCCAGATACCTGATGGTACCAGCTCAAAAAGTCATTGTTATAGACATTACTGCTGGCTTTACACTTCAGAGTGACAGTTTGTCCAAGAACAGCAGGTAATACTGATGGAGTCTGAGTCACAGTGTACTGTCCCCTGCATTCTGAAAAGACAAACAAATAATGCATGTGTAAATTTGTAATACTACTCCACAGTATGTTCTCCAAAATCATATCAATGCATCTTACCTTGAATGCAGACAACCATCCACAGAAAAATTACTTGTTGTGTTGGACTGAAACATTACAGTAATTGGCCCATTAGAACGGTACCTATTGAGCCCTGAACACTGAGAACAAGCATATAATGTGGTAGCTGTCCATGGTGCTGGAGATGCCTGCAGTGAAGATCATTAGCTCAACCTGATTAATAACCTGTACCCCTCTGTCTCTTTTTCTTTTCTTTTTTTTCCCTTTTCTTTATTACCTCTGCCAAGGAGGTTATGTTTTTGCCGGCGTGTGTCCTAGTTTTTCTAGTCTTGATCTTTAATTGCTCTCTCTTGATATTTTGATAACTTTTCTTCTGAGATTGTGAAGCACTTTGAGTAAACTCCTGTTGTTTTTAAATGTGCTATACAAATAAAATTGCCTTACCTTGCCTTGCCATGTTTGAGTCATGTCTGCTGACATACAGATGGAGCCAATGTGGGTTTAGGGTTACTACAGAAATGAAGGATAATAGGGAGAAGACTGGAGGCTTTGCTATACTGAACTGCTCCATATTGGACAGTTACAGAGGAATTGAATCAATTGAAAGGAATTGAAAGCAGTGGAAGTAGAGTGAATGATGACAAACTTTTACAGATATTTTTGAACAGCAGTGTACTGTCTTTATGTATTCATGTATTTATATGAAACGACCCCCAAGTTTACCCACTACAGACTTGAAAAACCTGATCAGTCATGAGTACTACTGTGTGAACTCTGACCTGAATTTCCTCGTAAAATGGGCTAGTAATCTCCTAATATACAGACAAAAGACTCATTTTTCTAACTTAGATTAGGTTTACTATGAAAGGAATAAATGAATGACGTTAAGTACTTGTAAATGAATGAACTTTCAGGAATGTTTTTCCTGCTATTTTTAAAGGCTTGACAATAAGAGACGTTGAAGTATTATTGTAAATGCACTACTGAACAACCCTTTAACACCTGCTGAAAGTCTCAGCTGCAGCAGTGCAGTCATGTGTGTTCTCACTGAGGGAGGTTTTTGTATGGCTCTGTAGCACTGTGTGAACATGGGATCAGTGTGGTAACTCTGACAGTAATAATCTCCTGCATCTTCAGTCTGGACTCCACTGATGGTCAGAGTGAAATCAGTTCCAGATCCACTGCCACTGAATCGAGATGGAGTGCTGGACTGGCGACTGGTAGCTAAATAAATCAGGAGTTTGGGAGACTCTCCAGTGTGGTAACAGGAGTCCAGTGTGTGTGACTCTCTAGTGTAGTACACAGCACTGCTGACTTTACAGCTCAGGATGACCGTGTCCCCCACAGATACAGCTTTCACCACTGGAGTCTGAGTCAGAGTGTACTGACCTCTGGATCCTGTGAAAACAAAATCAATTCAAAGAGCCTTAACATGCCTGAAAAGAATTTATCTGAATGAAATATCAGTAAACTGTTCACAGGTCAACACTGCTTTAAAGATCAAGAAGAGTTCAAACATACCTTGTAAACAGAGGAGCAGGGTCAAGATTAACATTACTGGGATCATTTCTACGAAATACCAGAATCTTTCTCATTCATGAGACGCTCAAGTTTGTGGATCTATAAATATCATCCTGAGCGCTGAAGCAGAGAGTTTATGCTGCCAATGCAAAGTTTTCTCATGCAAATCCTGACTAAGAAACTGGGACCACATGATGATGTTATTAATGATGAGGGAGGGAGCTGGTAAATGCTCATGAAATTCTTGGAAATCTCCAACAATGTCTTATTGCTTCTGTGGAGCTATTTGGTGGGATTTAGGGTACAATGTTGCTCACTTCAGTGGGATTTTTTATGGTGCTTTATGGGAGTACACGTCCGCCAGTGGTTTCAGAACTTCCTGATGATATCATTCTGGAATAATCCTACAGAATTGTGAGTTTGATGTCATCAGGCAACCATTCAGGTTGAATTTTTATGATAGCCGATTTGGATTGGAATGATTCAAATGTGATAAGGTGATCTTATAGCATATGTTTAGTGTGTACATAAATGATTCAGAAAATGTAATATCATAATTAAATTGGGCTTATTGTATTAACTCTGTACAATCTTGGTGAAATGCCAAATGAGGTCTCAATATGAACAAGCTGTGTCTGGTTAATGTGTAGTAGGCAGGCTTCCCTCAAAGTATTTTTCTTATTTTTCAGAGTGCTGGCCAAACATTTGTTCAATTGATAGTCGAGAAGGGAGAGCACACCTTTCATTCACTTATGCCTTTCTGCATTCTGCCTTCCTCAGACTATCAATAACATATTTATGCATACCATATTTAAAGAAAATATGCATTTTATCAAGCAAGTACAGTATATGCAACATGCACAGTAGAAATTCATTCTGGGCATTTTTCCAATTCAGTGGAGGATGCTGTTTTCAGGCTGTATCTCATCCCAAAGTGGATATTGAGAATTATTTCAGAAATGATTTCAAATGTTTTCTTATCTAAATAAAATTACCCAAATAGTATTTTAATTGCTGTGTTTTTTTTTCTCTTGTGAAGAATAAATTAATAAGCCTTGAAATTAATTTTTATAATGTATATATTCACCCTGCTATTTTGCTTGCTAATAAAACATATTGGAGGCCCTAAACTTGTATTCTAAATGAATGCACTACTGAAGAGCTCCATCACACCTGCTGAAAGTCTCAGCTGCAGCAGTGCAGTCATGTGTGTCTCACTGAGGGAGGTTTTTGTACGACTCTGTATCACTGTGTGAACACTGGGCCACTGTGGTAACTCTGACAGTAATAATCTCCTGCATCTTCAGCCTGGACTCCACTGATGGTCAGAGTGAAATCAGTTCCAGATCCACTGCCACTGAATCGAGATGGAGTGCCAGACTGGCGATTGTTAACATAAGTAATCAGGAGTTTAGGAGGCTCTCCAGATACCTGATGGTACCAGCTCAGATGGTTGGTGCCATAAACATTACTGCTGACTTTACACTTCAGAGTGACAGTTTGTCCAGGAACAGCAGGTAATACTGATGGAGTCTGAGTCAAAGTGTATTGTCCCCTGCATTCTGAAAATAAGAAACAAAAAAAGGAGACATCAAAACATGTCTAAATCTGCAAGACTTCTATGTGTCCTCCAATATCAGAACAATGTATCTTACCTTGAATACAAGCAAACATCCACAGAAATATGACTTTGTGCAACATATTTCCTTTGGATCCCATTATTGAGATTGACTTCAGCTTCTCTGAGAGTTTGCTGTTCTATAAAAATCCTCTGAATGCACTGAACTCTTTCACCAGTGCAAATGATCCCCTGTATGCAAATGTTGGTCTGAAACACACATTAGTGGCTCAATGCAATAGTACCTAAAAGAGGCCTGAGCACTGAGAACAAGTTTAGGTAGCATGGTAGCTATCCATGGTGCTGGAGATGCCTACAGGATGATGGGGAGAGGCTTTCAAAAAATGCCCTCTTATCTATTCATAGATTTATGTGAGAGCTCCATTAAATTCGACTATTAACCCAAAGAGTGGAAACACAAAGGGGAAAGTTATGACTGAATGGATGGAGTGATGGAAATTCAAAACTATAAATGCATGTATTTAGGACTTTAGTGTCTTGCTCCATCTCACCACACTGACTGACAGTCATCATGGACTGGAAAAGTATTGCAGAACAAGCAGAGTTGGAGGAGCGCTGAAATAATTAAGATGTCAGGATCCATGTGAATCCTTGCCAATCCAAATTGTTCTCATGTAAATACTGACCACTAACATAACTGAATCAAGTTTGGGGTTTCATGGTGTTTTGTGGTTCACTAGTCAGTCTTTCAATTGTAGTATCGGGAAAAAAGTCCCTAATTGTAAATGATGCTAAAATAGCCCAAAGATATTCCTTGGAATGTTTCATCCACCCTTCACCTGTCTCAGCTGCTCAGTCACTGTCCACAGTGCTGAAACAGTTATTTTTTTTGTCCTGCCCTGACTTATTTGTGGATAAAATATGAGAAACTGTCTTCTGTTGCATTGAATAGGCCAATATATTATGTTTTATACCGTTTTAAAACGTTTTTAACTATGCATTGGGCATGATAAAGAAATCAAATAACTCTGCGCTCTTCAAATGGCTCAATGGCGCTGCGCTCTTCAAATTAAGTGAGGGGAGGTTTTTGTACAGCCTCTTAATTCACTTACATCACTGGGGTTGACTTTCGGTAGCGGCACAAAGCTTGACGTTGGAAGTAAGTTGGACTTATTTCATATTTTGCTTTAAAGCTTTTCTTCGCTCTTCGGAATTATTGTCGAATGCAAGACACTCAGAAAATGTGACTCTGCACAGCGAAATCAGTCGCTTCGCAGAAGCTTCGTTTCTGAGAAAATTCTAAAAATGGAATGCTTGCACCAAAAAAGTCGAATTTCACATTTCAGCATAATTTCACAGAATAAAGTCTACCCTTTCAGATTGTTGTTAACTTATGCCGAAATTCATACCTTAAATGGGTTAAAAATGTGTTTATTGAGAAGGTGTAGGCCTATCCATTTAACAATGTAGCCTACTAAGTTAGCGGTCATAGATTTCTAGTGCTAATACAACAGGGCATGTGAACATTCGTTATAGATTATAAGAAAAAATAATTATCTGAATGTAAAGGGCTTTTTCATTTTCATAAACTAGGCTAGAAGTAACTTGCAGATTGAGTTGGGGTCCATAAAATTCCCCTAGATGGAGCTAACGTCGGGTGGAGAATCTGACTGAGTTGGAAGCTGGCTAGTCAGACTGGTTCTAAAGTCGGCGCAGCTAGTTGGCATAACTGGAAGTTTAATAAGCTGTTAAGCATTCGGTAGTGCTATAAACGGCACAAGCCAAGTATTAACTGTCTGCTGATTTTTCTGCTTCAAGGATATCACTCAGATGAGGGACATGACAACCATAAATCCCATACTAACAGCTGCATCCACATTGCATCGTTGCGTAGCCTAGCCTACTTTTATAGCAAAATACCAAACCATCCACTGGCTCTTACCTTTACGGTGAACTTAATAAACTTCAGCGTTGTTTTTCTCCACTTTTCAATATTTCTGATTTGCAACATTGTAACACTTTGAACGCTCATATCTATGTCATTTGTTGGCCAATAGTATCGATAGTGGTATCATTTGAAAGGGCATTTTCTTGCCTTTCGCGTGAATGCAATAACTTAATTTTGAAAAAAATGCCAATGCGACTGATTTCGCTGTGCAGAGTCACAAATAGTTTTAAAAATTACCAGGCTAATAGGTTTTAACAGGATTAGTTCTTCTTGATCACACTTTGTTCTTGTTTCAAAAAGATTATCGACCGACGCATACAAATAAAATTATATTTTAGTGAAATAGGTTAAGGTAAAGACACTTCAATAAATGTAGGGGATTAATATCGACTGAACTGCTGTGTGCGTGTTTAGAAAAACGAACACGAAACGTTTGTAGTTGTGCGCATGTAACAGATGTCATGCATTGTAGTTGGGTCATCTATAGAGGTTCCGTGACCGTGGAGAGGAAAGGTTCGTTTCTCACTGGATTTGTCATCTATAAAGGTTAAATAAAAAAATGAGCCGGGGTGCCCCTCACAAAAATGTGGGGAAATTTTTTTAGAGCCCTATATCCAAAATGGCTGCTGCCAGCCAAGCTGGAAATTTCCTTTTTAATGGTTTTGCCCACAGTGCTGCATAATACATGGTTTCTGAGACTATTTGGGTCAAGAAATTCACAAACGATGTAGATTTATTGATTTGACCTATTTTTGACCTTCAAATTCAAGATGGCTGCCACTTTTGGCTCTTTAAATGTCAATTTTTCAAAATCGTCAGAGAGCCTTAATATTAGGCTCAAATGAAAGGTCTGCTCATACTGAATTCAGTTATGGATAGTAAAATTACAACATACATATAGGTTATCAGATGTCTTGGGTGGAACCAATGAAAGCAGGGAGACAGAGATGATTCCTTAGCTTGGGGTTGTTTTTATTAACATAACATTAACTTTTTTTTACAATTTATTTATTGAATTAACTAAAAAGACTCTCCATCTGAATCTGTTGAGTCTCCACACTGACTCATCTCATCATCACTGCTACTTTCGTCTGAGCAGTCATGAGGTGTGAACTGCTGGGGCAAGGGGGGCAGGGTGTGACGCACTGGTCGACACTTTCCATTCACTAGTTCCCAGCCGTGACCAATGGGAGAAGGATGCTCTTGTAGATTGTAATGGAGCTGGCAATATGTAAGGTAGTTTGACCTTTCCATATGAAGATTCAAAGAGTCATCGTCAGGTGGGAGACGGATTGTACTCTTATTCTTCAGTTTGTGCCATTTGGAGAAAAGAGGCTGTCGGCACGTAGTGATGAGGAGTCAGGGGAGGAGGTGAAACGCTTGTCCACAAGATGTGGCCCCCAAAGAGGGACTCTAGGATGAGGAGCAAGAAAGCCCCACGTCTGATCCACGAGGTGACTGTCTCTTTTTGGCTGTCCCCAATTTGATTGGCAATGGGGACTCTGAGGGAGAGGATCTTGGCAACAGCAGGACTGGCCTGAAACTCTGGCCTGCCCGCAGCTCACATCTGCACTCTCAGCATAAATGACGGAGAGGACAAATGCCTTCATATCCGCTGTGACGTCATGTTTTAATTCAAGACTCTCGCCCACTCGTTCCAGGAGCTCTCCTGCTGTGCCCAATCCGCCACCAGCACTTCCCCATCGCGGTCAATACAGATGCCCCAGGGGCAAGAGAGTACAGGGCCCATGCCCGAGCGTATGTACAGCACTCGGATAGTGGTCCACCCCAAGTCCAGGACTTTCACACAAGGCTCGCGCCCCTCTCTGACACAGCCAGCAGGTCTGAGTACTGAGACGCTGCAACCAGGTAAGGTCTGTGGAAACCGGTCACTACAGTGTGCTCTAGCCTGGACCCTGTCTTGGGGTCCAGCTTCAAAGCTGTTAGAGTGCCCTTACGGATGTCAGCCACCAGAAACTCATCCCGTTTGGTGACAGCGATGCCTCGGGGTGCTTCCAGCCCATCTGAAGAGGCTGCAGTTGTTCCAGGGGCAGGGCTTCCTCCAAAAGTCTGAAGGAGACGTCCATGGCGGTTGAAGATGAGGAGAGCTCGCTCGGCAGCACAGCTTAGGGCTATCAAGCCTTTGGCGTTAACGGCCACATCAAAATAGTTCCAACAGCGGCGTCCTGTGCCTGAGCCATTGCTTGGTGATTTAACCTGTTGCATGAGATTTCCCATGGCATCTGTCACCTGGACTCGAGCGTTCCCGCAGTCTACGATGAAGAGCTGGCCCTGGGGGGTGGTGTGAACGCCACTAGGTAGAGTGAGACTCGCACGACCAGAACCTTGCTTTCCAAACTGGAGGATGAGTCGACCCTCACCGAGTGTTACTAGCTCCCCTTCCTATTCTAGCTCCTCGACTAAGACAGACTCATTCTTCCCCTCTCTGGTCCAGCTTCGTTCTTTCGGTTGGGAGTTGCTTGAGCCAGATGAGAATCCTTGTCCTTCCTGAGACGAGCCATCTATCACCGACATAGAGAGCGATCGAGAGACCCGGGTCTGATGTCTCTGACCCTTGTGCTGCTGGGAACACTGGTTGCTTGGTTCCTTTGTGGCCGTACAGGAAAAGGCTCATCCAATCCTTCGCCTCACCCCCCTCCCCAGACTGGGTGAGGCAGAGGAGGAGGAGAATCGACTGCGTTGCACTTTCCAGTGTCCTGCATTATCCCCTTGGATTCCATTGATGAGCGGACGACTCTGCTGGGACAAGTCGACTGTGGACTTTGACAGCCATGATCCCTGGCGGACGGAGCTGGCGTTTTCGCGGGGGGAGCTTATGATGAAGGTGTAGCCAGAGTCTACACTGTCTGTAGGAGAAGAGGCCCGACCACTCGTCTCTCCATATGTCCCATGAGGGTGGTCGTCAGAGCAAGCACTGAGACGGGATCGAGGCCTGTCTCGTGAGGAGAGGTCCATGCAACTGTGGCTGGACAGAGAGTCTCTCGGGCTGCCACGGGGGGAAACCAGTGATGTTCCATACCCAAATCGAGAGAGGTTTCTTTGGGAGTCCTGTCTGCACTTCCGACGGTTCCTGTTTGAATCATTAATGTCAAAGCTGCGAAAGTACCATCCATCCTGTCCAACACTGCTCTGCTCAAGAAAGGGAGAAGGTTCGCGTTGGGATAGCTGGCCCCTCTTGTCTCGTAAACTGTGTCGGTGCATCTTTCCAGTCCTGCTGTTGCCAAGATCCTCTCCCTCAGAGTCCCCATTGCCAATCAAATTGGGGACAGCCAAAAAGAGACAGTCACCTCGTGGATCAGACGTGGGGCTTTCTTGCTCCTCATCCTAGAGTCCCTCTTTGGGGGCCACATCTTGTGGACAAGCGTTTCACCTCCTCCCCTGACTCCTCATCACTACGTGCCGACAGCCTCTTTTCTCCAAATGGCACAAACTGAAGAATAAGAGTACAATCCGTCTCCCACCTGACGATGACTCTTTGAATCTTCATATGGAAAGGTCAAACTACCTTACATATTGCCAGCTCCATTACAATCTACAAGAGCATCCTTCTCCCATTGGTCACGGCTGGGAACTAGTGAATGGAAAGTGTCGACCAGTGCGTCACACCCTGCCCCCTTGCCCCAGCAGTTCACACCTCATGACTGCTCAGACGAAAGTAGCAGTGATGATGAGATGAGTCAGTGTGGAGACTCAACAGATTCAGATGGAGAGTCTTTTTAGTTAATTCAATAAATAAATTGTAAAAAAAGTTAATGTTATGTTAATAAAAACAACCCCAAGCTAAGGAATCATCTCTGTCTCCCTGCTTTCATTGGTTCCACCCAAGACATCTGATAACCTATATGTATGTTGTAATTTTACTATCCATAACTGAATTCAGTATGAGCAGACCTTTCATTTGAGCCTAATATTAAGGCTCTCTGACGATTTTGAAAAATTGACATTTAAAGAGCCAAAAGTGGCAGCCATCTTGAATTTGAAGGTCAAAAATAGGTCAAATCAATAAATCTACATCATTTGTGAATTTCTTGACCCAAATAGTCTCAGAAACCATGTATTATGCAGCACTGTGGGCAAAACCATTAAAAAGTAAATTTCCCGCTTGGCTGGTAGCAGCCATTTTGGATATAGGGCTCTAAAAAAATTTCCCCACATTTTTGTGAGGGGCACCCCGGCTCATTTTTTTATTTAACCTTTATAGATGACAAATCCAGTGAGAAACGAACCTTTCCTCTCCACGGTCACGGAACCTCTATAGATGACCCAACTATGGTGTTGAAAGTAGACCACAGACACGGAGATTCAGTCGTGATGTTTACTGGTAAAGAAGATAGACTAACGTTACATCACTCGCAGTCCAACCTGGCAATGCTGCCACTATAAATATAGAGACACGTAGCCTGTGTTAGCAACAACAGAAAATATACATACTGTAATAAGCTAATGGTCTATATGTACTGGAGCGATGCAATAAACATACAAGTGTGTTGTCTATCAACTGTCTATCAAAGTCTTGGTACATGTACACTGAAATATGTGACAAATATGCAAATAAAATAATCAAAATCTTAAGAATTATTAAGAGTATCAAACTCGTGACCTACCACTTGCGCGGGCAAGATAAACTGGGAAGAGCCGAACGCATCATTCCCCTAGTGGCTACTGGTTTCTTATAGAAACAGAACACTATTTACATTTAATTGGCAAGTGGAAATATCAATCCTGTTACACGCACTTGGAGGTAGGGTTTTTGTACGACCGCTGATAGGGTTTGTATCACTGTGGTACACTTTTGGAAGCGGGAGCAGACTTGAGATTGGATGTAAGTATTTTTTTTGTTTTATCATGTTGACTATCGCCTCGTCTATGCTCTGGACTAAAATCACTTCCAAATTAGTTAACTTTTGTGTGTTTTTTGGTTACTCTTAAACAAAAAAAACTCTATCTGCGAACTTGGTGAAGTGTCTGTTTCCTCTGCGAAGATATGGGATGGGATAGCTGTAGATTTGCTAGTTTTTCAACAGGACACTGTAGGCCTAGCCTATATAAAAAGTAATATGTGTCATTTCATTTTTTTTTCAAAAAAAAAGTAGATTTGTAGGCTATGATTTACCATTTTCCTGTTTGCAAGCAGCCATCCTAGATTACAGGGCTACAAGATGCCAAAATTATGAAAGACAACATTTTGATTTGGTAAAGCTTTAGAATACAAATTGTTTGAAATATTGTGTATGAGTAACCAAGGCCTATAGGTAAGAACAATTTTACAAAATAGAAATTTACGTGTAGTAATGTCATAGATACAAGGTAATTACGGGACAATTAAAACCTTAAAACCAACACCGGTAAAATAGATACGCTGTGGCACGAAACTGTAACTATCTGTTTTGTCGCTTATTTCCTGGCATACATATGATTGTGTAGCTGAATCTACATTAATGAGCATTAAGCAGTGCACACTTGGAGTGGGGATTTTTTTTTTTTTTTTTTACACCGGGCTTGAAGTTGGAAGAAGTAGGTAGTGGGCCTATATATTTTTTTCTTAATCTCGCTGTGAAAATGTCAACGCACTTAGATGATCTTTTAAAGGCTATATATATGCTATATTTAAGCGCTATACATATATATATATATATATATATATATATATATATATATATATATATATATATATATATATATATATATGACATCATTGCTAAAATATATTAATCAATGCACAATCCGAATTTTATATTAAGAACCCCACTGCAATATCAATTAGTCATTCATTGTCTTTCATCTTTTGCTCTCCCCTTGATGTCTCCCTCTGTCATTCAGGCAACACCATTCCCAAAGTGACAGTCCTGCCCCCCTCCAGCAAAGAGCTCTCTGAGAGCACTGCCACGCTGGTTTGCCTGGCCAACGGAGGTTTCCCCTCAGACTGGGCTCTCAGCTGGAAGGTGGACGGGAACAGCAGGACTGGAGTGGCCAGTCGCTGGGGTCCAGAGAAGAATGGCCAGTATAGCTGGAGCAGCACCCTGACCATACCTTCCCAGGAGTGGACCAAGGGAGCCTCAGTAACCTGTGAGGCCAAACAGGGCTCCCAGTCTCCAGTCACCAAGGTGATAAAGGGAGGTGAATGCTCTGACTGGAGTGCTAGAGTGCTAGAGTGTGATTTTGCTTACTGTAGGAGTCTAAAATGCCAAAAGTCATAGTGTAGATTCTTCTATGTTTTCTACTTGCATTGTTTTCTACTTGCATTGTTATAATTTTTAAAATATTCTCGAACGATTTCTGTAGCAAAAATATGTGAAAAAATAAAAGCTTTCTTGTGAGACATACTATTCAAATTGTTTTTGTTTTAAAACTGAATTTTAGAAGAAATCATATTTTAATGTAGATTAATTTGCACATATACTTGGCAGATTAGGCCTAACTGAAATTCAGTTGAAACAGTTGGGGAAGTTGAGCACATCTGCTAAGCGTTCATTTCTATTCTGAGAGCAGCAAAACCACTGAACCTTGACAATGCAAATGTGAATTTCAGGACACTTACACATAAAGAGTATCTCTTCAAGGTGTGTGTGTGTGTGTGTGTGTGTGTGTGTGTGTGTGTGTGTGTGTGTGTGTGTGTGTGTGTGTGTGTGTGTGCGTGATGTGCGACCTGTGGGTTTCTATTCTGATAGTGGAGTGAAAAACTACTGAGTTCTGACTATGCAAATTTCAGCAGGTCTGAAGGCTGACTGTTAGACTGAGTTTCACAGATGGATAAACATGCCTCTGGTAGAGTGTCTGACAGAGAGCGATTCAGAGCTAAACTAGCATTAAGTCAATAGAGTGAAATTCACCAACTGTGATAACTTTAATTAGGGTGGGACTGGAGCATTTTGAGTCCTTAAATTGAAGGATGCCAACATCAGTCTAAGAAGACCAACATCTCTTATTAGCAACAGCAACAACAGCACCCTTAGTTGTGAATCATCTTTACTAAGTTATAACCAGGGACTTTACCCATAACTGTGACCAGTTTGTTACACTTGTTTGCCATTCAACAAGACTCAATACTCATTTTGTCCATCTGCTTTGTATGAGATGCAGATTAGATGCTAAATTTTGTGATGTAGTTTCCACAAGCAGACTGGCAGCTCCCATCAATGTTCTAATCAGCCCCAGTCAAATTTGTCCAGAGTTACAATTATCAATTATCTATGGCAATTATCTTGATAAATGAATTTCAGATGAAGGATTATTAGCTTATAGGCTTCATGTACCACGCACTTGTTTATTATCCATTGGGTCTATATAAATACTTTTTTATACTTTTTCTAAAAATAAATATAAATAAATATGAATAAATAAATCTCTGTCCTTCTGTGCAGCTTAGTGATCACTCTCATACAGAATATGTGTCTTTAACCCCCATCAAACCCCTGCTCTGAGTTTCAATGACATGCAGCAGTGCAGTCATGTGTGTTCTCACTCGAGGGAGGTTTTTGTACGGCTCTGTAGCACTGTGTGAATGTTGGCTCACTACCAGGCCAGTGGAGACTCTGACAGTAATAATCTCCTGCATCTTCAGCCTGGACTCCACTGATGGTCAGAGTGAAATCAGTTCCAGATCCACTGCCACTGAATCGAGATGGAGTGCCAGACTGGCGACTGGTAGCATAGTAAATCAGGAGTTTAGGAGACTCTCCAGATACCTGATGGTACCAGTACAGACAGTTGTTGCTGTATACATTACTGCTGACTTTACACTTCAGAGTGACGGTTTGTCCAGGAACAGCAGGTAATACTGATGGTGTCTGAGTCACAGTGTACTGTCCACTGCATTCTGAAAAGATAAGAAAATAAAGCATGTCTAAATTTATAACACTGATAGTAGAATACAGTATGTCTTCCAAAATCATATCAATGCATCTTACCATGAATGCAGACAACCATCCACAGAAATATAAATTTAGACAGCATACTTCTGTTGAATCCTAACAGGAATAATTTCATCAAGTTCTCTCAGAGTTTGTGCTATAAAAATCCTCTGAATGCACTGAACTCGATCACTAATGCAAATCATCCCCTCTATGCAAATGTTGATCATCATAGATTCAGTGATGGCCCAGTAGGGTGTCACGTATTGAGGACTGAGCACTGAGTGACTGTAATCTTGTTTGGTTTGGTAGCTGTCCATGGTCCTGAGATAAGATCATGTTTGAGTCATGGCAGCTGACATAGAGATAGAGCCATTGTGTTGAGTGCATTATTTGTGAAGAAGGACAATGGGGAAAAGTCTAGTGGCTTTATAACACTTGGCTGCTTGGGATTGGACACTTGAAAGGTTTTAAATGACACAGCATTGATAGTGGGGTGAGCGATGTAGTTGAAACTGCAGCCTTGTGAATCGAGATGGAATGCCTATATGTCACCAGTTTAATATACATCTTAGAAACTGAAGACAGCACTGAGACCTAGACCAAAAAAAGTCTGCCAATACATACAACTCAGACTGAATCCTGAATCCACATCCAACTTTCAGAATAGAGTTTGTTTGATATAGAACTGTGGACAAAGTATGTGTAGGTTTTTTTTTTCCTTTATTGTACTGTATGTTTCACAATGTCCTCTTGCCAAAAAAAAAAAAAAAAAGCCACAGGCGACGGTGGTAAGGAAAAACTCCCAGCTGTGAGCTGAAAGAAACCTTTGGAGAAACTTTTGGGGGGAACCCATCCTCTTTGGGCCAGTACTGACTGAGACAGCAGATGTGTGGAGAAACATTCCAGAAAAGCTGAAACAGAAAAGAGTCACAATAGTTACTTTCTCCACCAATAATGTAACATGAATTCCTTGACAAACATTGTGAAACTTCACCCAATATCTAATCACAAAAGTGATGGCCTTCATATTTAATTACTGTTATAGGCTTGAACTATAGCTTACAATACATAATAACAAAGGCTATTGATTTAATGAATCAAAATTTGCACCTGCAATGTTTTACTGTTCATGTATGAAATTAATTGTTAACACGACAACTTGTAGTTGTGGAAGTTCCTACAGGGTTCCTACAGATCTGTCTCCACTGTCTGATCTGGTTTTCTAGTGGCTGCCATGTTGTATGATACTGTGTGGCCGGGACACATTTAGTCTGAGATGTGAGGCCACAAAAAAAAAGAAAGAGAGAAAGAAAGAAACAAACAAACAAACAAACAAAGAAACAAAGAAACAAAGTTTCTTTCTAAGTCTGCTTTGGGTGATGGTAATTAGACTTCACACTTCAGACAGTCTTTCTGATGATTTGTTGGTCAGTCATACAGTGCTTGACGTTCCAGGCTTTGTAGTGGAGATGTGATTTTGTCTGATGAGTGATGTGTCTCCACATACAGCAACTTTATACTTCCCTAAAGACTGACACAGCTTACTTTGGTTACAGTGTTCCAACACTTCTCATACAAACCGCATTAATAGAACATGGATGGCAGCTGTTCCTGAGTGTTTGGTGGCAGCCATTCCAATGAAGATGCCTAATTCCCTCCTCCCCCTGGGAACTCTTGTTTCTTTGCACCACTAAACATGACAGGAAGCATCATCCAATATACTTTAACCAACTGTTTCTGAATTTATATAATATCATAACTGCATTATATTTATATTTACTGTATGCCTGCATTATATTCATTAGCGGCAGCATATTCTCAGATGTGCTTAAGTCCAAAAAAGTCCTTATATTAGTGCAGACTGAAACACAAGGAGCTAAACACTTTTTTCGACTTAAGCACCTTGGAGAATACTACTCTAATTAATTTGTTTACATGTTTGTTATATGTTTATGCTATAGCCATTAGGATGTGAATGTCTACCAATGAAGTCTCACTTTACCAGTGATGTCACTGACCTTTTGCTTGCCTGGCTCTCTCTTGAGGTCCTGCTGTCTTCTCTTACTTGGTGCTGTTGGTGCTTGTGTTCCCACAGCACCCAGCACACATGTTGCACCCCTTCTTAGCCTTAGGCTTTTCCCCTTTTAAAGCTTCTCTGCTTTCCTTTTCCCTTTGCTGCCTGCGCCGCTCTATCTCATCTTGGGCTGTTGTTACTTGGAATTCTGTCTCTCTTTCTATTGGGCAGATGCACTCGCAGGTGACCATGACTTGCATTGCTCGCAGGAGATGTCTTGGTGCGTGTCTGATGTTGTAGTATATTCTATTACATCGGTCGATTCTGTTAGACCATCTCCTGTTATTTTCATGGCAGCTTTCCTCAGTCATGCTGCTTCTTTGACCACCTTTCTTCCTCCTTTTGCCATTTTTCAATCTGTTTTCTCTCTTTTTCCTCCTATTTCTTCTCCGTACACAGTCTCTCCAAGTCTGCCTTTTTCGCCTCTCTCTCCTCAGCAAGTCTCCTTTGCAGTCTTTTGTGCTTTTCCTTTTTATAATTTTATCTGTTTAATTTTTTCTTCCTTTTCATCTCGCAAACGTTGTTTCTCCAGGACCCTTTAACTGTTTTTCTTTCATTTCCTCTTTATACAAGTCTTTTTTGTACATAATCAAGCAGGCTTTATGGTTGGCTATCTCTTGCTTCAGTTTTTTCTTTGGTTGTCTTTAGAGTCTGTTCTAATGTCTCCTCTCGCCTTCCTTAACTCTCTTAGCATCGATTTCTTATCTTCTTTATATTTATATTTTTATATTCTAACTGCTTTTTCTCTTTTTGGTAAGATGCCAGTGCATCTATTCTCTTCCTTTTTGCCAATTGCAGTTTCTTTTCAGTGGTCAGCACCATAGATATAGAAGCTCTATATAATTAGATATATATTAGATATAGTCCTCTATATAATTCTGTGGTCAGCACCATGTGTCTGAAATGACTGAGGTGGCCATCTTCCTTGTCACAGGAACTTTCTGATGGTGCTCTCGCAGTCTCTGATTTCTTTCTCTTCTCTGTCGACAGCAAGGCTCTTCTGTAGTTTTTACACTGTTTCCTTTTCTTCCTTCTGACGTTATTTCTCCAGGACCTTCTGTCTCTCTTTCTCCTTCTTTTCTTCTTTGACCAGGTCCTTTTTGTATTACAGTAATATTGCATAGTGCATAGCGCCCTCTAGAGAGGAAACGATTGCCAATGGAGATGTTTCAGACACTTTGCACGAAGTGAAATGATATGAAAGCAAATTATAAAATCAGGCTGCTTCAGGCATGTCTCCTGCCATTGACTCTAATCCCACAGTGGACATCAAAATTATTTTAGTAATGATTCCAAAGTGTTATGTATCAAAATAAAATCATGAATGTGAGTGTTTTTCCCTTTCCCTTCCCTTTTCCCATTGAAGAATAAATTAATAATTGTTGAAATGAACTTTTTATAATGCACAGTATTTATCCAGATATTATTAAGGCTTGGTAATGAATGATGTTGAAGACCACAAAACTATTTTCTAATTGCATACTGAACAGCCCCCTCACACATGCTGAAAGTCTCAGCTGCAGCAGTGCAGTCCAGCCATGTGTGTTCTCACTGAGGGAGGTTTTTGTACGGCTCTGTAGCACTGTGTGAACACCCATGCACTACTGGGGTTGTGGAGACTCTGACAGTAATAATCTCCTGCATCTTCAGTCTGGACTCCACTGATGGTCAGAGTAAAATCAGTTCCAGATCCACTGCCACTGAATCGAGTTGGAATGCCAGACTGGCGACTGGTAGCAAACTTTATCATGAGTTTAGGAGGCTCTCCAGATACCTGATGGTACCAGTGAAGGTAGTGTCCATAAGAGCTATCTGAGTACACAGCACTGCTGACTTTACAGCTCAGGATGGCCGTGTCCCCCACAGATACAGCTTTCACCACTGGAGTCTGAGTCACAGTGTACTGACCTCTGGATCCTGTAAAAACGAAATCAATTCAAAGAGCCTTAACATGCCTGGAAATATCTATATGAAAGAAATATCAGTAAAGACTGCTGTGAAGATCAAGAAGAGCTAAAACATACCTTGTAAACAGAGGAGCAGGGTCAAGATTAACATTACTGGGATCATTTCTACAAAATACCAAAATCTTTCTCATTCATGAGATGCACAAGTTTGAGGATCTATAAATATCATGCTGAGCACTGAAGCAGAGACTTCATGCTGCCAATGCAAAGTTTTCTCATGCAAATCCTGACTAAGAAACAGGGACCACAAGATGATGTTATGAGGGAGGGAGCTGGTAAATGCTCTGGTAGATGAAATTCTTGAAAATCTCCAACAATGTCTTATTGCTGCTGTGGAGCTATTTGGTGGGATTTAGGGTACAATGTTGCTCAGTGTGATTTTTATGGTGCCTAATGGGATTATACATCCACCAATGGTTTCAGAACTTCCTGACAATATATCATCCTGGAATAGTCCTACAGAATTGTGAGTTTGACATCAGTCATCAGGTTGTATTTGAATGGTTCAAATGTGACTAGGTGCTCTTATAGTATATGTGTAGCGTGTAATTTGTGTAGCATGTTGGTGAAATGTCCAATGTGTTATCAGTATAAAAAAGCTGTGTCTGGTTAATGTTTCAATAACACATTTAGTTCAGAAGTGTGGGGGCAGTATTTTTGTGTTGGCCAAACATTTGTTCAGGAAAGGAGGACGCTCTATGAATACACCTTTTATTCACACAGACCTGTTTCTGTTCTGTAGCAAGTATGTGAAACAAGTATGTCTCTTATGTCATTGACTTTATCGCATCCCAGAGTGGATGCTGAGAATTATTTCAGCAAGGATTTCAAATCTTTTCGTAAATAACCCAAATAGCATTTAATTGCTGTTTTTTTTCTTTTGTGACGAAGAAATTAATAACTGTTGAAATTATTTATTTATTATTTATGTATTTATTCACCCTGCTACTATTAATTGCTTGCTAATAAAACTTGTTAAAGACCCCAAACTTGTATTATACTGTAAATGAATGCACTACTGAACAGCCCCCTCACACCTGCTGAAAGTCTCAGCTGCAGCAGTGCAGTCATGTGTGTTCTCACTGAAGGAGGTTTTTATACGGCTCTGTATCATTGTGTGAACGTTTGCACACTACCAGGCCAGTGGAGACTCTGACAGTAATAATCTCCTGCATCTTCAGTATGGACTCCACTGATGGTCAGAGTGAAATCAGTTCCAGATCCACTGCCACTGAATCGAGATGGAGTGCCAGACTGGCGACTGGTAGCTAAATAAATCAGGAGTTTAGGAGGCTCTCCAGATACCTGATGGTACCAGTGAAGATAATTGTTGCCAGCTACAGTACTGCTGGCTTTACATTTCAGAGTAACACTTTGTCCAGGAACAGCAGATAATACTGATGGAGTCTGAGTCACAGTGTATTGTCCCCAGCATTCTGAAAAAAAGGGGAAAAACACAAAAAATAAAGCATGTCTAAGCAAGTCTAAATTACAATGCTGCTAGCTGTCTGTGTTCTTTGAATTCATAACAATGCATCTTACCATGGATGCAGACAACAGTCCACAGATAAATTACGTTAAAAAGCATACTTCTTTTCGAACCCATTACCAGGAATGACTTCAACAAGTTCACTGAGGGCTTCTTACTATAAAAATCCTCTACATGCACTGACTTACTATCACTAATGCAAATTATCCCCTCTATGCAAATGTTGGTCTAAAACAAATGGATTCACTAGTCGGCCCATTAAAATGCACTAAACAAGTTTGTGTAGCGTGATAGCTGTCCATGGTGCTGGAGATGCCTACAGTGGAGATCATGTGTGAGTCATGGCTGCTGACATACAGATGGAGCCAATGTGGGCTTAGAGTTACTAGAGAAATGAAGGACACTGGGGAAAAGTTTGGAGGCTTTGCAACACTAAAGTGCTCAATATGGGACAGTTAAAGAAGGTTTAAATCACACAGCAGTGAAAGTGGAGTGAATAGTGACACAAACCTTTATTGATATATTCTGAACTGCCCTGTACGGTATTTTTATACATTCATGTATTTATGTGAATGGTCCCATAACTACACAGTACACACACTTCAAAACCTGAATCAGTGATGTGTGTTACTGTGTGAACTCCCTCCTGATTGAACTAATCTTGCATCTTCAACTTGGATGGTGTACTTATTCCACCTGGGAGCTAATATGGAAAAACATCATGACTTTGGTCAAAGAATTACTATTGATAGAAGTCCAACACTTTGTGTAGGACTTTGTGTGTCTCACTCTCACTGCACTATGAAGAACTCCACAGCATCTGCAGACACTCACAGCTGCAGCAGTGCAGTCATGTGTGTTCTGACTGAGGGAGGTTTTTGTACGGCTCTGTACCACTGTGTGAACACTGCACTACCACTGCTGTGGAAACTCTGACAGTAATAATCTCCTGCATCTTCAGTCTGGACTCCACTGATGGTCAGAGTGAAATCAGTTCCAGATCCACTGCCACTGAATCGAGATGGAGTGCCAGACTGGCGACTGGTAGCTAAATAAATCAGGAGTTTAGGAGGCTCTCCAGATACCTGATGGTACCAGTGAAGGTAGTGTCCATAAGAGCTATGGTAGTACACAGCACTGCTGACTTTACAGCTCAGGATGGCCGTGTCCCCCACAGATACAGCTTTCACCACTGGAGTCTGAGTCACAGTGTACTGACCTCTGGATCCTGTGATAATATAAATTTAAAAATCCTTAACATGCCTGAAAAGAATTTATCTGAATGAAAGATCAGTAAACTGTTCCCAGGTCAACACTGCTTTAAAGATCAAGAAGAGTTAAAACATACCTTGTAAACACAGGAGGAAGGTCAAGATTAACATTATTGGGATCATTGCTACAAAGTACCAGAATCTTTGTCATTCATGAAATGCTAAAGTTTGTGGATCTATAAATATCATCCTGAGCACTGAAGTAGAGAGTTTATGCTGCCAATGCAAAGTTTTCTCATGCAAATCCTGACTAAGAAACTGGGACCACATGATGATGTTATTAATGATGAGGGAGGGAGCTGGTAAATGTCTTATTGCTGCTGTGGAGCTATTTGGTGGCATTTAGGGTACAATGTTGCTCAGTGGGATTATTGTGCTTTATGGGAATACACGTCCACCATTGGTTTCAGAATATATGACAATATCATCCTGTAATTATCCTACAGAATTGTGAGATTGATGCCATCCAGCAACCATTCAGGTTGTATTTTTAAGATAGCAGATTTGGAATTGAATGATTAAAATGTGATAAAGTGCTCTTACACAGTAGTATATGTTTAATGTATAAATTATTCAGAAAATTCATAAAATTAAAAAAAATCATAATGCAATTGTGGTTTAGCTGTGTACAATCTTGGTGAAATTCCAAATGAGATTTATGGAAAAGCTGTGTCTGGTCAATGTTTCAATAACATATTTAGTTCAGAAGGGTAGGAGGAGGCTTCTCTTATAGTGGGGGCACGAAGGACCCAGTCATTTCAAATTGATGCAAAAGTTTTGTTTTCACTTCCAAATTTAAGAAAAGGGTCTATGGAACAATTTTGGTCTGAGTGTCAAGCAACCAGATAGAGAAAAAAATGTTTTTTGGCCTATTTTCCAAAATTGCCAAAATCGGAATTATGCATTTTTAAAAAAAGGTCTTCATTTTCATACATTTGCCATGTGGTGTTATTTTCATTGTTATTTTAAGTCAATACTGTGTGGAGAATGAGCTATTCAAATATTATGGTATGGTGAAATTGAAAGATGGCTGCCAATTTTCATATCTTTTTCAACTTCTATGGAGTATGACTGCTATAGTGGGGCGCCGAAGGACCCCGTCAATACAAATTGATCCAAAAGTTTTTTTTTCACTGCCAAATTAAAGAATGTATAGAACAATTGTGGTTCGAGTGTCAAGCAAGCCGATGAAATATTTTCCCCTTATGCAAAGCGTTTGTTTTATTTTAAAGAGAACCTATGCAGGATCCGGTGGCGTCATCCAGTAAGCTAAGAACCAAACAAAGCAGTTATTAAGCGTTTCTGCCAATAATCCTCCATTTAGAATTGTGTAGTCGATGGAGAACGCCGCTAACAAATGTATCGACAGTTGAATGCGCTGAGAAGTCACAAATCGCGTTGTAATTCAAACAGTAAGCTCCGGCTTTTACTCACGTGACCTAGCTTGCTTGCTAACCAAAACTTACGATAGTGGGACGCGCTTCCAGATCTTGCATAGGCGGTATCTGCCTCTAGGAGGGTCGGACAATCTCGTGAAGGGGCTCATTTTACTCCGGAACATGTCATTTATCAATACTAGTGAGTTCTAGGCAATTTACATAAAGGTGTAATGAATATAAAACGTCGAAATGTTACCTAAAAGTTGCATGTGGGGGCTTTAAGGCGAGATACTGAGTAGGGTAAAAAAAATGAACTTGCAGATATTACCATAAAACTTTACCAGTTGATTACTTACACAATATTGGGGGTGGGGGGGTGCATTGCAAGTATGCATTCTATGTTTAGATATGCTAATTAGGTAAAATCCAATTAAATATGTGCAAAAAATCTGGGCATTGGAAAAAGTCAGGTTCGAAATTCTTCTTTTCATTTTTTGGAGACATTAAATTAGAAAATATATATGGAAGAGATTATGGCTATCTTACTTTGTTATCAGAAAAAACTGACAACAGCCTTAAAAAACGGATTTCCGCCCTATTTTTAAGACCAAACTGTCATGTAATTCAGGAATATGATAAATAAACAAATCCCTCAGTAAAAGTCTTCAAAATATAGTTAGGTATGACACTGGAAAGTTTGGTGTAGGTGATACAGAAGTGGAGATTCAGAATGCAAATGAGTAACTCAACTCTGATACAGGTACAGTATATGGGCCTGGTGATGCGTCTTTGTGAGGAAAAGGGGGACTTCTGTATCACCTATATACACCAAACTTCCCAGTGTCATTCCAAACTAGATTCTGAAGATTTGTACAAAGTAATTTGTTGATTTACATTCCTAATCCTGATTTATATGACATTTTGGCCTTACAAATAGTGTGAAAATCCATTTTTTTAAGGCTGTTGGCAGTATTTTCTGATAACAAAGTAAAATATCCACAAGTAAAATATTTTCTAATTTCATGTAGGCCTATTAACAAAATGAAAAAACAATTTTGAACCTAACCTTTTCCAATGTCCAGATCTTTCACTTTAAAATGTATGCAAATTTACACATATTTAATTACATTTGAGCTAATTAGCATATTTAAACACAAGATTACATAAAACTTGCAATATACTTTTTTCCTCCTATTTGTGTGAGTAATCAACTGGTGAAGTTTCATGGTAATACCTGCAAGTTAATTATTTTTTTTTTTACCCTATTCATCTGTAATATTTGCCTTGAAAAACACACCCGATTTACATAAGGGGGCAAATATTTCATCAGTCTGGTTGCCACTCGAACTAGAATTGTTCTATAGACCCTTAACATCAATTTAAAAGTGAAAATAAAACTTTTGCATCAACTTGAAATGAAAATGAAGAATTACATTGACACCGTACTCCACTATTAAAGTATTGGTCTTGTTTTTCAGATTGCTGGCAGGAAAGGAAGCTGCACTGAGATGTATTCAATGCAATTAGTGACTACCGAGAATTGATGTTGCGGAGGTCACCTGACATTCAATCGGCTCACGTGACGAGGAAACGCAGGTAGATTAGGCTCGCTGGTAACGCAGGCTCACTCTCCGTTTGTAACCGAGCAATGCAGCAGTGGTGGGAGCACTGTTGGCGTGCCGGGTTTGCCGGCGGCGATGCATAGAGCGGGTAAGCGAAATGGTCTTGTACATCGCGAATGTTATGTTAAGCGCTATAGAACACACTGCTTACTCACGTTAATCTACCTCCCAGTAGGCCTACTCGAGCCCCAGCTGAAGTTTGGCTGTTTTCCTGGCCGTGTTGGCAGTTACAAACAACACGCCAGTGAAGTTCCCTGACTCGTGTGACATCTAAGTGGAAAGCTATAGCTACTGGTATGCGTGTTGGTGATCTTAAGAAGGTAAATGTTGTATTAATAAAATATAATAATTTGAACAGCAACTGGAAATGTATGAATGTTTGCTAGTGAGAATGTCACAATAATAAATATGCTATTGTTTTTATAGTTAACTGTGCCAAAGCCTGTTCCAGTCTCTATGGTATGATACCAACACAAACAAGAACAGGTAGTCTAATGTTTCTATGTTTTATGCACATTGACCTGACTAAATGTATTTCTATTAGTGCTGTCAAGCGATTAAAATATTTAATCGCGATTAATCGCATTTTTGCTGTAGTTAACTCATAATTAATCGCGATTAATCGCAAATTTCTTTGTATTCTAAATGTCCCTCGATTTCTTTTTGTTCCATTTTTATTTATCTATTTTATCTTTATATATGTTATCAGCATTCATTGGTGGGGGTGAATACCAATTTAAAATAAAAGAAAACCCAGTTACAGCATCAGAAATTATTAACATGTTCAAGTACTGCCAGATGTTGATGCCTTTTATGTTGATAGTTCACAAGTTTACAAAAAAAAAACACTGGATGGTGGCCCTTTAAATTAGGCTATACTAACCTATATTTTAAATAGGCTCAATGAAAATATGGCATTATACATGAGTAAACCTACATTGCATGAGCATACCTTTACAATGCATTTTGCAATATTGGCAATTGCCCTGCAAGAAGCTCTCATTTTAGTGGCAAGGTCATACGTTCAGAATCAGGTAAGTTATATGCGTCTCGTTTACACAAATTCTCTCTCTTAGTTGCTCTCCAACCTGTTTCACCTCTCTCACTTGCGCTCAATCTTGAAACTGATATTAGCCTATTTGCGGGGTATTCAGTTCAAGAGAAGGGATTTCTAAGTGACAACATCAATCCTCTAGCTAGTTAACAACCTAAATATGCGAACATGCGAGTGAGCGTCAACGATTGTGTCGGTAAAATATTTGTTTTCACTGACATCAAATGACGCTCACAAACATTCTCTCTCTCAGTTGCCCTCCGACCTGTTTCACCTCTCTCACTCGTGCTGCAATTTTGAAACTGATATTAGCCTATTTGCGGGTATTCAGTTCAAGAGAAGGGATTTCTAAGTGGCAACATCAATCCTCTAGCTAATTAACAACCTAAATATGCAACATGCGAGTGAACGTCAACGATTGTGTCGGTAAAATATTTGTTTTCACTGACATCGGAGCAGCAGAGCAGAGTGCAGACAGACACCCTTGCCGTGTGTACAGTGCGTGTGTAGGTTACTGTAGGCATGAGTATCCTAGGCTAAGCAGTAGGCCTACTTCAAGCTTAATACAAACACAGGACATACTGAAACGTCGGGAGGTGTTGGAATGTCGGAGATATTTTTCTTCACATTCCATTGATAATGGCGGGTCGAATGCGTTAATCTCGCGTTAAAAACATTGACGGCGTTAAATGGTTTGCGTTAACGCCGTTATTAACACGTTAAACTGACAGCACTAATTTTTATAAATATTGTCTTGATGAATGGTTGATTAATTGATTGTTTGTCTATTACAGAAGCCTATTGTAGCCACTGTTTTTCCTCTACAAAGTTTATATTGGCGAGGCCTGTTCCTTTTCTTTACTTGGGCAGCCTGGGGCGGGAATACATAAGGGGTTTTGAAAGGCTTATTCTTAGACTTATGCCATGCGGAGACTTGGCGAGTGTGCTGGTCATACAAGCCGGTATGGTGTAGTGCTACGGAGTTTGTACGTGGTGACTTTATTGTTATCCCCGCCTCTTGGGCTTGATGCATGTGCTGGTCACACAAGCCTGGATGGTGGGTGAGTTTTGCCTATTGTGACTGTGACTTGGTTGTAGTAATTGTAGTGGTATTCTAACTCGAGTGACTTGGTATACTTGTCTGAGTGTGGTGCGTAGTTACTGTAGTTATTGTGCTTACTGGTATAGTGCATTTGCTGCCCCTTTGTGGTGTCAGGTTAAGTTGAATATTGTAGCCTAGCAGTGTAATATCTCGGGCCCTGTAGTCTTTCCCCCCTCAGGCTGACTCATCCTGTATCCACCTACCCTTGCCTCTTATATTGTGTGCCCTTATTGGGGGGGGGGTGTGGTTTTGTTTTCTTTGATTTTTTTTTTTTCCTTTTATTTCTGTTTATTTAGATTAATTGTTTGCTGTGTGGCTTGTAATCACTATGAGCTTTGCTCATTGCTTCACCTGACCAAAGAAACAAATATCAATCATTAAAAGAACTTTATTTTTCATACACAACCTTGTATTGCATTCATTCAGTTGAATACCTTCGTGGGGAATTTATTCTGAACAAGAAAAACACCAGGTTGTTCAGGTTACACTATGAATACAAGTTTTATTGACACAGACACGTTTCTGCATTCTGCCTTCCTCAGACTATCAATAACATATTTATGCACACCATATTTAAAGACAATATGCATCTTATCAAGCAAGTATGTGCAACATTCACAATAGAAACTCATTCTGGGTATTTTTTTCCAATTCATTGGAGGATGGCTGTCTTCAGGCTGTATCTTACCATTGATTGGGTCTCATCCCAAAGTGGATATTGAGAATTATTTCAGTAGTGATTTCAAATGTTTTCGTATCTAAATAAATTTACCCAAATGGTCTTTAATTGCTGTGTTTTTCTCTTGTGAAGAATAAATTAATAATCGTTGGAATTATTCTTTTATGATGCATATGTTCACCCTGATATTTTTAATTGCTTGCCAATAACACATATTGGAGACCCTAAACTTGTATTGTATTCTAAATGAATGCACTACTGAACAGCCCCCTCACACCTGCTGAAAGTCTCAGCTGCAGCAGTGCAGTCATGTGTGTTCTCACTGAAGGAGGTTTTTGTACTACTCTGTATCACTGTGTGAACACACGGTCACTACCAGGACAGTGAAGACTCTGACAGTAATAATCTCCTGCATCTTCAGCCTGGACTCCACTGATGGTCAGCGTGAAATCAGTTCCAGATCCACTGCCACTGAATCGAGATGGAATGCCAGACTGGCGACTGGTAGCTAAATAAATCAGGAGTTTAGGAGACTTTTTAGATACCTGATGGTACCAGTGCAGATACGTATTGCCACAGACATTACTGTTGACTTTACACTTCAGAGTGACAGTTTGTCCAGGAACAGCAGATAATACTGATGGAGTCTGAGTCACAGTGTACTGTCCCCTGCATTCTGAAAAGAGAAAAAAGAAAAACAAAATACTGTAAAACAAGACTATTAAGTTCTAAGGCTCCTAGTTTCTGTCCTCTAACTTCAATGCATCTTACCATGAATGCAGAAAACCATCCACAGAAATATTACTTTAGACAACATACTTCCTTTGGAACCCACTAGCAGGAATGACTTCATAGAGTTCACTGGGAGTTTGCTGCACTATAAAAATTCTCTGAATGCACTGAACTTAATAACTCATGTAAATCATTCCCTTTATGCAAATGTTTGTCTGCGACAAACAAATATGGATTCAGTAGTGGGCCTGTTGCAATGGTAGCCACTAGGGTATCAGGTCACCGGAAGTACGTTCGCACCGTCTCGAAAACAAAGATGGCGGCGTGAAAAAGGCCTATTCAAGTCTGAACACGTAAAACAAGCATAACTTGGTAGCTGTCCATGGTGCTGGAGATGCCTACAGTGGAGATCATGTGTGAGTCATGGCTGCTGACATACAGATGAGGGTTTAAAGTTTCTAGAAAAATGAAGGACACTGGGGAAAAGACTGGAGACCGGGAGAGGATTTAAATAATGCATTGTTCTTAACTGCCCTGTACTTTCTCTTGTGCAGCCTTTGGGTTTATGTGAAACCTACATTAAGTTGCTTTATACAATTGAAGAGGAAACAACTAACACATATGTGCCTTCATGTGTGTCACTGTGTGAGCTCTGTCCTCATAATGTAGTAATGCAGTGCGCTTATGACCGTAAATGAATAATTTCATTATCTGGTCAGCACAGGGGCCACAGCAAGGGCAAGGGTCACTTCTCCAGGGGCACTGGCCCCTGTCGTTCCCCGTGTATAACTGCGTATGTTAATAAACGTTTAAATTAATCTGTCATAATGTACTGTATATATTCACCATGCTACTTTTAATTGGTTGCCAATAAAACTTGTTGAAGACCCAAACTTGCATTTTATTGTAAATGAATGCACTACTGAACAGCCCCCTCATATCAGCTGAAAGTCTCAGCTGCAGCAGTGCAGTCATGTGTGTCTCACTGAGGGAGGTTTTTGTACGGCTCTGTATCACTGTGTGAACACATAGCCACTGGGGACGTGGAAACTCTGACAGTAATAATCTCCTGCATCTTCAGCCTGGACTCCACTGATGGTCAGAGTGAAATCAGTTCCAGATCCACTGCCACTGAATCGAGATGGAGTGCCAGACTGGCGACTGGTAGCAAACTTTATCATGAGTTTAGGAGGCTCTCCAGATACCTGATGGTACCAGTGAAGGTAGTGTCCATAAGAGCTATCTGAGTACACAGCACTGCTGACTTTACAGCTCAGGATGGCCGTGTCCCCCACAGATACAGCTTTCACCACTGGAGTCTGAGTCAAAGTGTACTGACCTCTGGATCCTGTGAATACCATATAAATTCAATGAGTCTTAACATGCTTGAAAATATTTATCTGAATGAAATAGCAGATAACCTGTTCTCCAACACTGCTGTAAGGATCAAGAAGAGTTAAAACATACCTTGTAAACAGAGGAGAAGGGTCAAGATTAACATTATTGGGATCATTTCCACAAAATAGAATGCTTCTAATGCATGCTGTGTTCAAGTTTGAGGATGCATAAATATCACCCTGAGCGCTGATGCAGAGAGTTTATGCTGCCAATGCAAAGTTTTCTCATGCAAATCCTGACTAACAGCCAAGAGAATGGACCCACATTGAATATGTTATTAATGAGAGAGCTGGTAAACACTCATGAAATTCTTGAAAAAAAATGTTGTTGTTGTGGACTTATTTAGTGGCATTTTAATGTACAACTAAAGTTAAAGAGGCTCATGGACTATAGATTTTATGCTGCTTTTTATGAATACACGTCCATTCGTAGTGGCATGATTTCCTGACAGTACAAAACATTCTGGAGTAAAGCTACAGAATTGACATTATCCAGCAACCATCTAGGTTGTGTCCATTTTTAAGCAACTATGGCACTATTCGTTCTCCCTCTTCAAAGTGGGCCTTAATAAGTTAGATTTGAGTTGATGATTAAAAAAAACATGTTAAGCTGTTTCTACACATGTTTGTATTCACATTAAGTCCTTTATAGAAAATATCATCATAGATGTGTAACATCTGTACAATCTTGTTGGTGAAATACTGTACTGAATGATGTCTCAACATGGACAAGTTGATATTTCAATAAAATAAAATAAATACACCATATTCAAATGGACTAGACTAAGTATTTTACCAGCAAGTACAGCATGTAACACGCACAGCGGAAGAGCCGACATTATGTATGTAGTCTGGGCCATGGAGGTTCCTGCCTGTGCTGCTTCTGTTTGTCCCAGTGTGAGTGAGGTCTCACCTGCTGTAGGAATACCTCCTGTCCTCCTCTCTAAGTCAGAGAGAGTGAAAGGACAAACAGTGAATCTATGTGCTGATTGAGACTTACTGCCAAATTTAATGTTGAGCTGGGTGGTTCGATCTTGATAGTTTCCAATTCAATGGAATATGGCTGTCACCTTTCATTCTTTTGGCATGTTTCCTGTCATTGATGTGTCTCGTCCCAGAGTGGACATGGAGAGTTAATATTTCAAGAAGTAACGATTGCAATAGGTATCAAAATAATATCACGTAATTAGTATTGCATGGCACAGTGTTGTTGTTTGTTTGTGAACATTTATTGAATTCAACCTCTTGGAAAATGCCATGTGTATATACAGTATATACTGTACATGCAGTACATTATCCTGCTAGTATTAAAGGCCTGGTGATAATAGATTGAAGAACTATATTCTAAATTCACTACCTAACAGCCCCTTCACACCTGCTGAAAGTCTCAGCTGCAGCAGTGCAGTCATGTGTGTTTTCACTGAGGGAGGTTTTTGTACGGCTCTGTAGCACTGTGTGAACACATACACACTGTTGGGGATGTGGGCACTCTGACAGTAATAATCTCCTGCATCTTCAGCCTGGACTCCACTGATGGTCAGAGTGAAATCCAGATCCACTGCCACTGAACCGAGATGGAGTGCTGGAATGGCGTCTGTTTTTATAGTAAATCAGGAGTTTAGGAGACTCTCTATATACCTGATGGTACCAGTGCATGTTGTCGCCATAGATATCACTGCTGACTTTACACTTCAGAGTGACAGTTTGTCCAGGACCAGCAGGTAATACTGATGGAGTCTGAGTCACAGTGTACTGTCCCCTGCATTCTGAAAAGCCAAGAAAACAAAAGAAAAAGAAAA
>JAODXP020000016.1:23181171-23215836 GCA_027497455.2 Sardinella longiceps | reverse complement strand
AGTCATGTTGAAAAGTTTATGCTTTCTTTCAGTTTCTTAAAATTTAAGGGAAACATATAAAATATTTGGCTTGTAGTCATCATCACTTACCAGTTAGCCTTCCAAAAGTGAGTATTCTTTCATTACTTACCCAGTACTTCAAGGGCTGAAAACTAACGCATTACCGGCTAATGCTGTATTTTGTTATTCTGTATGACAATGGTTTTATTTTATTTTTTTGTCAATTTAACATTTATTTAGTATTTATTCTTAAATTATCTTAGGCCAAGAGCACACACTGGAACACTCTCTTTATTGATCCTGTGCAAATGGTGCAAAATGTTGGATTCCTGGTTTTTATAACAGTTTTCCAACAATGAGAAAAATGGTCTGCAACCCATCTGGAGAAAGAGTGGAAAAGCTGGGGAATTCCCATAGCTTTCCTGTTTCTGGGAAAACGAAACTAAGATTGGATTTTGGGATGGTTTGACGACTTTTGGTGGTTAGCAGGGATTAATGTTTGCAAGCTTCCCTGTTGTTTATTTTATGTCCAAGTTCAAGGTTCAAAAGTTTTGGTTAATCTTTGCCATTTGTGCATAAACCATTAGTCCAGAATCCTATAGCCTACAGTACTTTACTTGCTAGTGTAACTTGCAGAAAGCCACTATTATTTTGCATATTGTTAAAACTATTTTCAAGCTGTCCACATAGTTACAATTATTTTCAAGCTTTTGTGGGGCTTTTGTGAAATGATGCAAAGTCCAGTTTTTGGTTGTGATTGGTGATCCAGAATACCATCTGGAATTTATATTTTGTCTGTGACCACATTGTCTTGGCAGAGGTCTGCATTCTCAGAGTGCTTTTCAGGTTACTATAAGTTTCAGCAGGCAGAAAAGAAATGTCTTCATGTGTTTTAGTTTCATTTCATGTTGAACAGGAAAATTGGATTTGTGAATTTAGGAAGGATGCCTGACTTTGCAGAGATGTGTGTGTTGGTTAACTTGAATAGAGGTACTGTAGGCTATAGGATTCTCCAAATCTTCACCAAAAATAAGTGTTAATCATGGACCCAACAACATTTACTCTTGAAACCAAAAAAACAGACAGTCATAAGTTACACAGTGATCATGTCAATACAGACACCAATACAGTGTTAAGCTATGAATGCATGTCTGTATCTATTGTACCTTTCTCTATGGCTTTCCTGTAGCCCGTAAAGTAAATGGAAATTTTCTTTTGGGAATCAAGAAAATACACACAGACACACACAGACACACACTCTCTCTCTCTCTCTCTCTCTCTCTCTCTCTCTCTCTCTCTCTCTCTCTCTCTCTCAATTCAAATTCAAATTCAAATTCAAAAATAGCTTTATTGGCATGACCATAGAGAATAGTGTTGCCAAAGCATATTACAGACACATAATCAACAAAAGAAACAAACAAAGGCGAGATGGGGGGGGGGGGGTTTACTCTCTCTCTCGCTCTCTCTCTCTCTCACACACACACACACACACACACACACACACAATCATTCTTTCTCTCTGTCTCACACACACTTTGGCTATCTGGAGCAGCATCTAATATAACTAAGCTCACAAGCTGAAACAAAAAAACAAAAAAATGACTATCGTATGACTTAGACTTACAATTTGCACAGATGCGCTTTCCATCACCATTTAGTGATTTAGTTTGCCTCCTATGTTTAGGTGCACCTGCTTGCTGCTTCACAGAAGTTCAGGGTTTCCATCTGATAAGCCTACTTCTGATCAGCGGAATTTATAGTGCATGATAGGTGTGTCGTTTCTTCACAGGGTGGCACACCATTTTTGTTCCAGCTTCATCACGACCTACCAACTTTCCATCCTTCAATAAACCCATTATAAGGCTATTTTAGGTCTAATGTGAAGTAATTTATAGTATAGGCTGGAGCAGGAGTGGAAAATCTGAGGAATTCATAATCTTCCTGTTTCAGGGGAAACGAAACTAAGATGGCATGTTGGGATGGGATATCATTCATTATAGAATCTTATTTTTTAGATTAACCTTGAGCCACCAGTTATATTAGGTTTACAGCTAATTATGAAACCAGCTGAAACAGTATTCACTTTAAAATGTAATCCTATTGTAAATCTTTTCTTTTATTCATTTTCAATTGTTATCATGAAATAATTGCATCCTATCATCTTATTCAGTCATGCATCAACATATCATGTAACTATAGTGTGATGTTGAATAAAATCAGGACATAAAGTTAATTAAGGTTGGCATTACCTCAATAATCTTTGGGCATTTTTAATCATTTATTCATTAACACTGCCCCCATGTGTGCAACATTGGTCAATGCACAACTGCTCAACTTAACGCTCATAGGTTGTTGGGTACAAAATGTTCCCAGAATATGTATTTCTTTCAATTCTTTATTAATTGCACTGATTTTCTTATTGTGGTGCAATTGAATCAGACAGTATTCTCCCATTGGTCATAAGTGGTAAGTGGCTCCAAACCATGAATATGCAAATAATTTTGGATAAATAACATCAATGACAGTGATTCGTTCAGGATCCCACACACAGTCTTCTTCCACACCGCTGGGAACAATGCCACACATTGGTGGGCACCAGGCTGTGTCGTATCCATGTTCATGCCAGGTCTTTTGCATGTAATGGTGTTGAGTATCAATTTTCATCACCTGACCAAAATTGACCTTCACCCTGAGGACAGCTCTCTGTGATTCTGGCAGCAGTTGAGGATACCTACTAGCTCTCAGCAGATCCCGGCAGAGGTAGACTCCCTGTCCCAGCACACCATCACTGGATGGCTTGAATCCATTCCATCGAATCTCATTTGCAGCCTCTCTTGAGGTTCCGTGGTACATGATGTAAGTTTTGTTATTACGTGGTTTAGTGCAGCTGCCCAGACGTGACCGATCATATGAATAAAAAAAGTCGTCCTCTTCCCACATTATTCCTCAATCTGTTGGAATTGAGATGTCATACTGTACATGGTCAAAGAATTTGACTTCTCAGGGCTTGTTTACACATCTCTACATATTTTTGTGTGAGCACATATTTTTTAAATCTATTTGGGCCTTTCGTTTTACACATGAATAGAATTATAACCATCTCAAACAGATACATATTTTTAAAACGCCATTCAAAGTGGCAATTTTTTTCAAAAAGGCTGGATTTTGAGGATATATATTAGGCTAAAATCATTTTTAAAGGAAATATATAAATAATATTTGTACATAAAAATATCTAGATATATGCAAACAAGCCCTCATTTCATATGAAGGCCTACACTGTAAAAAATGTTTTTTTGGCTTTGTAAATACAATGAAGACAATTACAGTAATTTCTACATGAATTTATCAATTCGGAGAATTACTCAAAAATGTCATGTGTAATTCAGTGTATTGCTTGAAATGTCTGTGTAATTGTGTGTTCTTCACATTCAGTTAAATACATTCAGTAAATTTAACTGTGATAACGGCAGTAGAAAATACTGCAATGTTGTGATCATTACATTAACCGCAGAAATGCAAGTAAATTGTTGCCAGTTAGGCCAGGAAAGAACTTTGGTTAGGCTGGTGTGACGTCAGACGTTACGCATGCCCCAGGTCGCATGTGATGATGAACTTGAATCTTGATGCCAAGTTAGATTTTGAGGTAGAAGTCGCGGATTAAATTTAACGTGCATTCAATTCTATCACTGTTGGTCGTCGGTGCTCCCCTTCCCAGACGTTTGAAAGTGAGGAAATTCATCACGGTTAAGGTAAGCGCACTCAAATCAATCTAATTTTCGAGCTTTGCTACTTCATTTTGAACGCGTTTTGGGGTAACGTTAAACGTTAACGTTAAATATTGCAGCATAGACCTAGGTAGAGTAGTATCCATAGGATCATGATATCTGGATTTTCGTGGTATTGATGCGACGATTTGATATCTCTGCTGCATTGAAAGTAGGACAGTGATACTAAGACGAAGTATTGGGTGAAATTGCTTTAACAATAACGGAGGTGCTGTGAGCCGTTTTTCGCGGGTGGTTAGTTAGCTAGTGGAGTTGCTAGCAAGCCAGGTGTGTGCTATCTAGTTGATTAGGCTAGAAGCTACATTGCCGTTTGCGTAATGGGAATCATATTGCAAGGCTAAATAACCGTCAGTTGTTTCAGTTGCGAATCGGTTTAACACAATCAGCATTTACCACTCACTTATTTAAAGTCAGGAGTTTACGGGAAAGACTATGCCTAAAATCAAGAGGGTAGACGGACTACGCTTGAGTGGTAGAACTAGCTGGTTAGAGTAGTGTGATGAGCACGGCTTTGGTTCTGATGACGAGAGTATTAAACATGTTAGTTTTATAATAATAGTAGGTGTAAGTTGATAAATTGATGAGGAGTGAGTGTTGGAGGAGAAGAAGAATGATCTGAGCCATGAATAGGCGTCCTTAGAAACCGATTTTTAAATTATTTAGCTAATGGTTTGTTAGCCGTTGCTAAGATGGCGCTGACCTCGTGGTTGTGTGGCCCAGCTCTTTTAGGTTATTAAAATGTTTGTATAGTAGGATATGTTGGGCTAAATAATAAATCATTGAGCCCAAAGAACTACTTGATTTCTATCCCCTGGCTATGTACACTATCGCAGGACGACGAGTTGTTACCTTAAAACACCACATCAACACTCCCTTTTGAATAAGCAATGGGATTTGATTGACTTTTTTGTCAGAATGAACTAAATGGATCTTTTTTTCTTTTCTTTCAGTGTCTCCCTGCCTGCTCAGATGTCCACCCCGGCAAAGCTACGGATCATCTTTGATGATTATACAGTGCATAAATTGTTTCTGCCATCAGGTATCCCCAGCTCTCTACAGGATCTCAAGCTTGTCATCCAGAGCACATTCAGCACTCCAGATGGCTTTACTCTAATGTATCAAGATATGGAGTTTGGGGGTCAGTTTTTCACATTGACCTCCATAGAAGATGTGCAACACATGGGTACCCTGAAAGTTGTCCAAGTTGAACCAGTCATTGTAAATCTCAGTGCATTGGAAGAGAATGATGACCACTTACCAGAATCAGACGTCATGTCATGCACATCTTTAGCATCCCAGGACACCGTTTTGCTCTCTTCATCATCTGATGAAAGTCCCGCATCATACCGTTCCCAACCATGGCCAAGACAGTTTGAAATTCCACCATTTTCCTTTGATATTCAGCTCTTGCTGGAGGCAGGAAACAGAGCTTACCACGCCAATGGAACCCTGTTAAACAACCCGGAAGTGACGAGCAGGGTTCTCGAGAAATTGGCTGAGACAATATTTCATTACGCAGCTTACCCATCAGGAATCCAAGTGATGAACGTAGTTGAGGCCTTGGCTGAGAAGTATCCGTGCCTCAAAGAGCCAGGCTCATTCAATGGCATGTATGGATGGCAACAAAGAATCAAGTACAAAATGGGCAATTACCGGACAAAAGTAAGAGGGCTCCAAATTGCCTGTCCAGAGCTAGAGGTGAACTCAAGAAAGATGACTTCCCGTCCCAAAGGCCTCAAAAGACCCAAAAAGGCTGAAGTAAATTATTTGCCGCCATTGCCACTTGGAGAAACAAAAGAAACACTGGAAGAAGAGAGGGTGGTTCTACTCACAGAAGTGAAAAAGACCAACAATGACAAGATTATCAGTGAGAAAATGGAGAAGACTTTCCCATATCGACGGTTGGAGGTTGTCAACCAGATGCCTGCTGTCCCAGATGTCATGGAGAGATGGCCTGCCCTTTTCTATGACTCTCAGGTAAATGTGAATGTTTGTGCCACACTTTCATGTCAGTTACATATTTTGAAGTAAATTTATTTGGAAGGTTTTAAATCATTGATGTATCCATCCAAAATGAGCTTGTAAAAACATTTATAAGCTAAAACATTTTAATGTGTGTGTTGTGTGCTTGTGTCTTTGTTTGTTTTTAGGTGAAGGAGGAGTTCAAGAGGATCACAGCTATCCGCCTGGACCAAACCTTTTTGACGAAGATGGATTGCTACACTCCAAAACTCCTAACCATTTTCAAGACCAAGGGAGGGGCTGCAGGCGCAAAAATGAAAAGCGTGTTGGAGTCGCTCAGTCAGGTAAAAAAATAAAGATCAATCTGGTCATTTGTAACAGCATTTATCTTTATATTATACATGGGTTTCCCATTTAAAAACATTTGTGATGTGAGAAGGGGAAAGATGCTAAGCAGCGAGTGACGGCAGTTTGAGTGACCGCAGTTTCCAACAATCAGAGGTTGAAGAGTGTGCAGCCAGGGTCGTGCAGACGGGGATTGTTTACTAACAGGAAACCCATGTATAGAGTGCACTTGCCTGTTCCATATGTCTCACATTTTGTAAGGATGCACGTCATGTCCATCATGGCAGAGCCGGTTTGTTTGACCAGTGTGATCACCACGCATTCTCTAATGGTACACTTGTTCAGTTGTGCTTGTATACTGGGTAGCATCCATTGTAAACTGCTCAAACTATTATAGGAACAGTCCACCTTACTTCCTTAATGAAATGTGATGTTCTCTGAATTGAAACAAGCTGATCCATACCTCTGAGCTTTGTTAGTATTTTGCAATGCTCAGCATGGGCTGAAGTTAGATGCGACTTAAATCTTCCACATTTTCCCTGTTTAGATTTGCTTATCTGACCAGTTACACGAAACTAAGTTAAGTTACACAAAAGTCAATGTGGTTATTTGTCTGTGCTATAAAAATGGGCACTATAAAGAAAGTAACAGGTAACAGGTAGTAACAGGATGTCTGACTGACAGGGATCACGCACAAAGCTCAGAGAGGTATTGATCAGCTCTTCTCAATTCAGAAAAGACATTTCGTTATGGAAGTACGGTGCACTGTTCTTTAAAGGTAACACTAAAACAACACAATTCTGTTTCCCAAATGAATTACACCTGCAGTCAGCAATTTTGTAAGCAGCACTGATACTGTTTGGCAAATTTAAAAGGCAGCAGGCTGGATGACTACAGAAAATTCCAAGACCCCCCCCCCCCACTACCAAACGGTAGTGATTCTGCAGGTGGAGTCCACAGACTATATCTGCTCTCCTTTCTGGCTGTTGATTTGGTCTGGATGGAACAGGTGGTGGCTATCACTTACTGGAGTTTCCCAAGCCGTATAATAGTAATCATAATAATAATCATCATAATAATAATTGCACAATTCATACAAGACGTTCAGGTCATCAATATGAGCCGTGGCAAGTATACTTCAGAGGGACACAGCTGATGCTCTTGTCACAGCTAACATTGAAGTTGCCATCTTGCACTGAGTGACTCCAGTGAGTGGTAGTCACCACCTTAAAGTTCATCAAGGCACAAGACAATGGAGAACGGCCTAAAAGGAGCAGAGCAGAGAATTGGTCTGTGGATGCCACCTACAGAATCACTCATTTTTAGGGGATGTCATGTCCGCCTGTTGCCTCTTAAATTTGCACAACAGTAGATGAAATGGATTCACCATAAGTGTTGCTTCCCAAGTGGACAGGCTGATTTGGTGTTCCCTTCATTTTTAAGCATTGTAGTTATTTATGCTCTTTTTTTATACAGCTACAGATCGATAGCCATGATGCGGTCATCCGTTGTCTGATCCATTTCCTGGGAGAATCGACAGAGGAGCTCATTAAAGACTACCAGGTGTGTGTGTGTGTGTCTGTCTGTCTGTCTGTCTGTCCTACCCCTTTTACAATTGGCAGCAGTTGGATTTGTGAGTTTTTGACCACCATGGCACTTCTTTGTGTTGTGTTTAGCAGGATGTCTCCAAGGATGTCATCGAACAAGACATCAAAGACAGTGTGATCAAGATCCTTGTGCTGGGCAGTGCTGCAGAGGGTGCCCCCCAACTGATATCATTGTGATTGATGGTACAGAGGTATTGGGTGGTTGTAAAACACTCACTAATGCTTGCATTCTGCTCATGGGGTTTGTGTACTCGCTGAATCTCAGTTATCCTCCAAAATTGAAATACACATTTGAAGTGTTTCAGAAGTTGCTTTTGGAGTTGGATAATTTAAAGTTCTCCCCCAAAGTGGATTCTCTGCGAAGGAAACTGCTAATGTAAAAGAAAAATGTGACTACAGCTCATGCAGCAGATGCAATTGACATTATTGTGAAGTTGTTCATAACGGTTTGTAAAAGGCTTTGAGTTATGCGTCTTGCTCTTTAGTTTAGTTTTATTTAATGACTTGAATAATGTAAAAAAAAAAATGGGCCTGTACAGGTTGCATTCTTTCTTAACTTTTAATTTTATTACTGTGTACTATTGGGCCATTTAGTAAGTTCCCTCTCAGCCTTCACATCATTTATAGGACCTGCTTGCTTGCACTAAATGTGCACTTCATTTTGAATATTTTATTGCACTGTAGGCCGATTTAGTGGGTTCCCTTGCAAACCATTTCCGTCATGTGTATGACCCAAGGCTAACTCATTTGAAGTGTGTCCATCACCTGGACAGAGATAAGAGTGGTGGTGCGTTAAACACACACAGGCATGTCCCATTTTTCTTTTTTTGCTTTTCCTTTCCAGTGTTTCATTGAACATTTTATTGGACATTTAGTCATCTTTAAGAATTTTATTGTCATTTACAAAATGCCCATTTTGCTTTTTTGTATGCTGATTTTGTGATGGAAAAATAAAAGGCAAAATTTTGAATATTGTATGTCTTAATTTTTGAGGGAGATATTTAAAGCTGGGTCCATTAGTAATATTTACTTGTAGTTTTTACGTGTAAAACGTGTCCTAGGTTTTTACCAGTAAATTTTAATCAAAACATAACTTAGTAAAAAATACTTGATTTCTGCTGTGAACATTACTTTGGTATTACTAGTAAAAACTGTAAGGAGTTGTAAGTAAAAAATACTTGATTTCAGCTGTGAACATTACTTTGGTATTACTAGTAAAAACTGTAAGGAGTTGTAAGTAAATTTTACTTAAAAAATGCTATGTTAAATTTACTTAGTATTTCTGAGTGTAAAACGTGTACAAGGTTTTTCTAAGTAAATCATGGTCCAAATTTTTTTCAGTGTATGTTGTAGAATAAACTTTTTTTTAATTGCACAGTAGGCATAAGGGTCTGCTATTGAATGATCCAAAAAATAAATTAAATGAGTACATTTCAGAACATAAAACAGACATATTTTTCATATTTAAAACTAAGGAAATATTTACCTTGAAGTTGGTGTCGTCTAAATGTTTAAACTGTTGTCCAGTCAAATCGATCTAACTTATGTCAACTCACAGTTATTGTCCTCAGTTAAAGGTTCAAGTTGGATACCCAGTGTTTTATGTGGTGTACTAGTTTCATATCATTGTCTAAATACATTCAAAATATTTGGTGGAACAAGTCTTTCTTGTTTAACTCCCTTATGGCACATATTTATGTTAAATTCGAGTTGGATATTCTGTGTTTTATGTGGTGTACTTTCGTTTCATTATTTAAATACATGCAAAATATTTGGTGGGACAAGTCTTTCTTGTTTTAACTCCCTTGTGGCACATACAGTATGTCAAATTGCATTTGGTGTGCTCCTGTTGTCTTTTGCAAGTCAAGTTTCTTTCTTTATTCCTTGAACAAATCTGAAGATAAACAGTTGCCATTTAACTGTGAACTACAGGACAAGTCTGATATTTCAATTTTTTTTAAAAAAAACCTGATTATTTTATTTAGATATATTATTTTTGTAGGGTGAAGTAAGGTAATATGGGACACTATTTGGTAAATCACAAATAAACCCATTTAATATATAGAGTAAAAACACAAAATAAATGCTTGTACCACTTCATATAAGTATAAGCAACATTTATATCAAGAAAATATGTTGGTAAGTGTCATATTTTACCAGATTGTAATGTTTAAAGACCACAAGACACCATACTTTGGTTGGAGAAAACGTTCAGGTAAAATTAGACATACATTCAAGTAAAATGGGACAGTCAGTATGAAGATTTTGGAATCATTGAAGAATAATTATCACATTTATTTTTATTTTCTAATCATTTAGCCTAAAGTGAGGGTGTTGAGTGTGTAAAGGGCATGTGTGTACAAAGGCATAGCACCAAATTTTGGGCCCTGTGCACAAGCAGTGGCCATGGGCCCGCCTCACCTCCTGGCCTGGAATACAATTTCAGACTCATCAAGGGCCCTCCCACCTCTTGGGGCGCTGGTAACTCAGTCCCCCTTTCCCCCCCCCCACTACGATGCCCCTGTGTATAAACACTGCACATACTATGATTGTAAGAAATCTAACATGCTAACAGCTTCTATATTGTCTATGAGTTGCATGCTAATGGCTAATGTATGCTAGTTGCTACAGTGCAATGAATACAGTAAAAGTGTCCCATTTTAGCTGAATATTTTCCCAAAGGACATCTAGAGTAACAATATAATATCATGATTTATGTTTTGATGCTAATATTTAAAAAAATAGGTCTAAAAGCTTATTCGTCCAATTTTACCTGATTACTTCGCCCAACATATTCATATGTCCTATATAAACATTTACTACACCAAGCACTACGATATAGACCTATAATTTGGACAGATGAGTTTTCCATCTCTCATCTCGCAAGATTTGAGTGACGTTATGGTCACAATTTGGTGACACAATCAAAAATCTGTTGATCTCAGCCTGAAGTCGAACACTTGGTCTAACCACAATACATTGCTGACTGCAGATCTGTTTTCTATGGAGAAATACTGAAACATCAAAGAATAGAATGCAAAGTGCTATAGTCTGACATAGCAGCAATACAATCTGTCAGGAACACTGGCATCAACTATGCTAGTGTTAAAATTGTCTTCTAAATGTTCAATGTGCATGTTTGCAAAGATCACTGTGTAGGATAAATAGGCATATCCAAAATCCAAAACATATCTCCAAAATAGTATGCTGGCTAGAATGCAAAATGAAATTCAATTTTGTGCTTAGAAAAAGATGCAAGAGCTGGGGGAAACACACTAAGATTTGGAGTGTCCTCACTTTTGACCATTTGTCCTCACTTTTAGTAACATTTAGTGTTTTCTTAGTCTGGCTTATGGTCAACCTAGGTGGGCGGCAGGCCGACCCTCTGGTGGCGGGCCCCTTGACCTCCCTTGCTGTGTGCACGACGGGTGTCTTTTTAGAATGAAGTGACTCCTCACATGCGTCTCCCCACCATCCACCGGTGCCCTGCTCGCTGGGATTGATTCTGACACATTGATTCTAAAAACATCCACTTTGCAATATGTAAGGATTTTTGATGACGTCCAGTCTTCTAAAACAACGAATCATCTGATGTGAGTGAGGTTAAAAATGCCTTGTTTTGGCTTTGATCCTGGGAATGTAAGTTATGTGGGTAAACTGCCCACTGCAGGTAACATTGGGAGGACAAGTAGGATTGTTTGCTGTTCCTCTTATTTTACTTTAGTTTATTTGGTTTGTTTTTTAGCAGGTTCACTTTTGTTGTTAATTTGTTTTGTAAAACCACTACCTCTCGCCTCTCTGCCTAACCCAGCACAGGACTTATGTTTGCTGTGTCACATACTGTATGTCTGTGTGTACATTTGAGCTGATTTCTCACACTTGTAGTGTATCTGGGGTGCTTCAAAGCGTTTCTTTGTGCAACTCCTTGCTCTCTCTCTGAACTTTAAGAGCTGTTAGTTCAGAGTTGGCTGGGGGTATTGGGAAGTCAATTCATTGTATGTGCTCTTAAATATTCTTCATGAAATTTGTACAACAAATTATCTTTTTTATACTTTCAATTGCCAGGCAAGAAAGGAAGAATGAGAATGAGCTGTCCAATCCTGTTGGGACCTACTGGAGGTAGGGGGGGTAATTTTGGCCTATTTTTTTTTCCATTACTTTGTTTCTTTTCTGTTCATCATAAAAATATCTCAAAATTAGTGTTAATTTGGCTTAGATTGTATACCTTCTTATGAGGACAAATCATTTTGAACTTGAGTTTACCTCATTTTAAGTCAACTATTGTACAGGATACGCAACCCTGAGGGACAAGCTTTCAAATTTCTTCTATTATGCCTATTGCCATTTTTCTTCCTGATGGTTGGATCAAGGCCCATTGCTTAGTTTAAACAAATAGTTGCAAAATAAACAAACTGTAGCTATGCAGACAAGTAAGACCAGTTTAACTCTTTTAAAATGAAAGTACATGTAGGTTGAGTCATCCTCATCTGTAATCTACGTCAGTTTCTTCTGGAACGTTTTACAAAATATCCATAGTTTGACTGGATTTTGTGTAACATTGGTTGAAAAGTCGTTCAGGGAATACATTCATTTTTTAATATTGAAATCAAGTTGTGTAACCAATACAGCCAATTGTGTATCACCACATTGAGAAAAAAGTAAATGAAAGTTAAAAAAAAAATAAGACACACCTATTTCTTTTTAGACATACTTCCTGATTTGCTATGATCTGTTTATTTCTGCATGGTTTCAGCTGGTGCGCAGGATAATTTTTGTCCACTGTCTAGGTAAATATGCACTTTTGTTTTTGAAATTTGACACAAATAAATACCGGTATATACTTAAAAAAAAAAATAATAATTGCCTTGGCCCGTAATGAAGATCTGTGTACATGTATTTGGGCTGTCAAACAAGAAAAAGAATGTGATTAATAAATGATGTACAGCAGTTAATTGTTATAGCCTACTACAATATGCAAATATCACCAACCTTGAGTCAAGATAACGTTTTTTTTATGTATGTTTTATACAAACTGTAGCAAAAAGTTTCAAAATATTGCATAGCGCAAAATAATGTGACAGCCTTAGTGTATTAGTTACTGTAAATAAGGTCATTTATTATAGGCAAATTTTATTTTAGAAACAGCGTCTGTTGTAATTGTCACTGTCACTGATGAATGGAAATGGTCTGAAGAATTTGAGATCTGAATACCTTTTTATGTAATTAATATATTCCTTTATTTCAGCCTGTTACAATGTGGGAGCTTAGTGGCTCTGAGTGTCCTTATGATGGCAGAGTCTATACTATGTACCATGGCACATCAATATGGTCGGCAACGAGTATTATTAAGAGAGGTTTCAGGCAGTCCAGTGGAGGTATGCTGGGACGAGGTGTCTACCTGAGCCGGGATATACAGAAGGCACAGAGGTACCCAGCACATGTCTCTGAAAATGAAAGAGTTGTTTTAAAAGTGAAAGTAAAGGTCGGCAAGGTGAAAAGAATAAACTATCAAGGGCACCCCCTACAGAAGACATGGCATAACCAAGGATATGACACAGCGTGGTGTCCTCCAAACTGCGGTATGGTTTCAAGTGGTCTAGAAGAGGACTGTGTGTGGGATCCTAAGCGTATTGAAGTTATTGAAGTCATTCAACCAAGGCATTTACAAAACTCTCATCCTTTCGATTTTTCATCTGTGGTGAAGATTGGAATTCTGGCAGGTGCAGTTACTGCACTTTTGTTAGTACTGTCACGGAGTGAGCCGTGACGCCTGCGCAGTGCACAGAACATAGTCGGTCATTTGCCGGCAAAGTTTAAAACATCCCGCTGACTTTGTACTGGTGAGCTGCTAATACCATTCATTCTTCGTTCTGATTTATATTACTGGTTTCATGTTTCATTTATCACTGTTTCTTAATAGCTTGTTTGTATCGTCACTTTCATTCACAAAAATACCGTTTCATATTCATTGTCATTTTCACCCCTCATCTGTATTAACTTTATCTAAAGTTCACTGTTGCAATCAAACACACCGGCTGCCAAAATCAGTAGGCTAAATAGAGGGGTTTCGCGGGTGGTTGGTGGTTGTAACCATTTTGACAGGGGTGTTTTAATTGTTATTACCTGTATTGTACTTCTGTGCTTAGAGTCACGTAGGTGTTTGGTTTTTGTTTTGTGTTATTGTTTATTTTGTATTTGATTATTTGATTTGTGTTTTTGTAATAACAGTATTATTATTTAGTTAATTGATTTTTGATTGGTTAATGGTTTCTCTTTGGGCGGGGCTACAGCTAGCCTTAGGCTGTATTAGGCCCCTTGGCCTCAGTTGAAGAGGAGAACCCCATGCAGGTAACATATGACTGGTAATAATGTTATGGCTGTTTTATGCAGGGTCTGATAGACATAGTCTTGCAAACTTATGCCTATTTATTTTGTGTTTTTTCTCAGTTTTAGTTTTTGGAATTTTGGATTTTGTTATTACACTGTTAGGCCTATGACTATTGATTTTATAAAAAAGGGGAAAAAATAGAAAAATAAATCCTGCACTTTTTGGGAAAACCTTTTGAAGCCTCTTTTGTCTGCTCCGCCGCCAACTATCCTGCCACAAGTACTAAGATAGAATGAGAAAAAGCAACAGGATACCAAATGCTTTCTCTTTTGATCTACTACATCCTTAAGCATGTATATTGGTATTGAAAATATGCAAGGCATTAAGATGAACTTCTTTATCCAGGTTACTCTTGTTAACTACTGTGTAACACAATTCTGTGGTTGACTATAAAACTAATTTCTTTATAGGCCTACAGTAAAGAAATGTGAGGGTGTGTTTAAAAGAGCTGTGTGTAGGATTGTGGCCAAAATTGGTACTACAATCATTTTCTAAATATTTTGTTGCTTTCAGCCATATCCATCTTTCAAAAGTATCTCCTATACATATCCTTTGATTGATACTCCTTGTTGATACTTGTAGAGGATGGTTAGTTACATTCATATTGCTGAATTAAATGTAAAAAAAATGAAATCCTTGGTACAAGCAAAAATGATTTTTTTTGTTTGTTTCTTAGTTTGTTTAATGCACAGTCAAAAAGGATCTGTCCCATTCCTGGGGACTACATGCATCTGAAAGAGCAATGCTTGTTCGCATTTTGATAAACATGCACTATTCACAATGACAAACCTCTTTTCAGTTGATTTACATGTATGTGCGTGTATGACTATATGTGTCCCCACTACCACCCTTGCCCCAGCAGTAATTTGCCTTCCAAAAAGGATTTGCATTATGATGCACAGTACAATACACACACCCTCTTTTCACTGTGGCCTAAAGGAATTCCCACAACCTTTCTGTTTCAAGGAAAACGAAACTATGGTGGATGTTGTCAGGTTGGTTTGATTATTTTTGGCTTTTGGCTTAAAGCATGTTTCCTGTTCTTTGGCTAAAAGAAGAGCACAAGAGCAGGACATAGCACAATAGTCACAAACATATCTGTTCTTGATCAATTCATAACTTTGTCTTAAATTCACACCAATCCAATACATGTGAATTTGTCAGCAAAAGGATGGAACCAAAGATAAGTTTTTTAGCAAAAATGTTACATAACATTTTCAAATAGTCATTATGATGACTGACGAAATAAGGACAATTTCATTCAAAGAAAGTTTTGTGTCAGTGAAGTTGCCAGGTTGCTTTCGGGAACAAGGCTCGTTCTAGTTATAGCCTGTTAGTTCCACTTTGCTTATCAGTTGTAAAAATAATTGTTTTCTCAATTGTCTTCGCAAACAAGACCAAAACATTCTTTAAACTCAAGACAATAAGATGCAGTGATTTCTTTATTTCCAAAACATTTTAATGGATTTATTATTAAATTGTAATATCTTTTAGACATTAATCGTTTTGTACAAACTCATCTAATGATATCCTCTTGTAGCTCCAAAACCACCCCCACCAGTACCCACTCTTGGTTGAATGACATCAATGACAGTGATACGGTTAGGATCCCACACACAGTCCTCCTCTAGACCACTCTTCACCATGCCACAGTTCGGTGGGCACCAGGCCGTGTCATACCCGTGGTCATGCCAGGTCTTCTGCATAGGATGGTCTTGACGGTCAATTTTTTTTACCTTGCCAACATTCACCATCACCCTAATGACGACTCTCTGAGTCTCAGGCAGATCCAGTGGGTATCTGCTGGCCTTCTGCAGATCACGACTCAGGTAGACTCCTTTCCCCAGCATACCTCCACTGGACTGCATGAATCTGCCTGTTTCACTGATGCTGGCAGCAGCCCGTCTTGAGGTGCCGTGGTACATGGTGTACTCTAGACCTTCCCTTGGTTCAGCCAAGATTCGAGGGAAACCTGGAGGAGGAAAGTCATCTTCTGCCCACATCTTGATTCACCCCGAAAATGAACAGGAAATATTTAGCCAAGACAAATAAACTGTAAATGTGTGCATTCTTGTTTTTATTTTTTTATTTATTTATTTATTTTTTTTTTTTTGAAGAATATGGCATGTTTTAACAGTTATTGTACTTAAAACAGTAATCCATATTTCAATGGATGAGAACCTAAGGGGTAAAAGTAAAATTTAACCAACTTTCCAGAAGGGCCAAAACAAAAATACATTTTTTAGTCCTGGCTCTGTATGATCACAGTTAAGTTAACAGGTTAACACCTGTCAGAGTTACGTTAAGAGTTTTTGGTGATATTAGACCTAACTCAGTTTTGACAAAAAATATCACTTAGAACATTTAGGTTTTCAGCCCTTAAAGTGTATTGTTCTTGCCTGCATCTTAAATGGGTTGTGATTTACTTACATATTTATGACTAAATAATAAGGGTAGGTCTATGGTTTAGACCTAATCACATTTGTACAAAAGTCATACACCATAAAATATATTTTATCTATGTACAGTACACTCCACAATGTACATCTCTTTTGTTCTCTAGTTTGATTTTAGGTAACTGCACATGATTAAATCATCATATTACAAATTGAAATAAAGTCATATTCACCTCTGAAGCAGTTGATATTTGTGTGTTGTTTCTGTAAAAGGGACTCCAAATGAATGTGTTCTCCTTAGAGAGTGTGTTCTGCTTTTGTTGCAGCAGGCACAGAGGTGTGTCTCAAAGGTGTCTCTCAAAACCTCTCATAGTTTCACCAGTTGGACCTCACATGAGTGACTGGCATCACAAATTCTCATACAGACTTATTCCAGACGACTAGTATCTAAAGGTCAGGTCTTCTGCAGGGAGTATCCTAAAAGTTTATTCTTTTAAACCACACCAGTATTATCTTTAAGGATGACTCACAGTGACACACACTTATCATTGCAAAGAGTCAAGCAAAGAAGTAGTGGTCATCGTCAAGTATTGGTTTATTCGATAGGCCTAATATTGTTTACAGAGGCAAAGCGTACTATACTATTTTAGGCTACTTATCACGTTATTGATTTTATGGTACCTTTCCTTCTTCTCTGCCTTGTCTAATAACTGTAAAACTGACACCCTAACATAACCATAAAAACAAATCCTTGACAGGAGTACATGAACATACAGTATCTGAATTGTCAATTTCCAATCTCAGAGAAACGACAGGGAACAGGTTTCTTCCCTGACTCAAAAGATAGTGGTTGTTTTGGTTTCATTTCATAGTGCAAAGTAACTTTTCTGTTACAGTAAGACAAGTTGGAGGCTGGTTGGTAACGGTTGAGGGTGAGGGTGTGGTGTGGTGTGGGTAGGGCAAATAAAGTTTTAAGGAGAAGCAATGCATTCCATTGATTTTAGCCACACACAATTTGAATCAAATGTCACAGAAGTATGTGCCATCTCCTAAAAATGTGACACACATATGCATGGTAGGTTGTAAACTGGTTTCATATGCATTTTTTTTTTTCTTTTTTGTAAGTTTTACATAATCACTATATTATATGTAATGGATAATGGCCGTCGCAGGGATAACTTCGCGTAGGCTGCGCCGTCGGGCTGTTCTTCGCCATACGCGTCGTCCATTATTTTTCTATATCGGGACACCTCGAAGGCCGTTATCCCGCTTATCACCCGGTTGCAACTAAAACGTATAGATGGTAAGCAAGTGTTTAAAACATAAAAGAAACATGTGGCTCCGTTTAGAAAGAAGTTATCCTGTTTGGTTGGGGTACTATTTTCTTATGAAAGAAGATCCACAAGGCTGCATTCTAAAGAGCATTGATAAACTTTTTTAACCCAAAAATGCCTCAGGTGTCCTGTTATCTAGAAATAACGGACACCCTGACAGCCAAGCAGAAAACAGTATTCCATTCCACCGGGTGATAAAAACAAAATATTTAAGGAGCCAGCAAAATTGGTGTTAGAAATCTTCAACACTTTGAAAGGATCTAAAAAATGCAGTACAGTACTTCCCCTAAAAATATATTCACACTACTGTTAGTGCCACCATAAATGTCTATTGCAATGGTTATTCACAGTTTCGATTTGTAAAAATCGTACACTGTGGGTGCAATCACATCTGATAAGGTTATGCAAATATACAGTGTTAGGATCGCAGTTTCGCTTTATGCAAGGGTAGGCTATGCAAATGTGAAGTGTTAGGGTCACAGTTTCGCTTCTGAAAATTGCACTGACTGCAATCACATCTGATAAGGGTATGCAAATGTACAGATAGGGTTAGTTTTGCTTTGTAAAAAGTGTTCCAGGGGGTGAACATTGCTCTGTTGTGTAGAAATTAACTGAAATGAACTCTACCTGCTCTGGGCACTGCAGCACTGTATGTGTGATCAGGTATCATAAATAAAACTATAGTCAGGAGGGAATTTGCGAAGATCGTGCACTTCTGGACAAGTTTTTGATTTTTGGCAGGGTGTTAGGTATAGGCCTAAGGATTTCAAAAATCAATGGATACAAGTTGGGATGACCCCCTAGTGGCTGGTATGCATACAACCCAAAATGGCTGGTATGCATACAAGAACAGGCTGCATATAGGTTTCTTTTAGTCTTAAATTGGTGTATAATGTCATTTTCTACTTTGTTTGACACAAGGAATCCACTTCTGATATGTTCTTCTCATTTTAGAAAAAAAAAATATATTAAATCTATTATCATAGTCATCTTTAGCTAAAATAAACTGTCAATATCTGTGAAAAAGACACACAGAATTGGAGGTGTCAGATCATTATGACACCTTCCGAATGCATGCCATGTTTTGTGATATTCTGCCCATGGGGGGGCCATACAGTAAATTGATTTATGACATTTTACACCAGCTGGCCAGCAGGTGGCTGAACATTTTTCTGCAAATATCGTAAGAACCGTAGGGCCGAAGAGGACCACATTTTTTATATGCTTGTCTTCAGGGGACGTGTAAACCTATGCCATGATCACCCATTCTACGTATAGTGCCACCAAGTTTAAAATGAAAACCCAAAGTAAGGTATTGTAATCAGTGTTAACGGGTATTCTTGTCTGACATGGTCAAAACTGGAGGCCTCCCTCAAATGCCTCAGTTTGCTACTGGTCGATGTCAGAAAAAGCTGTGCTGGAGCTTAAACCACTCTTTCCTCTGACGTATGTGACGCGAGGGGAACTGCTTGAGTAACAGGACTGAGTAACGTCACTGCCTAGAACACGCCTCTAACGAGGGCCATTGGAGCTGCACAGTTGATTGATTCTCGACAAAGTAGATGGAGTTCCCGATCTTTCAGGAGCTCAGAAACCCTGTGTAGATTGTAGCTGGCTAGACCAGTGAGAAGCAACACTGCCTGAAGGTGTTACGTCACTGGGAGGGCGGGCCAGGCTACCTAAAAGCAGGCAAGAAAATCAACCATGGTCAACATGCTGCTTTGCAGAGTGAAATGAAATGGAGCACGTAAAGGAGAATGGGTACTCCCAGGCGATCAAACCACAGGTCTATGGATTTATTCACGCTCCATAGACCCAAGGGATTAAGCCCCTCTATCATTCCAAATTAGTGATGTCCTTGCTTTAAAGGAATAGTCCACCTCTTTAAGGTCCATCTTTGAGCTTTGCGCTGTACCAGTGGCCAAGACTTTTGACAGGCTTAACTGTTGGTATTGGCTCGTTGTTGACGTGGAACCTTTCATTAGCAAGCTGGCCTTTGACAATAGAGATGCGGCGGGATTTGCTGAGTTTGATCACCATCCGTGCCCCTTGAATGTTTTTCTGGAGTTTATCCAGTAGGCGTTTGGTGCATACAGGTGTTGTTGCTATTGTTGTCATGCCATCCATGTAAGTTCGTATTGGAGGAAGACGCAGTGCATTCTTCAACTGCTTACCTCCAACCACCCATCGCGATGACCGGATGATGAGCTCCATCGCCATGGTAAATGCAAGTGGGGAAATGGTGCAGCCCACCATAATGCCAACCTCGAGGTGCTGCCAGGCAGTTGTGCTAGCCTGTGCTGCGACACAAAACTGAAGGTCCTGGAAGTAGGCTTTGACCAGCCTTGTGATGCCTTCTTGGGACTTGGAAGAAGTTGAACACTGTCCACAACATCTCATGCGGCACAGATCCGAAGGCATTGGCGAGATCTAGGAAGACCACATGCAGGTCTTTCTTCTCCTTCCTCGTCGTCTGTATCTGGTGCCAGATAACAGTTGTGTGTTCCAGACAGCCTGAGAATCCACTTATCCCTGCTTTGTGCACTGAGCTGTCAACAAAGTTGTTCTTCTGTAGGAAAGCTGAGAGCCTCTGAGCCACACCACTGAAGAATATCTTTCCTTCCACATTCAGGAGACTGATCTGATGGAATTGATCGATGGTTGAGGAATTCTTCTCTTTGGGAATCAGGATCCCTTCCGCCCTTCACCATGCCTTGGTATAACTCATTTTTCCCATTCTCATCAGCTTCCAGAGGTACCTCAATACTCCCGGCGTATTCTTATAGAGTCTATATGGAACGCCATTGGGCCCAGGGGCTGATGATGCTCTTGCCCGCTTTACTGTGCTCTGATGTTATCTTTGCTCTATGTAGGGGGCCTTGTTTCCATCTGGTGTTCAGCTGGTTGGATTGGTGGCATGTCACCTGGAATGCTGGCTGGCATGTGCCTCTGGTTATTGGAGTAGGTCTTTGAAGGTAGCTTTGAGGGTCCCAGATTTCTCCTTGACGAAGAGGGCTTTCACAAACTTGTAGGGATCTCTGTAGAAGCCACTCCTCGTTCTCTCCTTCTTGTGTTGCTTTCTCAAGCATTCAGCTCTTCTCAGCGTTGAGGGACGCTGCTTAATGTCACCTTACAGTGCCTCATGTTCTTTCCTCTCCACTTCTGCTGCATTCTTCCACTGTTTCTCAGGCACCTTCTTTTCTTCACCAGCCTTTCAATCTCTCTTTGCTTTCTGGACTTGGAATGAGCTGGTTCCTTCAGTACCTTACCGCGCTCCGTTACCATGTGGTCCGCCTATGAGTCATCTTCCACCCCCACTCCAGGGTTTTTTTTCCTTTCAAACTTTTTGAAGCCATATTGAGTGGGATCGAGTCACTATCTAGTGACCAGCTCCTGCCAACATGTCAACACAAAACTTGGCATGCACTTTGACACGCCTTATTTTGTGTAGTTTTGACCATGTCAGCCAGAGATAGCTGTTAACACTGATTACAATACCTGATTTCATTTTTAACCAGGTGGTTTACTGGTGGACATATAGGTCCCCTGCCTATAGTGAATATAGTATAGTATCAGTGTATATGGATATATCATGCATTATGATCATATTGACTCTGTTACCTTGTTACAGACATTGCCAGTTTATTTTAGCTAAAGATGACTATGATAATAGATTTAATATAAAATTTTATCTAAAATGAGAGGAACATATTCAAATTTAATTCCTTGTGTCAACCTAAGTAGAAAAATGACATTATACAATTTAAGAGTAAAGGAAACCTAGATATGGTCTTTTCTTTTTCCGTTGGGGGCCATTTTGGATTGTATGAATACCAGCTACTAGGGGGTCACCCCAACTTGTATCCATTGATTTTTGAAAACCTTATACCTGTATCTAACACCCTGCCAAAAATCAAAAACTTGTCCAGAAGTGCACGATCTTCCTGACTTTGGACGAATTCCCTCCTAACTATTACTTACCCAGTACTTCACGGGCTGTAAACTAAAGCATTTCTTTGTTATTCTGTATGACAATGGTTTTAGTTTTTTTAGTCAATTTAATATTTATTTAGTATTTATTCTTAAATTCTCTTACGCCAAGAGCACACACTGGAACACTCTCTTTATTGATCCTGTGCAAATTGTGCAAATGGTGCAAAAAAGGTTTTTATAACAGTTTTCCAACAATGAGAGAAATGGTCTGCAACCCATCTGGAGAAAGAGTGGGAAAGCTGGGGAATTCCCATAACTTTCCTGTTTCTGGGAAAACGAAACTAAGATCGGATTTTGGGATGGTTTGGCGATTTTTGGCGGTCAGCAGGGATTAATGTTTGCAAGCTTCCCTGTTGTTTATTTTATGTCCAAGTTCAAGGTTCAAAAGTTTTGGTTAATCTTTTCCATTTGTGCATAAACCATTAGTCCAGGCACATTGGAATTCTTATGCAAAGCTCTCTCAGAGTCAGGGGGGGATTTACACACACCATACAAAAAAGTGTATCATATCTACACAGTTTACAAATATAATAGCTTTTTGACAAGTCATACTATAGTTATAAACTGCATAAGTTAGTCAAGCTTTCAGAAAAATTGCATTGTAGTTTTTTTATATTAATTGCAGTGATTTCCTTATTCCTCAATCTGTACCTTTGCATGATGTAGATACACAGTAACATACTTTGATATGTATCTATATTATAGGATACTTGTTTTTGTGGATTGAGCATTTAGAACAGTAAATACATTAGTGGTAGCCCCTTGTCCCACCTCCGCCAGCACCAATCCTTGGGTAAATTACATCGATGATGCAAATTTGATTGGGATCCCATACTCTGTCTTCTTCCAGACCACTGGGCACCATGCCGCAGATAGGTGGACGCAAGGCCTTGTCATACCCATGGTTACTTATGCCAGGCCTTCTGCGCAGGGTGCCCTTGTATAGTTGATTCTTCTAACCCTGCCAACATTCACCTTTACCCTGATAACGACTCTCTGTGTCTCAGGCAGAGGCAGTGGGTACCTGCTGAGTTCTGAAAATCCCAGCAGAACAAAACTGTCTTGGCAAGGAGGAAGAAAATCATCTTCAGCCCACATCTTGAACATTATATTTCCTTATGTTTCTGACCATCACAAACACAGTCCTTCTATGTCTCTGTTATTATTACTCACCATGAAGCACATCATGGTTAAATTCAATAGTAAGTGCTTTATACAATTATTTTCAAGCTTTTGTTGGGCCACATGAAATGATGCAAAGGTCCAGATTCAATCACTAAATTTTTGCTTTGTTCCAGCGCATCTATACTGACTTTAGCCTTCATTTCATTGCACCACATTGTTTACTTTCATATTTCCATTTCATTTACTTTAATACATATATTTTATTTAAAACTTTATATCCATGTCTGGACTCCCCTCTATGTTACGGGCCCAAACGAGCCTTGGTCCATAATAATGTATGTATATATATGGAAACAACAAAAACAATATATGCCAAAGACACCCATTTATTTGAATACAGCAAACAGCCTCAGCAGGAGCTGTCAGGATACCAGCCTTATGAATATTGTAAGGAATATAACATAACCATAAGCACAACTAACTTCAACCTTAACCAAAAATTGTCATCTACAGGAAGCAGGCTGTCTTATGAGAGCGCAGGGATTCACCCTCAAACTCCACTTGGTGTGAGTGTGTGTGTGTGTGTGTGTGTGAAAAATGAGTTGGGCACTTATCCTATTAGGCCGACAATATACACATACATACATACATACATACATACATACAGTACTACATTTGGTTATGATCATTTTCATACATGTTTGTAGAGCTTCATATTATATGTTTAGACAACTCTATTTAAGAGCCAAGGTACTATTCATGCTTTCCCATTTTGACATCCTGACATACTGTAGGGCTGAGCGCAAATTATATTCACTTGATACAGTTTTTTGTATGCAAAGAATATGTTTATTGAATGTAGTTATATTATTTCCTTCCTTAAAAAAATCCTCTCAACGGTAGTAACCTGATGATGCATATGTGGGCACACCCATATTTGGGTAAATAACCTCAATGATGTTGATGCGTTGGGGATCCCACACACAGTCCTCCTCTAGACCACTTTTCACCATGCCACACATGGGTGGGCACCAGGCCGTGTCGTACCCGTGGTCATGCCAGGTCTTCTGCAGCGGGTGTTGCTTGCGGTCGATTTTTTTAACCTTGCCTACATCCACCTTCACTTTGAGAATGGCTCTCTGTAGAGTCAGGCACCCCCTCCTCTGGCAGTGGGTACCTGGTGGCCTTCTGCAAATCCCGACTGAGGTAAACTCCCCGTCCTAGCATACCTCCACTAGACTGCCTAAAACCTGTTTTCAGAATGCTGGCAGCAGCCTGTCTTGAGGTGCCGTGGTACATGGTGTAGATTTTGTGGTCACCTGGTGCAGCAAAGCTCTCTAGGCGAGGCTGACCTGGTGGCAGAAAATCATTTTCTGCCCACATCTTCACTCAAGCCCTGGGAAATTGAAATTATTTAGACAATTGTTTAGACCACTAAAGAAGCTTACAAATACAAAGTCAAATTTAATATTTTTCATTCAATAATTTGTTTAAATTATTCTTATACATGTATGTGTTATAGGCTATTACATTTTCAGTGAGTGTAATGATATTGCAACATCCTCATAATCTAATTTTAACACCAGAGTACAATTATATATAGTCTCCATTATATTTTTGTTCAAATTACAGTAATCAGAAGTTTTTCTTGATTAAAGGATTGAATATTTTCAAGTGTTCAAGTGCCTTAATTTTTAAAAGAATTTTAAAGAAATATTCACCTTTGTGTTCTAACAATCTTTGCTGCAGTTCAAAAGGATCCAAATCTGTAAATTCTCATCAGGGCTCTCTAATCAATGGAATGAAAACTGTACAGTACAAGAGGCCTTTTATTGGTCATTGCAGGCAGTAAAGGTAGGTGTGTTTTTGCATATACTGTAGTTTCGGTTTCATTTCATGGCAAATTAGACTTGTGGCACTTGTCCGTTACAGGCAGACATGGTTTAGGGAAATGCAAGGGCATAGTGTGGGTATGAAGAGAAGTTACTAGAAGAAAACTCTTCAAAACTCTTTCAAGCACAGAAAAAATGCATTATTTTAGCATTAGCAACATGAGGAGGTGCGACAGCAATATGTGTCAGCAAAATCTTTGTCACTTCAACTAACATAAATCTAAATTTACATTTTATAAAAGCGATGGCTGTAAAGGTTAAAAAGAGTAAACAGCCATAGATCTTCTGTGGAGGGGATAGACTCACATTGCACAAGTTTCTGAATCCATCACTACACTTTACTACCAACTTTTGTTTGAGAGATTACACGTAACATAGGTACAGCTTCAAATTATGTTTCACACTGCCCCCTGGTGGGGAAGAAATATAACATTTGTAAGAATTGTCAGAAACCTTTCTGCCACTCCTCACAGTGGCCCAATCCTGTGGGCAAAGAAGAGCGGTTGAGCATTGCTCTGTCTTGTTGAAGTCAATGGCTGAGGCCTTCAGCAAAGCAGCTAACCTCTCAGTTAGCACTGCAGCATTGTACTGAGTGTGATATGTACTGTAGCAGATAGATACAGTGCAGAATGGATGTACATTCATTTCCCCTTTAGATCAAGATAGTATTGTATACTCTACTTTCAGATCTAAGCTGAATTACACTACTTGAAAATTTTGCACATTGATCAGTCAATTTATTAAATGTTTTTAATTTTTTTTTCACATACCTTCTTTTAAGTTTTACAATCGAAGCTCTTAGCATTGCAAAAAATGCATTCAAGTATATTAGGCCTACTCTACTTATGCTGTGGGATGTAATGATAAAATAAACTGTATATTAATAGCCTAACTTTAGGCCATTGACTAGAGAGAAAAACATACCATGGCAAAGTTGTCTGTTGGTTTTAATAAACTTGTTTTGTTCAGAAATAATATAGAATATGCTACACCCTTTTTTCACTGTGGCCTAAAGGAATTCCCGTAACCTTTCTGTTTCAAGGAAAGCGAAACTATGGTGGATGTTGTCAGGTTGGTTTGAATATTTTTGGCTGTTGGCATGGCGCATGTTTCTTTCTCTTTGGCTAAAAGGTGAGCCCAATAGCAGGACATAGCACAATTGTCGCACAACATACACAACAGATCTCTTATTTATCAATTCATAATTTTTTTTTCAGTTAAATCTCACTATGTCAATTTTTTACCAACACGTGAGCTTGTCAGCAAAAGGATGGGAACCAGTGATTAATATTTTAGCACAAATGTTACAGAACATTTTCAAATAGTCATCATGATGACTAAGGAAATAAGGACAATTTCATCCAAAGAAAGTTTTGTGACAGTGAAGTTGCCAGATTGTTTTCGGGAACAAGACTCTCAAGTAGTTCTCGTTATAGCCTGTTAGTTCCACATTCACTTTTTGTATCATTCATCAAAATAATTGATGCAGGAAGACTTTCAAAGACTTTTCTGAATCGTCTTTGCAAACAAGACCAAAAAAAGTGAAATCTGGAAACTTGCATGTTTTTTTGTTTTTTTTATCTTTTTGCATTCTTCGAACACAAGACAATAAAAAGCAGTGATTCCTTAACTCAAAAAAAAAAAAAAACATTTTTAATGGATTTATTATTAAATTGTACAAAGAATATCTTTCAGACATTAATCATTTTGTATTCATGTGATCTAATAATATCTTCAAAGCATCGGTCAATGAAATTTCAACACCTCCTCCACCACTCCTCCCCACTCTTGGTTGAATGACATCAATGACAGTGATACGGTTAGGATCCCACACACAGTCTTCTTCTAGACCACTCTTCACCATGCCACAGTTCGGTGGGCACCAGGCCGTGTCGTACCCGTGGTCATGCCAGGTCTTCTGCATAGGATGGTCTTGACGGTCAATTTTTTTAACCTTGCCAACATTCACCCTCACCCTAATGACGACTCGCTGAGTCTCAGGCAAACCCAGTGGGTATCTGCTGGCCTTCTGTAGATCCCGGCTGAGGTAGATAGTTGGGTCATTTATAGAAGTTCCGTGACCGTGGAGAGGAAAGGTTCGTTTCTCACTGGATTTGTCATCTATAAAGGTTAAATAAAAAAATGAGCCGGGGTGCCCCTCACAAAAATGTGGGGAAATTTTTTTAGAGCCCTATATCCAAAATGGCTGCTGCCAGCCAAGCTGGAAATTTACTTTTTAATGGTTTTGCCCACAGTGCTGCATAATACATGGTTTCTGAGACTATTTGGGTCAAGAAATTCACAAATGATGTAGATTTATTGATTTGACCTATTTTTGACCTTCAAATTCAAGATGGCTGCCACTTTTGGCTCTTTAAATGTCAATTTTTCAAAATCGTCAGAGAGCCTTGATATTAGGCTCAAATGAAAGGTCTGCTCATACTGAATTCAGTTATGGATAGTAAAATTACAACATACACATAGGTTATCAGATGTCTTGGGTGGAACCAATGAAAGCAGGGAGACAGAGACGATTCCTTAGCTTGGGGTTGTTTTCATTAACATAACATTCAAATTTTTTTTACAATTTATTTATTGAATTAACTAAAAAGACTATCCATCTGAATCTGTTGAGTCTCCACACTGACTCATCTCATCATCACTGCTACTTTCGTCTGAACAGTCATGAGGTGTGAACTGCTGGGGCAAGGGGGACAGGGTGTGACGCACTGGTCAACACTTTCCATTCACTAGTTCCCAGCCGTGACCAATGGGAGAAGGATGCTCTTGTTGATTGTAATGGAGCTGGCAATATGTAAGGTAGTTTGACCTTTCCATATGAAGATTCAAAGAGTCATCGTCAGGTGGGAGACGGATTGTACTCTTTTTCTTCAGTTTGTGCCATTTGGAAACTCACATCTGCACTCTCAGCATAAATGACGGAGAGGACAAATGCCTTCATATCCGCTGTGACGTCATGTTTTAATTCAAGACTCTCGCCCACTCGTCCCAGGAGCTCTCCTGCTGTGCCCAATCCGCCACCAGCACTTCCCCATCGCGGTCAATACAGATGCCCCAGGGGCAAGAGAGTACAGGGCCCATGCCCGAGCATACGCCCAGCACTCGGACAGTGGTCCACCCTGAGTCCAGGACTTTCACACAAGGCTCGCGCCCGGTCTCACTGCCCCTCTCTGACACAGCCAGCAGGTCTGAGTACTGAGACGCTGCAACCAGGTAAGGTCTGTGGAAACCGGTCACTACAGTGCACTCTAGCCTGGACCCTGTCTTGGGGTCCAGCGTCAAAGCTGTCAGAGTGCCCTTACGGATGTCAGCCACCAGAAACTCATCCCGTTTGGTGACAGTGATGCCTCGGGGTGCTTCCAGCCCATCTGAAGAGGCTGCAGTTGTTCCAGGGGCATGGCTTCCTCCGAAAGTCTGAAGGAGAAGTCCATGGCGGTTGAAGATGAGGAGAGCTCGCTCTGCAGCACAGCTCAGAGCTATCAGGCCTTTGGCGTTAACGGCCACATCAAAATAGTTCCAACAGCGGCGTCCTGTGCCTGAGCCATTGCTTGGTGATTTAACCTGTTGCATTTCCCATGGCATCTGTCACCTGGACTCGAGCGTTCCCGCAGTCTACAATGAAGAGCTGGCCCTGGGGGGTGGTGTGAACGCCACTAGGTAGAGTGAGACTCCCACGACCAGAACCTTGCTTTCCAAACTGGAGGATGAGTTGACCCTCACCGAGTGTTACTAGCTCCCCTACCTATTCTAGCTCCTCGACTAAGACAGACTCATTCTTCCCCTCTCTGGTCCAGCTTCGTTCCTTCGGTTGGGAGTTGCTTGAGCCAGATGAGAATCCTTGTCTTTCCTGAGACGAGCCATCTATCACCGACATGGAGAGCGATCGAGAGACCCGGGTCTGATGTCTCTGACCCTTGTGCTGCTGGGAACACTGGTTGCTTGGTTCCTTTGTGGCCGTACAGGAATAGGCTCGTCCAATCCTTCGCCTCACCCCCTCCCCAGACTGGGTGAGGCAGAGGAGGAGGAGAATCGACTGTGATGCACTTTCCAGTGTCCTGCATTATCCCCTTGGGTTCCATTGATGAGTGGACGACTCCGCTGGGACAAGTCGACTGTGGACTTTGACAGCCGTGATTCCTGGCGGACGGAGCTGGCGTTTTCGCGGGGGAGCTTATGATGAAGGTGTAGCCAGAGTCTACACTGTCTGTAGGAGAAGAGGCCCGACCACTCGTCTCTCCATATGTCCCATGAGGGTGGTCGTCAGAGCAAGCACTGAGACGGGATCGAGGCCTGTCTCGTGAGGAGAGGTCCATGCAACTGTGGCTGGACAGAGAGTCTCTCGGGCTGCCACGGGGGGAAACCGGTGATGTTCCATACCCAAATCGAGAGAGGCTTCTTTGGGAGTCCTGTCTGCACTTCCGACGGTTCCTGTTTGAATCATTAGTGCCAAAGCTGCGAAAGTAACATCCATCCTGTCCAACACTGCTCTGCTCAAGAAAGGGAGAAAGTTCGCGTTGGGATAGCTGGCCCCTCTTGTCTCGTAAACTGTCGGTGCATCTTTCCAGTCCTGCTGTTGCCAAGATCCTCTCCCTCGGAGTCCCCATTGCCAATCAAATTGGGGACAGCCAAAAAAGAGACAGTCACCTCGTGGATCAGACGTGGGGCTTTCTTGCTCCTCATTCTGGGATGAGTCCCGCTCGAGAGTCCCTCTTTGGGGGCCACTGCTGCAATCTTGTGGACAAGCGCTTCACCTCCTCCCCTGACTCCTCATCACTACGTGCCGACAGCCTCTTTTCTCCAAATGGCACAAACTGAAGAAAAAGAGTACAATCCGTCTCCCACCTGACGATGACTCTTTGAATCTTCATATGGAAAGGTCAAACTACCTTACATATTGCCAGCTCCATTACAATCTACAAGAGCATCCTTCTCCCATTGGTCACGGCCAGTGTTGGGGATAACGCGTTACAAAGTAACACGTTACTGAAATTTCGTTGCTGTTGTCAGGAACTTAATAACGTAACGCATTACAGTTCAAATTTCACTAACGTCATTACAGTTACTAGACTATAGTAACGTTCGTTACAGCGTTACCCACGATTTTGTTCAGTGACATTCAGATTAACAAATTTACATGTAAATCAGTGAGCTACCGGTAGGCCAACATGTCAAAACCGCGTTGTTTTTATTAGTGGCGCATGCGTGCCTAACTGGTTGCTGTGGTGGAAATCGATTGATAAAGTGAGAGGGAGATGGAAGAGAGAGAAGTCATGGAGAACACTGGCATCTTCGCCAACTGGAAATATTCGCATTATTTTCAGGTAGTTGCCTGCAAAGGCAAAAACGTGTCGGTTAAGTGCTCGCTATGTCCTGGTGATAAACAGCTTTCCACTTGTACACAGACAGCACTTGGCCAGACAGCATAGTCGTACAAAGCTGGTGGCTAAAAATCCCCATAGCCACCGTCCCGGTGATGAGACTGCCCCAGCACCCAAACAGGCAAAACTTACATCAGGAGAGGGAGGATTACGACAGGTAACATCGCAGGCAGAAATAAATAATCTAGTTGCAGCCTATGTTATGGAGGACATGGTTCCGCTATCAACAATAGAATCCCCCCGTTTTAGGAGAATATTAAGCAAAATACCAGCAACGCGAGCTCCCATATCAGACAGAAAAACATTTTCGAGCTACTTGAGCAAATGTTATGCTGTAATGGAATCGGATCTCAAAAAGACATTTGAGACCACAGAATTCGTTTCTACAACGGCAGATATATGGAGTGCTAACAACAAAAGTTATCTCGGAATGACTGCTCACTGGATTGATGAAAACTTTCAGCGCGAGAAGGCTGCCATTGCCTGTAAAAGGGTCAGAGGGAGACATAGGCTACATATGACGTTATAGCCAGTGAAATAGAGCAAGTTCATTCAAGTTATGGGCTAAAAGTAAAGTAACGAGTTAAGTAACAAGTTACTTTTTAAAATTAGTAACGAGTAAAGTAATCTCGTTACAATTCAAAGCAGTAACTAAAGTAAAGTAATTAGTTACTTTTAAAAAGTAACTTCCCCAACACTGGTCACGGCTGGGAACTAGTGAATGGAAAGTGTCGACCAGTGCGTCACACCCTGCCCCCCTTGCCCCAGCAGTTCACACCTCATGACTGCTCAGACGAAAGTAGCAGTGATGATGAGATGAGTCAGTGTGGAGACTCAACAGATTCAGATGGATAGTCTTTTTAGTTAATTCAATAAATAAATTGTAAAAAAAATTTGAATGTTATGTTAATGAAAACAACCCCAAGCTAAGGAATCGTCTCTGTCTCCCTGCTTTCATTGGTTCCACCCAAGACATCTGATAACCTATGTGTATGTTGTAATTTTACTATCCATAACTGAATTCAGTATGAGCAGACCTTTCATTTGAGCCTAATATTAAGGCTCTCTGACGATTTTGAAAAATTGACATTTAAAGAGCCAAAAGTGGCAGCCATCTTGAATTTGAAGGTCAAAAATAGGTCAAATCAATAAATCTACATCATTTGTGAATTTCTTGACCCAAATAGTCTCAGAAACCATGTATTATGCAGCACTGTGGGCAAAACCATTAAAAAGTAAATTTCCAGCTTGGCTGGCAGCAGCCATTTTGGATATAGGGCTCTAAAAAAATTTCCCCACATTTTTGTGAGGGGCACCCCGGCTCATTTTTTTATTTAACCTTTATAGATGACAAATCCAGTGAGAAACGAACCTTTCCTCTCCACGGTCACGGAACTTCTATAAATGACCCAACTATAGTGTCTTCATGTGTTGTTTTGGTTTCATTTCATGGTGCAAATGAACTTTGTCTGTTATTGTAAGATACAGGAAATGTATTCTGCCAGAGGTTGGTGACGGTCGAGAGTGCTGTGTGATGTGAGTAGGGCAAACAAAGTTTACTCACAGTTTCAGTTTGTAAAAATGACACTGTAGCTGCAATCACATCTGATAAGGGCAAATGCACAGTGTTAGGGTCAGTTTCGCAGTTTTTGCTGGCGTCTGTGTGTGTGTGTGTGTGTGTGTGTGTGTACAAGATAACTCAAAAAGTCCTGCATGGATTTGGATGGAATTTTCAGACTATGTGTATTGGGAAAATATAATTGTGGAAATTAATAAATAATTAATAATGATAAAAAAAAATAATTTCGTAATGTTGCAGTTGTGGATGAATGGAGCACTTGACGGTATGTAGGCATTCTTGCTTACAGAAGGCCAAAAGTAAACCGACCCTGAAAGGAATATCACACCTTTTTATGAATTTGGGTTATTCAGTCTTACCTGGAGTGGTTAAAAGCATTTTGGTCTCTGTGCATGCGTTTTCCTGGTCTGGCATTTTAGCTGTAGCTTAATGTAATGTACTGTATACAATAAATTGTTGCCAGAGATGCTATCTTTACATTCCAGCGCCTATGCTAAAGCTAAAAAAGCTAGACTTGGAAAATGCATGCGCTAAGACCAAAATGCTTTTACCTACGTTTGTAACTCCAGATAAGGGGGTGAATAATCCATTTTCATAAATAGGAGAAGTATTTCTTTAAGGCTCTATAATTGTAGTGTTTCGCCCCATAATGCACATTGGTGCCCCTTCTGAAGGGAAAACATATTTCTGTCTTGAACTAATAAGTTTAGGGCTTATGATTTGATATTTTGTGAAATGAGACAGGAAATGATGACTATTAAATATGAATTAAGTGAATGAAGTGTCCATTTCTAATGGGTAGACTACCCATGATACAGTATTTCCATCATCCAGAGCAGAGACCAATAAAACCATTTTGATTGTGAATTTGCCAAATTTGCTTGTTCTATTTCTTTTTTTGTTTTTTTTTGTTTGTTTTTTTCTTCATCAAGACTTTCACATACCTCCATTTATGCTTTAGCAGACTTAATAAGAAATGTTTGAGTGTTTGCAAATGACTATATTACTCTATACTGAGGAATGCAGTACACATTTTATTTTAATAGCTTTCTACTGTATGTAAATCAAAAGGAACAATTCAGTGAATAAAACAACACTTACCCAAACAATGTTGTATGAGAATTTATTGAAAGTATGACATGATTTTCAAATATATTGTACAATGTACATCAAATGCTCTAACTTTCTTCAGTTATAAAAGCATGTTGAATGCTTCACATACTCAAAAGTTATTCAGGTTTGGCTGAATAACACGAGTGATGCTGATTCGATTGGGATCCCACACACAGTCTTCTTCCAGACCACTCCTCACCATGCCACACTCTGGAGGGCACCAGGCTGTGTCATAACCATAATTTTGCCAGGTCTTCTGCTTTGGATGGCCTTGGTAATCAATCTTTATCACTTTGCCGACACGTACTCTCACCCTCAAGACAACCCTTTCATTCACAGGTAGATCCAGAGGGTACCTGCTTGCTTTCTTCAGGTCCCTGCTCAGGTAAACCCCAGGACCCAGCATACCTTCTTTGGATCGCCTGAACTGGCCTGTCCTCTGGATACTGTTTGCATTCTCTCTTGATGTGCCATGGTACATGATGTAGACTTTGTTGTCATCTGGTTGTCTTTGGCTCTTCAGGCAAGGCTCTGCTAGTGTAGAGAAATCATCTTCTTCCCACATTCCATTCGGTTGTACCTTTGGACAAAGCACCCCAATCACTTTGACTCTCTTTGGATCCCACACGCAGTCCTCTTCTAGACCACTGCTCACCATCCCACACTTTGGAGGGCACCAGGCTGTGTCAAAACCATATTCTGTATGCCAGGTCTTCTGCTTATGGTGATTTTGGTAGTTGATTGCTATCACTTTCCCTACATCAACTCTCACAATCAACACAACTTTCTCACGGTCAGACAGACCCAGAGGGTACTTCCTGGCCTTCTCTGGATTTCGGCTTAGGTAGACGCCCGGACCAAGCATACCATCACTGGATGGCTTGAAGCCTGTCTTCACAATACTAGCAGCAGCCTTTCTTGTTGTGCCATGGTACATGGTGTAGACACGTCCTTGAACGGGTGTATCATGGCTCTCCAGACGTGGCTGGCTTGCCACAGGATAATCATCTTCTTCCCACATTGCTAAACAAATAGACCAAATATAAAGGCATATGTTTACACAGAACAGCTTTTCAGTTAAGTCTGATTGTAGTCTATTACAGTAATGGTTGTTTACTATATTTCATATTCATTTTGAAGTTTTATCTATCATTGGAGAATGAATGTTCACCTGATCATACACATTCAGAAAAACCTTATTTTCATCCATCATTTGTTTTAAGCAAATTTATCCTCTATTGTATAACCAAAATAGTAGAGTGTAATCAGTTAACTCCAAAGGTGAATGAATGCTTACCTGTAATGCTGTGTTAAAAATTTACTTTTCGGATGAATGGGACAGATCTTTAAAGAGGAGACAGGTGGTTATATGCTACTATTCAAACATGCTTTTTATACAAAGCAGACAGGGGTGGACAAGGGCAGGACATAGGCGTGTCCTGGTGTATTAGTTTCATTTCAGGTTACAGGATCGTTTCTTTGTAAAGGATGCAATAAAATTGCAGTAATAAAGTGCTAGCTCTCAGGTGAACTTTGACAAAAGTCCATATAATCTCTATCACATGATATTGTACAATGCCACCCTGAACTTAGCCCAGTTAATGCAATATTTTTGACTATATGAAATTAAATAAATGGAATATTAAATAACTACATAAAACATTTAATCAATTAAATGAAAATGTAATCAAATGTACTCCAAAAAATATAGAGATCACCACACATCGGATTTTTGCTGAGTTCA
>JAODXP020000016.1:23144874-23181071 GCA_027497455.2 Sardinella longiceps | reverse complement strand
TAACTCTGAATGATGAACTGTGAAAGAAACAGTAACTTCTGTCTCCTCTGTAATATTTGCATAGAGAAAGAGACAAGCTGGCGTTAGAGGCAGATGTCAACAACAGCTCCGTTCATAGAATGAACACAGCACCCATACTGTAACCAAATCATGAACAAATACACCACCGCCACACACATACAGTACATACTGTCTCTACTTCCCCGCCACACACATACAGTACATACTGTCTCTACTTCACCAAGATATTTACATACTGTACGTACACAGAAAGAGAAGTATCATAAAATTCAGATATCCAATATTCAGGAATAGCTGAAAATACGTATATGTAAGTTATATACAGAACATTACAGTTGTAAGTATATAGGAATTTAAAGAACTGATGATTCTGATCACAATCATTTTATTAGGAACAGCATTATCCCATTTGTACATGTTATAGGAAAGGTTAATCATACTCTTTTGAAATGGCCATACCAAGAAAACATTCAAATATTCATATCAGGAACAAACATTCAGGACAAAATTGTACATTGGCAGAAGGAAACACATTGTAGCCTACTTACAATGCTGGCAAAATAATGACCTGAAGGAACAAACAAATCTGAAGGCAAACTATAATATAGAATAACAACACTATAATAAATAAACTATAGAGTTTAGATTCAAAAGCCACTATGTCCATATTCCAAAATATTAAAAACTCAAGTCGCATAAAGGTATAGTCCACCCTGTTATGCAATTGGACTATTCATCCCCTTACCTGGTGTTACATGTGTGAGTAAAAACATTTTGGCGTTTTCCTAGTCTTGCAACCTCAATTTTAGCTCTAATTTAGGTTTATCCGTAGCTTAGAAATCAATTTACTCAGCCTGTACATCTAGTAGCAAGCCATAGGGAATATGATTGGATGGCGCCCTTGGTGGCATCTAATCACAACGCTCTGTGGTTAGGACGGGCTTCGCCAAACACAACAGCCTTTTGAATTGGTGTTTACATCTTGTTCGTTCCTCCGATTGGCCATAGGCTATCTTATTGTGTCCAGAAGTAGTTTGAAAGATAACAGCCTTGTTCGGACCACGATTCAGTTCAGTCTCTCGATGCCAGACGATGCATTTCAATGATGGGTGGCCCGCCAGGCTAATTTAACCAAGCATAGGCACTGGAATATTTGGCAGATAGCAACTCTTTGACAACATTACATTCCAGCGCTTATGCTAAGCTAAACTGCTAAATAGTGGATTTGGGTTTGAAGGATCCTCTCCTATTTTTCTGTGAGAAACATAAGCACACACACACACACACACACACACACACACACACACACACACACACACACACAACTAAATGAACGCCAAAACAACATAACCATAACATCTACTTTAGCCATGAAAGGTGATTTTTAAAAGACTGTACATAATTCATGCCACTTTTGCATCAATTTCTATTTTTGTTAACACACACACACACACACACACACACACACACACACACACACAGTATGTCCAAAATGAACAAAAACACTCACCCTCAATGGCACAGATGAAGTTGAGTTTCTCAGTCTCTGTCAGGTTGCTGACCCACTGCCCTTCCTCCTGCCCCTTGGACTTCACTGCCCCCACTGCCTGGCAGCCCTGCACCTGCCCTTGCCCTGGGGCCCAGTTATCATAGCAGACGGTCTCTCCCCAGACCCAGAACCAGCCCACACCGCAGGCGTGACGCAGGCCCAGCCACACGTGAGGAGTGGAGGACTCTTTAGCCAACCTCTGGACCCGATGTTGGATTTCCTCAGTGCACACAGACACCAGGTCCAAATAGTGCTCTTGGCAGTACTGCAGCGCCTCATTCCAGGTCTTATTCTCACGGACCAGAACCACCTTATCTGGAGAGAGAACAGTTCCTGTATTTAGAACTATGTGGTTACACAGAGACAGAAAGTACCATCACAAAGAGGACCACCATTAATACAGAGACAGAGAGCCATTAAGTCATCCAGATAGCATTGAACCACGCCGGATTCAATGTTATTTTTCCGATGTTACTTCATTGAATCAACATTGAAGAAAGATGCGGAATATTGCTTTGTACCCTCGGCTAACATTGAAAATTGAAAATATCAACCAAAACCCAACAGGATTTCAATGCCCTTTCAATCAATTATAACAGACTTTCAGTGTTATTTCAATCATTTTAACAGACTTTCAATGCAATTTCAACCGTTTGTATAAATCACTGAGAAGGCCACCATTTTAAGTAACACCACCAGCTTGTGTTTGGGAGTGTGAATTCCTAGCCTGATTGCCATCGACTTTCAAAGCTCTACGAGACTTTGGTCTGACCAAGAGCCCGTGTGACAAAGTTTCTCAAAGCGCATGGTTGACTCGCCTCCCTCAAATGCCTCGGTTTGCTACTGGTCGATGTTAGAAAATGCTGTGCCGAAGCAAAACCAATCACACTCTTTCCTATGACCTATGTGACGCGAACGGAATTACTTGAACAGGACTGAGAGCCATTGGAGCTGCTCAAAGTTCATTGGATTCTCTTCAGGGAATTCAGTAGTCCTGCCCGTTCAGCAGCTGGCCAGAGCAGCGACAGCAACGCCGAAGGTGTTACGTCACTGGGAGGGCGTGCCAGGCTAGTGAATTCCCATCAAACACAGAAAAGACATAAAATAGTGACTTACCTTCAAAGCAGACAAAGTTAATTGAATGTTCACAGCCTGCATCGTTCCACAGACCATCTGCTCTAATTTCAGTGCAGGCCTCATCCTTATTATTGGGCTCTCCACTCCCCCAGTGGCGGAATGAGGAACTGCTGTTATCTGACCACTCCCAGGCTTTGAACAGCCCAATCCAGACACATTCATCTCCTCTAACATCATTTATCTGGTCATTCTCTGTCTGATTCCTCACACTGACCAGGTCTGTGTGTTTCTCTCTGCAGTATTTCTGAGCATCTGTCCAGTTCTTCACCTCATTAACCAGCACATAGGGATGTGTGGGGTTCCCCCTGTGGGAATGCAGTCGTCATGATTAACTGATGAGTAACTCAGTGATTATAGTCTTATAGTCTGGCTGCCCGTATTCATGGGGGTTAGAGTCAAAGCTAATGATCAAAACAAAGTGGCTAACTGATGGTTGCAATGTAGTTGCCCCATTGCCAACCAACTAAGATATTATAACAGGTTAGCAACTGTGGTTTAGGGAAATGTGACCCTGCACAATCTGGATAACAATTTAGAATAACATATCCTCTTTTGATCTTGTGGCGGAAATTTGGCCTCTGCCTTTTAACCATATCATGAATGAGTGACACATTAATACAGCATCTTGGCTTAGTTGGCTGAGGCACCATACCACAAATCCGGGGACGCAGGTAATTTACAGATGCCTACTTGACTACCCCTCCCACTAATTTCCTGTCTCTCCACACTGTCCTATCCAATAAAGGTGAATGAAGCAGAAATAAAAAAGGAAGGGATCTTCTTACCATCATAACAGATGAAGGGATATGTGTCAGTACACCTGCTGTCATGCCATCCATCTGTGTTCTGGAACACACACTCCTGCTGCCCTCCATCTGGCTGATCTTTACCCCAGTTCCGGAACTCTGCTTCATTCTCTCCATAGAACTCCCTGTCAGCCAGAGACCACTGCCACTTCCCTTGCTTCAGCCCAATCCAAACATGGCCAGCACCGGCTTCCTTGATCAGAGTCTTCACCTTCTTCATCTCTGCCATGTTGTCTATGGTGGCGAGGTCAGTGAACTTCTCTCTGCAGTACTGCTGAGCTTCTATCCAGCTCTTCTGTTCCTTCACCACACGGAATTGACGTGATGCAGTGGAGCAGAGACTGAACAGACCTGAGAGGCGCACACACACTGCTGATAAATATGCAGTTACATGAAATATGTCAGGGTATATACAGGAATCCTGGTGCTGAATTTACTACCATTTACTACCTTTTTTCCTACCTTTTACAATATTTTTACTACCTCCACAACATCTAGCAGCGCACTTTTTTTTTTCTTTGGGGGCGGTGGCATCCTACATGTTCAGACAATTTTGGTACGATCAGTGATCCAGAACACAATTTGGAATTTATGTTGTGTCTTTGTCCACATTGCCTTGGCGGAGGTCTGCACTCTCTCAGTGCTTTTCTAGTTTGTCAATATTAGGCTATGTCGCCAAAGTTTGAAAACCCACGATGATTCTTTCTGATTACAGTACATACAGTAGAGGTAGATACCCTAAATTACAGGAGCCTGGATAGGATCCCCCCCCACCCCTCTCTTTCCTTATGCAACCTATACTGTACATGTTCGGGGACACTTCATGACAAAAATGCATCTAAAATCTGAAATATCTATTTTTGCTTTAGTCCAGTGGTTCTCAAACTTTTTGAGCTCAAGGCACCCCATCAACAGTTTTTGCATTCGCAGCACCCCTAAATTACTTACGAATTCTTGCTTATGATACAGCTTACTTGTGTCAGGACACCGTATTAGGCTATACTCCCATCATCATTAACACTTTAACTTTCAGGATCATATATATTATTGTTCTGAATATATTTATTATTTACCTTTATATTTATCACTCATGTGGACATATAAGGTTACACGGGGCTCATCATAAGAGAACAGGATTGGGTGAGAGCCGTCTGGCCTCTCCCCATTCAAGTCCTCTCCCCATTCGAGTCCTATGCGCAATTCAGCGCACAGACAGGCGCATGGTGACAATAGCTTAGTGATCTTTCCACATTTCTTTGAAATACTCAAAATCACTGTATGTTTGAAACACTTTTTAAAAAAATCATTACTGACGTGCTATTTGGCTATATTTTCTTAAATCTAGCCTCATTCATAGCACTGGTGATTTGCAAAGTCAAGCTAGCTAGCAAAAATGACGGTTCATTTGAAAGCGTTTTGATCCTTACGGGGCTTTGACGGATAATGTAGCCGAAATGAATGGCATTACAAGGCAAAGACTAGTGAGCGGATATGAAAACATGAAGGCTATGCCTCAAAAGACAGAGTGGAAGTAATTTCTAAATGGGAACTTTTTAACAGATGACAGACAAATTCAACATAAAAATTTAAAATGTTTTGCGGCTCCCCTCTTGCGCTTCGACAGAACGGTTTGACAATAAATAGGCTGTAGGGGTTTAGCGACAGCGATAGATAGTCTCGATGGATATTCTCATCGGCAATGACCTGCTTCACCCACTGTCTCTGGTGCAACATTTATCCTTATGGGTGTTTTTAAGTCCTTAATGACGTGACAGACAACAAAAAAGTGGCGACAGTTTCACTCACAGCCTTTTACCTCAAGTCGTCTAATCTTCATAGCCTTTGTTACGGTTCCTTTATTTGAAATGAACTAATAGCGAACTTGCGAAGAGATCTGGCAGGTAGCCTACCCAGATTGATTGAGCGCGCGTGAGGTAGGCAGGCGTGACATCAGCTGCAGCTTATCACTCAGATTCCACTCGCAACGCAAAATAATACAGTAGGCTAAGTCCACAGAAGTATAGTAATTTAACGAGTTAGGATGGATGCGAGTTAAACAAATTGAAAAATTCATAGCGTCATTTCGATGGGGGCTCAAAAATTTACTACCTCGGAGGACGCTTCTTACTTTTTACTACTTTTTACTGGCCTTAATTTGACCTGATTTCATTTACTACCTTTTACAACTTTTTACAAACCCGCGGACACCCTGTATGTGCACAGCACAAATGCAACACACATGCAGACACATGCATGTTTGTGTGCATGAACACACAGGTATATTTGTACAGTAATACAATTGCACACACACACACACACACACACAGACTGACCCGAGACCAGCAGTGTGGCAATGAGGAGTAGGTTCATGACTGATAACCTGCAGAGAAAAGATCATTTATTTGAGCCTGCATAAATCTACTAACTACTTATACTACTAGTAGTATTACCACTACTGCTAATATTAGCACTGCTAATACTGTTACTAATACTACTACTAGTTAGGACAAAATAAGCAACTTCGCTTTTTACACATAATGCTTTTTCGTATAGAATCCATTTCTGTTTGGGACATTTTTGTATCACACATAGTTAATGAGATAATTAGCATATTTGGCTAAATTTGGGGTAAATTCGAGGAGCATTGTCACCAGGGTCTAACAATATTGCTATTTTTTCTGTCCAAAGAATGCCCCACATCCTGTGACCATCCTATAAAAATTTCAGCCTGATATCTCATTGCATTCCCGAGATATTCCATTTCATTTATGGATAGCTTCGTAAAATCGAGTTAAATGCTAGCATTTTAGACTGTCAAGTGATTTTGATTTGACCCTGGTGACAATGCTCCTCGAATTTACCCCAAATTTAGCCAAATATGCTAATTATCTCATTAACTATGCATGACACAAAAAATGTCCCAAGCATAAATGGATTCAACGCAGAAAAGCACTATAAAATCATGTGTAAAAAGTTTGGTCGTGACCTTTATCGTAAGTTGCTTATTTTGCCCTAACTACCAATAATACTAATACAAATACTAACACTTACTACTCAAAGATTGGCTATTTACACCAGGGCCGTTTCAAGGTTCTTAGGGGGCGCCAAGAAAACAGGCCCTTCACCTCCCATAAACACCTAGGTGAACCACTGTGTTATAATCTTCAAGCATCTTTTATTAATATAATTATTTATGTTGAACTTACAGTTGTCTAACTCCAGCCTAAAGTAATATTTTATTGAAAAACACCAACTAAATTCATTCGTTCATACTAAAGTGATTAAACAATCAATCTTGGGGGGGCCCATGCAGACTGGGGGCCCAGGCATGACAGCCCAGATTTACACCAAGACTGGCACAAGGAGTGGCCCAACAAGCACCCTTTCATCAAGCAGAGAATCAAGAAGCATCACTTTTTGCCATGTAAAAAAAAAAAAGGTGTATTCAGAAATATATGGATACGCTATGTCCAAATACTCACAAAAAAAACACTCCTTTTCACACACTTTATCAAGCAGGGGTGTGTTTCTCAAAAGCATAGTTGCTAGCTAAGTTAGCATCTTTGTTGGTTGCAATGTAATTTTCCATTGCCAACTTCCCTTTTGGGAAACGGACACCAGAGCTGTAACAATGCTGTTGTCACATAAAATGCAACTCACCCTTGTGATCCCAGTGGTCTCTGTCTGTAGGTGTGAGAGGATGATGTCTGACCTGTTCACTTGTCTCTGTAACTGCTGATCTGCATTGTAGTTCAGGACACTAATGAGGTGTTTTGTCCAGCCTTCAGAGTATGGTCTTTTTCTTATCTGCCGGTTTGAGTGTGTGTGTGTGTGTATGTGTGTGTGTGAGTGAGAGTGTATCTGTGTGTGTGCATAGTATAATGTGAGGCATGCAATCAGTCGGGCACATTTGCATGGCCTCTTTACTTCTGCTTAAACTGATGCTTACTTCTGCTTACAGGTGACAAGGCAAAGCATGTCTATTGATGAAGCTCATTTCATACACAGATATCACTCATCTGTCATGACTTTACAAAAAAATAAAAGTAAAAACACTTTCTATCATTTAGTTTCAGTTTTTCATAGCACCAGCATACCAATGGTGGGACTATCTGTGTTCCATACTCAAATTGTTTTGGGTCAGGGGTAATTTGAAGACAGGAGATTGGACTTTTGAATTGATTATTTTCAAATGCCTAGCAACATTCACAAATCGTTACTCTAGGATCCTTTATCCCACATTTAATGCATTACAGTGAAGAAAGTAGTATAAAAGTAATATAGGAAGTGCCAGCTCTTTGGAAAAGGTCTGGGGTTTAACAGTGTGATTGGGCCATCTTCAATCAGATGGCTGATCTGTAAAAGTGTCACAATTGCATATTGGATATTGCATATTACCTGCTTTGCCATATCAGTGATTATATTCTATTAGATTACATTGTTATCTAAGTTGCTCATGACAATCATAGATTTATGTATAAGCTATAATATTTGCAAAGACAAAAATCCTATGCACCGATATTTCTGCCTGCAACTATTTCAGAATTGTACATGAAAATGATAGCCGTGTGTGTGTGTGTGCGAGCGCGCCAGTTTTATATGATTTATTACTGGTGATAGTTTTAAAACTCACCACTGCAAGTTTTACCAGAATGTGGGGTGGTCATCTCATACAGGAGAGAAAGACACTCAGTGTGTTCCAATCCGCGCACTTCGTGAGTGCACTCCAGTATACTGCACTATGAGCACTACACACTTGCTGGTAAAGTGCATGAATTTCGGCAGATAAGGGCTGTCCCAAATGAAGCACTTCGTGCCGCACTTTCCGGACGTTACGATCGCAACGTTAGTAACAGTGTTGTGTTGAAGGCTACCATTTACACAAGCTTCATAGGCTAACGTAGACCAAACTAGCTATTATTGCTAAACTTGTTGTTATCTTAGCATACGAACGGTAAATACCTGCTAGATAAATTTTGATAAGTTGCCGGTTGTCATACCTCTTCCGTTACGTTGCCAAGATGGCGTCGATAAAGTGCGAGAAGTGTCCATCGTTGGACACTCCGAAATTCTGACCGTTACCCTGTGGTCACACGGGAGGGCAACTGGGCAATTTGAACAAGCAACTCAGTTGCCAAGGAGGCGTGACTCGTATGAAGTTCGTTGCTACCGGCAAACACTAAAATATGCGTCTGGTAGCGACAACGTATATCGCCACAGATGTATTTTTGTGTTACAAAACCCATGTTTTCAGATTCATCTTACCTCATTTGCCGCCTTGTTTTACAAAATATCAAATCGTAAATCCTTAACTTCTTAGTTTGTTACAGATAAATGCGATTTTGGAGTTGGCTGTCCGATCAAAATTCTTTTGAAAGCATGCCGTCACACATGGCCTCACTCTGATTGGCGTTTATGAAAAAACGCCTTGTTAAATCGCCCAACTTTTGCAGAAAATAGCCTGCATTTCTATTTTTCCCCGCCCACCAGGCGATCTGTTGCTCAGTTGCCTGTACTAATCGCCCGTTGCCTACCGTCATTGAAAATGAATGGGAACTAGTCGCCCAACATCAGTGGTTTTATCGCCTCGTGTGACCACGGGGTTATAGGGCACCATCCGGGTACTTGCGGCGCACTTCATTTTGCTGCTTTTGAATTGGAACAGCCTTACACACTCAAACGAAGCACATGAAGGGCTGAAGTGCGCGAATTGGAACAGACTGACTGTCTCCATTTACAAGGCACTACAGGGGGAATTACCCCCTCTCACCTCACCTCAAGCACCAAACAAAGCAGTTATTAAGTGTTTCTGCCAATAATCCTCAGAGTAGAATTACATAGTCGATGGAGAACGCCACTAACAAAATGTATCGACAGTTGAATGCGCTGAGAAGTCACAAATCACGTTGTAATTCAAACAGTAAGCTCCGGCCAAGTCACATGACCTAGCTTGCTTGATAACCAAAACTTACGATAGCGGAACGCGTTTCCTGATCTTGCATAGGTGGTATCTGCCTCTAGGAGGGTCGGACAATCTTGTGAAGGGGCTCATTTTACTCTGGAACATGTCATTTATCAATTCTAGGCAATTTACATAAAGGTGTAATGGAAAGGTAGAAATTTTACCTAAATGTTGCAAGTGGGGGCTTTAAAAATGAAAAGCAATCCACACAATATACGTTCCAAGGTATTTACAGTATATCTCTAGAAAGTCCTCCAGTTAAGTCTGAAATTTGCAAGATACCTTTTCAGTTCTATGCACCCACAAAGTGGAACAAGCTACAAGAACTTTTAAAATAAGAACATCTTGTAGCAGGAGGCAGGTTTAGGGCCTAACTGGATGATGTGTGTAAACCTATTGTGCAAAATTCTTGCTTTAAGTAGTTTTATTTTTTTTATTTTTAATTTAGTATTTTTTTTTTGATTAATTATTACTTTGTTTATCTTGTCTTATATTATTATGACTGTTATTTCCTATCAGGGCATTGCTGTAAAAGTTTCCCTGAATAAAGAATGGTTGTTGATGATGATAATGATATGTAAATTTTTCAGATTTTAACAATGTACTTTATTTTTGCAGATGTCTGATGAGTTCTCCGTTTCAAGCGGCTCGCTCTACAGCCCCAAAGATGAAACAGAGTGAATGTTCAGAGGAGGAAACATCACAGAGACCAGTCAAGCGCTATTCTATTGATGAAGTCGCCAGACAAATGAAAAGCACCAAAAAGAGTTTGGAGGGAAGGAGAGAAAGAAAAAGTGCCCTGTGAAAGACTATGATGCTGCTGTCACCTGCCCAGACATTTACGGGATTTCCATGAATGGGTCAGGGAGGCGGCCCAATCAGCTGTACAGAGGATGGGTTTAAGAAAAGGTCTGCAAAGTCAAAAAGTGCCCCATCCATGGGTGTGGGCGTGTGTTAAAACGGATGTCGCAACACATGCGCCTAATGCATGACAGTGTCAAAACTCAAAAGCAAAACAAAACATTGGACACCAGATTTAATTTTTTTTTTTTTTTAGTTTTTTGGCTGTCCTCTCCCGATGGAGGATCAAAAGACGTGAAATCCTCAATTCAACATGCCACACAGGCGCAACTGGTGCTTTCACTGGCGCCACTGACCAAAGCTGTTTTAACAGAGCACTTAATTGAAAAACACTGCATTACCAAAAAAATACCTCCCTGGAGCCATTAGATCGTACCTGGCCAACGTGAAACATTACATTAGTTTCTTGCTTTCTGGTGGGGAGACTGATGAAGCCAATGAACCTTGGGACGCTGTCACAAGGTGGATCACCTCATACAGGAAGCAAAACCAGAGAAGAATCTTGGAAAAGATGGACACAGATCTCAACAAGCTCATTACCCCAGAGGAGATAGCTCATTTCCACAAATCCAGCACGGCTGAGGAGGCTATCGAGCTATTGTCCCACTCTAATGCCCCTAAGACACAGACCAGTTACATATTGGTACGGGACTTCCTGATGACTATCATCATTTTCAGGAATGCCAACAGAACCAGCATGTTGGCCAACATGACAGCGGATGAACTCGGGTTTGCGCAACAGATGGAAGGGGTTGCTGTCATATCTGTGGCAAAGCACAAAAATGCACACACATCAGGGCCAGCCAAAGTTGTGGTCAGTCCAGAGGAACTACAATACCTAAACACCTTTGTGAAACACTTTCGGCCGGGCGTAAAGCCAGAAGAAAACGCCAAACAAGTTTTCCATTCCTGGCAATGGAAACTATAGAGAGTAGTCAGGTCTGTTGAGCTGTACAAAGTGTTTGGAACAAAGCTGTCCGTCCTGGGACTATCACATGCACCCTTCTACGGAAGACAGCTGTGTCGGCAGTCTACCAAAGTGCACCTGAGCAATCCGCAAACCTCTCGGACCTGATGTGCCACAAGCCAGCAACTGCTGCCAAACACTACAGGTTATTATGAATGAATGAAGACTTTATTGTCATTGCAAGCAGGACAAACAACAAAATTGGAGATGCAACTCCCATTGGTGTATAACTTGGTACACACATCCACACAAGCTCATACTGTCATTGGTGTATTAGTACACATACACATGTAACAGAGTTAAAATGAACCCTATTTAGTTAAAGCAGAAGTTCGCCCAAATTGATGTTAAGCCTTGTTTTCGGATAGCCTACGATGAAATACAATGGTTAAGATTAACATTTTGACAAACGTTTGTGTTCTGAGAATTTTCGCTTGTTGCTGTAGTAGCGTCTCAACAGCAGCCTATGTGCACTGGAACAATCCTTCCTAAAATGCATTTAACGTCTGTCTACAAAGATATGAAACTCACCAAGTGATCTGTAGTGTTCACCGATGTGCTGACATACCACAAAATATGACTTCTAGCAGCTTCTAGCATTATTTTGGATTTAAAACTTGCAAGAAGCTGGTAAAAAAAAAAAAAAAAAGCTGTGTTTTAGCCTTAAAGGGAAAAGCTGGCGTGAATCAACACGTAGTCCTACTATTTTGTAGTGCCAAGCGCTATTGTTAGCCACCTCAATCACTGGATTTCATGCAAGGCAGACTGAGATAGCGAAACGGCAGCTAACATTAACAGAATGGGGCATTTCAAAACGAAAGCAAAACGATTAGGTTTTGTTTTTGACATGCCTCTTTCAGTTAGTGTTACCTGCTGCTTCGCAAACTCGGTCAACGATGCACAAAATTTTATCATTGAGGTGGCTTTCAGTAGCGCTTAGCAGTATAAAACAGCAGGGCTAGGTGTTGATTCACGCAGGATTATACCTTTATAAAGGATCTCCGGCTAGTTTGGCAATGTAAGACTAGCATTGGTGTCAACTTTAATGGATGCAATTCAAAAACATTAAAAATATGACGGTTGTTATTAAAATGTTCATTAAATGCTGAAATTCATTTAACTTGACTTGACGGTGCTCACACACCAAATTTTCACATGTGCTTAACGTCTCCAGGAGCATCGCGAGTCAGAGAGGTTCGCGGACTGTTTCGTTGTTCCCTTTCACACTGCACAAGCCCCGGTTACATGGGCATTTCTAATCGGATTGTTCTATTCTGAATAAAGTATTCTGAAAGAAATGTGTGTTTACATGGAGAACATTCTATTCTGATCAGGTGTATAGGCATTTTCAGAATGTTTGTAAACAAGGGGTGCTGAGATACTTCCGGGTGGCAGAAAGCAACTGGTACCCCATTGACGTGAATACATTCAACGGGGAAAACCGGTCTTACATTAATAAATTCGCCTTTATGAATTATTATTTTGCAAAACGAGATAATAACTACTCACTGTTAAAGGTGCCCCGCCACACAAAGCCGTTTTTACCTGTTGCTTTTGGTATAGAATAGTTCTATATGACCTCAAGTTACACAGTGCATGTGAAAATGTAATACTGTCTTCGCTATAGGCAATAGCCCATTAAAAGAAATATGCAAAGAAATTAGGTCAGTTTGAATCCATGGTCAGTGCTACGTAGTATAGACAACGTTACAGCCATTGGCTGACTGAGGAGAATTATCGCCCAATCCATGCTCTCCTGTATTTGACTAAAGCCCGCCCCTTGAAATACTCGCGAAAAAGAAGGAATATCCATGAAATGGTAACAGACAACTTGTCAACTTGACGAATTCAACAGTCTTGGTAAGTGTAATCTGACTGTGGATGTAGGCTAACAGTCGGCTACTCTTGCAATAAGTATCTGATTATGTTGGCTACTGTGACATCCTGACTATGTAGTAACCTTACCTTTGCAAAGTGGCCGTTTACAATCTGCAAGCTAGGTTGGTGCAGATATCCTCTTTCTCGGTTTCATGATAATATTCCAAGTTTTTTTTTCCGTACCTCGCAATTCGCAAGTAAAACTAATGTAAATATTCGTCCATGTGCTTTACAACGTCGAGCTTCAGCAGCGAATCAGAGCGCAGCAGTGGAAAAAAACCGGAAGAACCGCATGAAATTTTCGAAGGCTATTCCTACAGGCTGCAAACGATCTCATTACGGTCTCCTTGGACCGTTCTCAGTCCAAGTGAAGTCACATACCCTATTTGTAGACCTCAAAGAACAATTTAAATACCCTGTAGTGGTGTGGCATGGCACCTTTAAATCTAAAGACATATGTTTTATGACCAGAAAATAAACTTGTTGTGTTAATACGATCTCTACACCTGTTACCCACTTAGCAACCGAATTAGGCTAACCGTTATAAACAGGGACGTCAGTGGGTTTAGCTTGCTAGCTACAATGCTAGATTAGCTTAACAGACCAAGCAGGGAATACTTGCCTGAAATCAATAAGTCTGGGGTTTATGACTTTATTTTGTTAAAAAGAGAGAAGAAATGATGACCGTTCATTCTGAACGTAGGTTTTGTGACCAGAAAATACACCCGTTGTGATATGTATCCATACTCCATACCCGTTGGCACCCAAGTAACGTTACTACCGAGGTAGCAAACAGACCGGCGCCGGTCTACCATGCTTGCCATACGGCCAGGTTAGGAAGGGATCTGCCGGTAAAGTTGTTCACAAATTTATAAGTTCGGCATTTTTGTTTTGTAAAAAGGATACGATAAATGCGATAGAAATGACTTGAATATGAAAGATCCAGGTTTTGTAACCAGAAAATGCATATTTAGTGAAATAGGATGCATGCTTTTGACTAGTGTTTCGTTGACAACTTTTGCCTTTTGCCACCCGGAAGAGCGTGTGACGTCATGGTAAATTGGTCCATACATGACTCTAGAATCATATCGAAATAACCGTTTTCTCGCAAAAAAAAAATAAATAAATAAGGAATTGAAATGGAGAACGAAATACTAAAAATTTTGCTGGTCTTCGTTTTTGCCTTGATGATAAGTCAAGCAACGCAATACCGACGCGGTATTTCTTAAGTGTGGGGGAGACGCCGGCAATCAGAACTTTTTGATGGGCCGCCTCTTAAGGCATTTAACTTTGCCCTTGCCAACGTAAAAATAAAGAGAGAGATAGATGGAGGTCCGCAGCAAGGACTGGTGGGAGATTACCTCACTCACGTCAGATGATGCGCTACGGAACTTTCGTAAGGCACTTCCGCGCATCGATCTGATGTTGAAGCCCTTCAGAGCGATTTCAAGCCCAATATTTTCTAACCGAACCAATCAGGGCTGCTGGCTGCTGTAGAGGGTGTGACGTAGCGAAGAAGCAACTGTTTTGAATCCAACCAATCCAACAAACGTAACCAGCGTCATCGGTTGGTTTCGATGTGATTGGCTGAAGTGTACGTCAATTAAATTGATGGACAAGCCGTTTGTCCAGTTAGATTAAAAGATTTCTGGCTTCTAAAATAACTGGTCTATCGATGATCATCAGATGTTCGCGTGTTACTGTGCGTACAGACCGAGACGTTAGCAACGTTAGCATCCAAATGTTAATCCTGCTTCTCTATTGGCATCTCACCAGTAAATCAACGGTCTGAATCTCGGTCTGAACGCACAGTTAGCGCTACATCTGACGTGAGTGAGGTAAGGTGGGAGAGGGTCGTGCTTCATGAATTTTCAGACCAGGAGTGGAAACTAAACTTCCGTATGACAAGGAGCTCATTTAACAAGCTCTGCGGTTTATGGCAGAGGAGAGGTTCACCGTTAGGAACCCAATTCCCTTACCTATGCGTGTCTCCATGGTACTCTACAGGCTCGGCAGCTGTGGCAAGTATAGGCTAGTGGCCAATCAATTTGGGGTCCACAAGTTCACCGTAAAGAAGTTCATTTATATGTTTTACGAGGGGATGGTTAGGGAAGTAGTTCATGAACTAATAAAGATGCCTACGGAGGAAGAAGCGGAAGAAATCGCTGCCCGATTCCAAGCAGCACATGGGATACCGCAAATTATGGGCTTAATTGACGGTAGCCACATACCCATACTGCCTCCATCAGATGGGTACAAAGACTTTGTCAACAGAAATGGATGGCCATCCTATGTGCTGCAAGCTGTGGTCGACGATCGTTGTTGGTAAGTTTGTTTCACCAATCACCACCAGTTTTCATCACTGCATAACCCCACCCACATTCTAGGCCCTCCTCTCTCACTTGCAATATGACTTTTTAATGTATTTGTTCAGCTTTAGGAGCATAAGTTGCAAGTTGCCAGGGAGTGTACATGATGCAAATGTCTCTTGCGGCAGTCAGACCTTTTCAAAAGGGCTCATACGTTATATTAATTTCTAACACCAGCTTCTTATTCATAGATTAGATTTGATTAGCCTTTATTGTCTCAAGTAATCTCACTGCAAATTGTGTACCATCATGATTATGTACAAATAAAACACTTGAACTTGAACAAACTCGCACACAGTCCCCTAGCCTAAATATTGCACATACAGCACTCTCCACCATTTTGCACCTCCCCTCGAGTTAAGAAATTGAGTTTTACCTTTTTTCCTGTTCATCAAGTCGTTCTCCAAGCCTGGCGATACGACTTGCAGCTCTAACCTTGCAAAGTTGCTTGAATCGAATTTGAACAGCCAGCATCGCACCCGCTAGCATCTCGCTTAAAAGTAATAAATATTTCCGGTAATTTTCCCATTTAAATGTCTTCTCATCTCTAGTTGAAAAATGTAAATACTTGCAGAAAATAAAACGTGGCGATTTCTTTGGACAAATTGGTTTGGAACTATCTCATTTATGCGTAATGATCAATGCGAGTGGCGTAGCAGCACACTCATATCAAAGCAGCCCCCGAAAATAGTCCCAACAAACAACAAAAGTTCATGTTACATTCACTACGTGTGTTGATTATTACGCCGAACTGGATTATAGTTCCAAGATAATTAAACCGATGAAGAACTTATTTCCCCAAATAGTGGCCTGACGCTTTAATATTGCACATAACCCACACACATTCACTACCCACTCTCCCCCAGCCTATCTGCTCCTCATGAAATCTACCCAACTCACCATTACCTACTTTTAAGCAGTTTAGTAGAAAGGGGAATAGTAGAATATTCGTATATTGCAATTTAGGACCCTGTATCTTCTACCTGAGGGCATCAATGCATACTCCTCATGCAGGATGTGGTTCACATCCCCCACCTTGAGGCCTTGCTTTCTCACTGTGTCCTCAATTATGTCTTGGAGTGAGACAGGCAGTGGACAATCGCAAATGACACTTCCGCAACGAGAAAAGCAATGGTTGGGTCTCCAGACTAAATAGCACTTGTGATTTTAGTTTGGCGATCGCCAGGCTAGTTTTCACTCGCTTCCCAGTGAAAACAGTTTAAAGGGATTATCCGAAGTGAATCAACAAGTAGCCCTACTTTTTAGAGCCAAGCGCTATTGATAGGCACCTCAATCAATGAATTTCATCAAAGTCCTTCTAAGGCAAGTCCCATCACTCGGCCGCCATATTGGACACGCCTCCGGGCAGCTATTTGGGCTTAACAAGACCAGACCCTCCAAAATGAATGGGGAAATATCCATAAGTACAGATTGGCTGGTCGTATGGACTTAAAAAGTATATGGTGTGAATCCCTGTTTAAATCTGAGTTGAACAGTGCCAAAATATACCAGACAGACGCTAAAACAAAGCTAAAAAGACGTTATTTAAAACGGCAAATTGCTTACTGCGCCTGCGCTGACAATCGCGGCATGGCTATCACCATAGTGACGGAGGGAGTAAACAAAAAGCTAACCGTCAGTCATACAGCGGTCAGTAATGCGATTGGCTATTTCTACAGTAAGGCAGGACTTCCAGTTTCTCTACTCCGCCATCTTTGCGTTACGATCGGCCGTAGTGCATTTCAATGGGAGGACTTCTGAAGTGATTTGTCTCCTCCTATATAAGTGTCTCTGATTTCATGCAACACAGACTGATATAAATTAGCAAAACGGCAGCTAACAGTAACTAAATGGGGCATATCAAAAATGAAAGCAAATTGATTAGGTTTTGTTATTTTACTTGCCTCATTCAGTTAGCGTTAGCTGGCATTTAGCAAACTCGGTCTACAATGCACGAAACTCAATAATCGAGGTGGCTTTCAATAGCACTTAGCAGTATAAAACAGCAGGGCTACTCTGCATAATTCCTTTGAGGAGGAAATGGGTAGCCTGACACACCCTCACAGTGACATAACACCTTTGCCGTTGCTATCGCTAGTCTGGTCAGTCAGCTGCTGATCGGACTTATGGATCATGCACTTTGAGAAAGTTTGTTATATGAGTTTTGATAGTCAATGACAATCGGGCTATGAACTGGGTGAGAAGTATTCACCGGGATGAAGGGTCAGGTTTCAACATTACGCGAGGCAGTCTGTTCCTATGTTGCCATCACTTCGGCGAAGATGACTACACTGCAGGCACTACTCGCAGGCTAGATATAGCTGATATTGCTGTACAAAATTGGTGCTGGGCCCTCTCGTTTTGAGTGGAATAGTTGGGGGGTGGGGACATTTCGAGTTTACATGAGACTCAACTCACCTGGGCCTCGACGTTCCCCTTTCCCACTGAGGATCCAACATGCGAGGATGATGTGGAGGAGAATATGGCAATGTCGGCTGTGAGGAAAGAAAACGACCTTGATTCAGCTCCTCAGCTAGGTATGCACAACTGTTTATTTTTGTAAATGTGTGTTATGTTGTAGTTGACACACAGGCTTTGATCCATTCATAGATTTTGCAAATCATTGAAAGGAGAGCTATGCAACATTTTTAGTTAAATTTACCTTTATTTAGCAACTTAAGAATCATTGCGATGCTTCTACAACACTTTTTAGGTCTGGTGCCGTGGACTGGTGACATCAGGAAAAATGCGAACTCAAACCGAGAAAATGTAGGCCTTGGGTCTTTTCCCCAAACGCATCTGTGCTAACTTGATTGGTAGCCTACTGAGCCATTGTATTGAAAACAAGTTGTTAACTGGTTAGCAATGCTTTCCTGAAACATTTGGGAAAAGGACGGAGGGGCTCTGTGGCAAAAAATGTGAGCAAAAACTTACGCAAACAGAAAGTGAAAATCGGTCCGGCATAGTTCACCTTTAATTGATGTTCTAGCAATACTACAATGTAAAAGGTAATAATCAAGTAGGCTAATAGTAAGAAGTAATGGTAGATATTGTAAGTAATGGAGAAATAAAGTATTATAATTTGATTGATTGATTTTTTTCCTCATCTCATATAGATGCTACATGCTGCACGCATACAGCAGTTGGAGCCTGAAGTTCAGGAGATGACTAAAGAACTGACAAGGCTCAAAATCAGTGGGGCGCCTTGTCATTGATTTTGCATCTCTGATTACTTCTAATTCTACACAAGATTTTGGGACGCCTGAAGGACCAGATTAACCCTCCAGTCAGACTAGCTACAAATCCAAGCGACTCAGGTCGCTGAGGAGCGTGACTCAGGGCTGTCGTTCGTTGGTAGCATGTTGCTAACTTAGGTACTTGGTAGAAAATCGTACATCAACACACAGGTATTTTTTGTGTATAAAACCAATGTTTTCCGATGTCGTTAGTAACACTGATACCTCGGTTTCAAAAATATGAAGTCATGAATCCCTAACTTTTTAGTTTGTGGCCAAGTTTGAGATCGTTGTCGTTAGCGCCACCATATTGAAAGCGGGATAACGTTTCGTTCAGAGTACCTCGGCTTCACTCGCATTGGCTGTCGCCGAGCTCTTCATTTGCATATAATAGCCTTGAAGTCTATTCTGGGCCCGCCCACCGGGCGATTTATCGCTGGCCGCTTGCTCTCATTGACAATGAATAGAAACCGGTCGCGTAGCCCAGAGTCGCTCGTCGCTAGTCTGACTGGGGGGGTAAGCCATCAGTCTCCATGTTTGTTTATTGGGCATCGACTGCACTTAAGTACAATGTCAGAATCCTTTATCCCTTATAGTTGGGTCATTTATAGAAGTTCCGTGACCGTGGAGAGGAAAGGTTCGTTTCTCACTGGATTTGTCATCTATAAAGGTTAAATAAAAAAATGAGCCGGGGTGCCCCTCACAAAAATGTGGGGAAATTTTTTTAGAGCCCTATATCCAAAATGGCTGCTGCCAGCCAAGCTGGAAATTTACTTTTTAATGGTTTTGCCCACAGTGCTGCATAATACATGGTTTCTGAGACTATTTGGGTCAAGAAATTCACAAATGATGTAGATATATTGATTTCACCTATTTTTGACCTTCAAATTCAAGATGGCTGCCACTTTTGGCTCTTTAAATGTCAATTTTTCAAAATCGTCAGAGAGCCTTAATATTAGGCTTAAATGAAAGGTCTGCTCATACTGAATTCACTTATGGATAGTAAAATTACAACATACACATAGGTTATCAGATGTCTTGGGTGGAACCAATGAAAGCAGGGAGACAGAGACGATTCCTTAGCTTGGGGTTGTTTTCATTAACATAACATTCAAATTTTTTTACAATTTATTTATTGAATTAACTAAAAAGACTATCCATCTGAATCTGTTGAGTCTCCACACTGACTCATCTCATCATCACTGCTACTTTCGTCTGAGCAGTCATGAGGTGTGAACTGCTGGGGCAAGGGGGGCAGGATGTGACGCACTGGTCGACACTTTCCATTCACTAGTTCCCAGCCGTGACCAATGGGAGAAGGATGCTCTTGTAGATTGTAATGGAGCTGGCAATATGTAAGGTAGTTTGACCTTTCCATATGAAGATTCAAAGAGTCATCGTCAGGTGGGAGACGGATTGTACTCTTTTTCTTCAGTTTGTGCCATTTGGAAACTCTGGCCTGCCCGCAGCTCACATCTGCACTCTCAGCATAAATGACGGAGAGGACAAATGCCTTCATATCCGCTGTGACGTCATGTTTTAATTCAAGACTCTCGCCCACTCGTCCCAGGAGCTCTCCTGCTGTGCCCAATCCGCCACCAGCACTTCCCCATCGCGGTCAATACAGATGCCCCAGGGGCAAGAGTACAGGGCCCATGCCCGAGCATACGCCCAGCACTCGGACAGTGGTCCACCCCGAGTCCAGGACTTTCACACAAGGCTCTCGCCCGGTCTCACTGCCCCTCTCTGACACAGCCAGCAGGTCTGAGTACTGAGACGCTGCAACCAGGTAAGGTCTGTGGAAACCGGTCACTACAGTGCGCTCTAGCCTGGACCGTGTCTTGGGGTCCAGCTTCAAAGCTGTCAGAGTGCCCTTACGGATGTCAGCCACCAGAAACTCATCCCGTTTGGTGACAGTGATGCCTCGGGGTGCTTCCAGCCCATCTGAAGAGGCTGCAGTTGTTCCAGGGGCAGGGCTTCCTCCGAAAGTCTGAAGGAGACGTCCATGGCGGTTGAAGATGAGGAGAGCTCGCTCTGCAGCACAGCTCAGAGCTATCAGGCCTTTGGCGTTAACGGCCACATCAAAATAGTTCCAACAGCGGCGTCCTGTGCCTGAGCCATTGCTTGGTGATTTAACCTGTTGCATTTCCCATGGCATCTGTCACCTGGACTCGAGCGTTCCCGCAGTCTACGATGAAGAGCTGGCCCTGGGGGGTGGTGTGAACGCCACTAGGTAGAGTGAGACTCCCACGACCAGAACCTTGCTTTCCAAACTGGAGGATGAGTCGACCCTCACCGAGTGTTACTAGCTCCCCTTCCTATTCTAGCTCCTCGACTAAGACAGACTCATTCTTCCCCTCTCTGGTCCAGCTTCGTTCTTTCGGTTGGGAGTTGCTTGAGCCTGAGACGAGCCATCTATCACCGACATGGAGAGCGATCGAGAGACCCGGGTCTGATGTCTCTGACCCTTGTGCTGCTGGGAACACTGGTTGCTTGGTTCCTTTGTGGCCGTACAGGAATAGACTCGTCCAAACCTTCGCCTCACCCCCTCCCCAGACTGGGTGAGGCAGAGGAGGAGGAGAGTCGACTGCGATGCACTTTCCAGTGTCCTGCATTATCCCCTTGGGTTCCATTGATGAGTGGACGACTCCGCTGGGACAAGTCGACTGTGGACTTTGACAGCCGTGATTCCTGGCGGACGGAGCTGGCGTTTTCGCGGACGGAGCTTATGATGAAGGTGTAGCCAGAGTCTACACTGTCTGTAGGAGAAGAGGCCCGACCACTCGTCTCTCCATATGTCCCATGAGGGTGGTCGTCAGAGCAAGCACTGAGACGGGATCGAGGCCTGTCTCGTGAGGAGAAGGTCCATGCAACTGTGGCTGGACAGAGAGTCTCTCGGGCTGCCACAGGGGGAAACCGGTGATGTTCCATACCCAAATCGAGAGAGGCTTCTTTGGGAGTCCTGTCTGCACTTCCGACGGTTCCTGTTTGAATCATTAGTGTCAAAGCTGCGAAAGTACCATCCATCCTGTCCAACACTGCTCTGCTCAAGAAAGGGAGAAGGTTCGCGTTGGGATAGCTGGCCCCTCTTGTCTCGTAAACTGTGTCGGTGCATCTTTCCAGTCCTGCTGTTGCCAAGATCCTCTCCCTCGGAGTCCCCATTGCCAATCAAATTGGGGACAGCCAAAAAGAGACAGTCACCTCATGGATCAGACGTGGGGCTTTCTTGCTCCTCATCCTGGGATGAGTCCCGCTCGAGAGTCCCTCTTTGGGGGCCACTGCTGCAATCTTGTGGACAAGCGCTTCACCTCCTCCCCTGACTCCTCATCACTACGTGCCGACAGCCTCTTTTCTCCAAATGGCACAAACTGAAGAAAAAGAGTACAATCCGTCTCCCACCTGACGATGACTCTTTGAATCTTCATATGGAAAGGTCAAACTACCTTACATATTGCCAGCTCCATTACAATCTACAAGAGCATCCTTCTCCCATTGGTCACGGCTGGGAACTAGTGAATGGAAAGTGTCGACCAGTGCGTCACACCCTGCCCTCCTTGCCCCAGCAGTTCACACCTCATGACTGCTCAGATGAAAGTAGCAGTGATGATGAGATGTCAGTGTGGAGACTCAACAGATTCAGATGGAAAGTCTTTTTAGTTAATTCAATAAATAAATTGTAAAAAAATTTGAATGTTATGTTAATGAAAACAACCCCAAGCTAAGGAATCGTCTCTGTCTCCCTGCTTTCATTGGTTCCACCCAAGACATCTGATAACCTATGTGTATGTTGTAATTTTACTATCCATAAGTGAATTCAGTATGAGCAGACCTTTCATTTGAGCCTAATATTAAGGCTCTCTGACGATTTTGAAAAATTGACATTTAAAGAGCCAAAAGTGGCAGCCATCTTGAATTTGAAGGTCAAAAATAGGTAAAATCAATAAATCTACATCATTTGTGAATTTCTTGACCCAAATAGTCTCAGAAACCATGTATTATGCAGCACTGTGGGCAAAACCATTAAAAAGTAAATTTCCAGCTTGGCTGGCAGCAGCCATTTTGGATATAGGGCTCTAAAAAAATTTCCCCACATTTTTGTGAGGGGCACCCCGGCTCATTTTTTTATTTAACCTTTATAGATGACAAATCCAGTGAGAAACGAACCTTTCCTCTCCACGGTCACGGAACTTCTATAAATGACCCAACTATGCTCCAATCAGAGGTGTTCTCGTCTTACAAAAACACCACAACCTTTAAAGCAATATACCAGAGTAAGTTTAAGCATAACCCTGCTGCACGAGCCTTCTAACAGCAATATATTTCACATGAAATGAAAGATTTTCGAACAGCACAGACCTAACACGAACGCGAGACACTTTACATTGAGTCAATGTAACCTCAGATCTTACTTTCGGTTTCCAACAGTCAGGTCCCATTGATTCAGTGTAAAGTGCCTGTTCGCTTCTGCGTTCGGTCTGTGCTGTACCAATTTATTTTGTTTCACTAGCTAACTAGCGCATTTAGCAAGCTCTTTCAACAGGGCTTCCTTTAAGGCTTTGATTAGGATTGACTGTGGACCGTGAGCTGGCTGAAAGAAGGGGAGTGCTAGACTTGCTGGAGATGGCTGCATGGCTGACAAGGGGTTCCAACCCGGTATCACGTCTGTTCGTGTTCCCTCACGATTTTTAATCTATGGAATCGTTGTCTACTGCACGATTTCTCACAAAATAACGTGTTACTCGCAACGAAATTTAGACAATGTAAATCAATGCTGTGAGGCTGACTCTGAAAGTGCGTCATCACATAACGTAATGTAAGGGACAACTTTAATAAATAAAGGGGCTTTCACATGACCACCGTTGGAAAGCTCAGCTAACCCTTAAGGCGACGCTTGATCCAAAATGTTAATTCTGCATTTGACTAATATCCTGGAGGCTAGGAGAGTGGTAACATAGATGAAATAGCCTGCGAGTTTGTGTGTGAGTTGAGTTGTGTAGGCATCTTACCACAGTAGGTTACAGTTTTGTATGAACTTGCCCAACACTGCGTAGCCTATAAAACCTTTTATTGACGGGACAATCCTGAGGAGAGAGAAAATTGTGGTCTGTACAAGTTCTGTAACTTGCATGAATTAATTATTCCTACGTGACTTTGATGTGATGCAAATGCTATAATTTTATTTCGAGTAAACCTTTTAACCACGCTAGTCATACACTAATCATTGCTACAGTCATTGCTAGTGCATTAGCTCTTATTACTTACTTTGTCATTTTGTTTTCTAGTTTAACTAACTTTAGATAGTAGTGTAACGGAGTCAATAAATAGTTTTAGTATTTTTTATTAAATCCTGCATAAATGGGTTAGTGCTTTTATTTTGTAGTTTTCTGTAGAGCTTTGCATTGTGGGTGCTGCAGTAGCAGGAAGAGATTCTGCACTGCAGCAGGTAGGTTAAGATAACGTGGGTCCCCTATAAAGTTCACAAAAGTCCTATTTACAGATTATTCATTTTTGCAAAGTAATTCCCTGATTATTTCTGATAAGCAAGGTCACCTATAAATTGCATTTGTGCAATGTTTTATAGTGTTTCGATGTTAATATTTCATATTGTATTTTCGTTTGACCTTGAGCTGTATTCCTATTGATATGTAGATTGGTAATGAGACGTTTATTTTGTTTAGACTCGACCCACGACCTGAACCCACTATTTTTGTACATCTGGCAACCCTTTTATGCAGGTAACCAATAAGAATTGTAGTTTAGATTGTTTGTTTTGCCTATATTCTAATTTGCCTCGTGACCGCTCGCTAACGTGTGCGATCTCGAAGTTGACTAGCCTGCCACGTTCGGTATTGCTTTTAGGTGCAGTACCATTAGCGTGTTTACCTATGTATTAGCGCAGTTTGATTTCAGTTAGCGCATTGATTTCAATGAAAATGGATGAAGCAATGTTTTCCCTTAATGTTTTATGTCAGATTTATTTTATTTTGGATTAGTTTCCAGTATATTTTTATGTTATTATTGTACACTATATGATCACCATTTTAGATTCCATTTAGAATTACATAGGAAATAGCCTATAGTTTCCCTCAGTACTTTAACACACACATTCACACCAACATATATATTCATTTTACGATACATTTTTCCCTTTTTGGAATTTATTTTATTTATCTTCTTGACACACTCCATAACATCAGCAATGTAGATAATTAGATATATTAGGTTTAGCAATATTAGAGTAGGAGGAAGAGATTCTGCACTGCAGTAGACTCGACCCACGACCTGAACCCACTATTTTTGTACATCTGGCAACCCTTTTATGCAGGAATAAAGTGCTCATCCGCCAGCTCGGGAGTCCTCTTCTTTAATTGCAACTACACAACGCAGAAGTAAAGAGAGAGTCCGTAACAGTAGCATAGTTTATTTTACTCTCAGTGCACCAAATGTGGTGCAATACGCATTTGCACCATTTATGTTGATATTGATATTTTGCATAATGTGTTAAATACTTTTTTGAGAGGTAATGAAGCATGTTTCTGGTGAAATTAGCACTGGCATTTGGTTTGCGCGGATTTTCATACCACTGCTAGTTGCAATTATTTTGTCTTCATTAATAAATAATGTGAGTTGGCTAATTTGGACATCCTAAAGGTGCCTACACATGAACAGCTTCAAAAAGCTTGTGACGCGCGTTGGGCAACGATTTCTCTATGAAGAAGCGTCAAAAGCTGCCGCTTGGGTCCCGGCGTCGCGTTGTGGCCGGCGTCTGCGTTTTTAACACGGCGCTCAAAGTTCAACATGGTTGAACTTCGACCCTTTTGACGCTGACCTTTCAGCGTTGAAGTAGTGTTTTTAGCATAAATAAACTAGCAGGCTATCTCATCTATGTTACAGCTCTCCTAGCCTCTGGTGTACGCAGAAATGCAGAATTAACATTTTGGATCAAGCGTCGCATCAAGGACGAGCTGAGCTTTTCAACGGTGCTCATGTGAAGGCCCCTTTATGGTGCCTACACATGCTCAAAAAGCTTGTGACGCGCGTTGAGCAATGATTTTTCTATGAAGAAGCGCCAAAAGCTGCCGCGTTTTTAACGCGTCGCTCAAAGTTCAACATGGTTGAACTCCGACCCTTTTGACGCTGACCTTTCAGCGTTGAAGTAGTGTTTTTAGCATGAATAAACTAGCAGGCTATTTCATCAATGTTACAGCTCTCCTAACCTCCGTTATATTAGTCAAATGCAAGCGTTGCGTTAAGGGCGAGCTGAGCTTTTCAACGGTGGTCATGTGAAGGCCCTTTAAGTCTCTTGGAAGCTCTGTAGCCTCCAATTTACAGACGCCTGCAAGTGATATTAAAAGTCTTGCACAATAGTGCACAATTGGTTGAAAATGGGCCAACCAATAAGAGTTTAAGAGGAGAGCTACAGAGAGAGAATGTGGGCAATATTGCGCAGTTTTTTATTTTTTTATTACCTGAGCAGACTTCTCGTCTCTCTCAGGCGCAGGCGTCTCTCTAATCATCATAGGTCTATCACTGTTATGATTAAAAGAAAAAAATTCATTTCACTATTAGGTGCGCTCGTGCATTGTAAACATAGGCTTGTGTTTAATTTCCATTACTTGTGCTTGACTGTTGACTGAAATAGGTAAGGTATAATACATAGGCAATTTGTTTTAAACACAACTTGAATTTTAACAGTTTTAACGTAGGCCTATTTTAAAATAGCATAATTGCAACTGCAAAAAATACATGGCATAAATCTAACCTGGGTATGTATGAAGGCAATGTAAGCAGGTAGGCCTCCTGTAGTCTACTTTGAGTTACTCCATATTTATATTTGTTTGCTTAGTCCATGCCAGAGATGTGACGTGAGAATAAAATCATAAAGTTTAGAGTAAGCATAGCCCTGCTGCACGAGGCTTCTAACAGCAATATGTTTCGCATGAAATGAAAGAATTTTGAACAGCATAGACCTAACGGTCGGTTTCCACAGGGCGAAAACTCAGCGAATTTCGCCAGGTGAATCTTCGCTGGGGGGTATGTACCAGGCAGAGCACTCTCTGGTCGCAGCAAGTTGTCTGGGTCGGTTGTGCCGGGTTGCCCACATTAACCTAGCACCTAAACTTAACCAGGACTTGGAATTGGGATTTACAGTGGTTTATTTACCCCCATCATGTTCGTGTAACACACACAAATGTTCGTTTTGGTTTTATTTTATTGTCAACGGTAATTTGTGTCCCACAAGTTAATATTCACTGATATCAGTGTGCTAACACGGCTACTTGTTAGCTAGTTATTAGCATTGAGCTAACTGAAGTTATTAAGCTCATTTGTAAACTACAGTGTTCTTCCAGCCACAATATCACTCGTATACAATATTAAACACAATCGGGGACGATGTAGACAGAAACTATGGCCCAAGGATCCTTAAATCAAATAATATATTTTTCATGTGATGAAGTCATGGATACCGGCATGATGTTGCAAAATTCTGTACTCCCGCCCTTGTCTTGTCACGTAACGTTTCAAATGAACTTGATTGGTTATCGCCTGCCGTAATTTAAACATTTCTCAACTTTTTTCGCCGGTCTTGGCGAATTCGCCATTCGCAGGGCGAAATTCACCTCCCATTCATTTCAAAGGGAAGTAGACAAAACGCGAATGCGAAACACTTTACTTTGAGTCAATCTAACCTCAGATCTTACTTTCGGGTTTCCAGCAGTCATGTCCTTACCTCACTCACGTCAGATGATGCGCTACATAACTTTAAGGCACTTCCGCACCATGATCTGATGTTGAAGCCTTTCAGAGCGATTTCAAGCCCAATATTCTCTAACCAAACCAATCAGGGCTCCTGGCTGCTGTAGAGGGTGTGACGTAGCGAAGAAGCAACTGTTTTGAATCCAACCAATCCAACAAACGTAACCAGCATCATCGGTTGCTTTCGATGTGTTTGGCTGAAGTGTACGTCAATTAAATTGATGGACAAGCCGTTTGTCTAGTCAGATTCAAGGATTTCTGGCTGCTGAAATAACTCATCTATCGTTGGTCATCAGATGTTCGCGTGTAGCGCTACATCTGGCATGAGTGAGGTAAGTGTCCCATTGATTCAGTGTAAAGTGCCTGTTCGCTTGTGCATTCGAAAGTGTGTGAAATTTCTAGAGAAATGTAAATATTACTACATTCATACCAAACAGGACAACTCAGTAAAGACAGAGAAAGACTTAATTTCAAATGTAAATGTAAAAAAGTTGGTTTTCATTGGGAGAAATGGCGTTATGGATGTGACGTCTGGAAAATCTTCCAAAACGATACAAAACAATGGTGAATGGTGGATTTTAACCTGTAACGACAGAAATAGTGATATATAACAATAAAAAATAACTGATAGCATTGCAGCTTTGTGTGTGTCATCACCCACTTATGCCCATTATAAGCCCCGCCATAGACTTACTGTACGTTCAGACCGCCAGCGATAAATTGCCAAGAGTCGCCGAAGACTCCCAAGAAACATTGCTTGAGCACAGCAACCAAAACGGCAAATCTGCCCATGGTGTTAGCATTCAAACGTTAATCCTGCTTCTCTATTGGCATCTGACCAGTAAATCGACATTATGATTGGTAATCGCCCAACCGCATCATAGCTCATTACATAAAGTTTGAAAATAAAATTCGCCCAAGTCGCCTGCCGCTTTTGTCGCCCAAATCGCCGGTCCCAATACAAAGTCAATTACTTCCGTTGCCCATGTCGCCTGAATCGGTCTCGGTCTGTACGCACAGTTACATTATAGCTGACTAGGTTAAAAATTTTAACAAACAGATATCCTTTCAAAGCAATCAAAAAGGCTCTTTTAAGAGCCACCCTCCTTTCTGTTATTGGTTAGCCCCTCTCTCTCAATTCAATTCAATTCAATTCAATTCAATTCAATTCAATGAGGCTTTATTGGCATGACTTAAGTACAGTGTTGCCAAAGCGTACACAAAATGCTGAACACACACATAAAAAAAAACCATCAATATGAAACAATCATGTGAACCAACACAAAGGAACAGATTCACATAACCCTACGGTACACATTCATACACACATGTACACAAAGGCGTATGGTGCTATCCTAGATGTGACAGACACGCACCTGTACACCCCCCCGTCCCTCCCTCTTTATCTAGTTTATCCTTACTCGCTCTCTCCCCCCCCCCTCTCTCTCTCTCCCTCCTCTCCACCTTTATCTAATTTATCCCGCACATGACTCATATTTCGGTTCTTTTAAATCTTTTCAGCCCAGGCCGCAGACTTTTGAGAGAAGTCTTTTAATCTCTTTGTGGTGCGGGACTTGTATTGTTATCCTGCACCACAACTTGGGCACACCCTTTCCCCCACATTAAATGTGGCCCCACAGGGTCATTTCAGACCAGATTGAGAGGTGTGGGGAATACATTCTTAACATCATTATCATTTTCGCTGAATCAATGGAGTTTGCAGCTTGAAAAATCCTTAACCTCTGGAGTGAGCCATGGCCAGGTGGCCAAGGAATCATCTTAACTATAATATTAGTTAAATATGATATAATAAATATAACATGTCAGGAACAAATTCCAGTGAATAATAAATTTGTACAATGTTTGCAGCAAAATTTCCGAGATGTGCTTCATTCTGCATGTGCCCTGCTCACATGAAAACAACCTACACACTACTGACTACAATACTGGCCACCCAGTTTGCAGGTGCTTACTGTCTCACTGAGCCTCAGACACTTCTCCCCAGTATGCAAGCACCAGAAGAGGCCAAACAGTTCATTGGTTAGGCTAGGCAAGAGGTGCTTTTAACTCATTGACTGCCAATGACGTCTTTAGACGTCAACTGAAATACTGCCGTTCACTGCCAATGACGTCTTTAGACGTCAACTGCGTTTTTTAATGGGGAGGGCTGCAGAAAGACCTAGGGAACCTTGTCTGTAAATATCAGAATTCTCCGTCGAAAATTGTTGTTCCAAATTGATCCTGAGGGTGGCAGTGTGTCACTTTGGATGTGAGATGAGCATAGATTCATAGGTATGGCCAAGGGAGAAGTAGAGAAAACTAATGACATGGCTAAATATGCCGCTAGCAAAGTGCAGACGTAAATCGGAGAAATTTAGGCAGTTCACACTCGATCAGAGTATGTGTCACTGCCATAGTAGTTCGAGTAGTGTTCCGATCGTGGGAGATGAAGGAGATCAACCTTGGGCAAACGGAAATAGCAGTTGTGACTTGTTTCAGTGCCCAGCTAGCTCACAGTTCCGAGTCAGGTAAGAATTTGCGAGCCAGTTGTTGATCACTGAGTTTTCGCTGTCACAGCCTGTAAATAGCATATATTTACCTTGTTACAACAATGTATATTTTATTACCAAAAGCCCCCTGTTACTGTTGTTTTTGTGGTCTTATCAAAGGAAGACATTTTCCCGATGTTTGACGTGCTAATAGACCGAAAAAAAACGCGCATCCAAGACACTAACGTTGTCAAACAAAACGCTAATTTTCTCCCTTTTTTGATAAAAAAACGGGTGTGTTTGGAGAAAGTAGCTTATGTTCGCCTGCTGATTTCTAAGCAATGGAAAGGGGTAGAAACAAACTTTTTTTTTCTGGTGAAAGAAGAGAGTCTGCTCTTTCTTGTGGTAGTTTCATTGTTTATGTAGTCGTAACACATAATATTCTGTGGCTCTTTAAAAAACAGTCAAAATTCCCCAAAACCTCTGGCAGTATGGAACTCTCTATTCTGAAAACGGCTGGCAGTCAATGAGTTAACTGAGGCCCTTACTCTGCTGTGTTATTTGTTATACTACATGGCACACACTGCTTTCTATAGACATCAATACTATTAGGTGTTTTCGGAAAGGGCTGCTGCACTCGATTACATGTCTGTCTAAAGACTAGCATTATGGCAGCACACATGGCACTAACCTTAATAGCACAGCTAAGATAGCCTATCCTAACACATTAAAAACTTAAACACAACGGCATGTTAACCTTAATTTGACCAATATCAATTTATCTTGATTTATTTTCTCATTAGTGCATGTCATGCACAAGTCTTAGTGCATGTTTTCTGCCAAAGTTGGGATAAGTCCGTTAGCAGTAAAGTTTGCATTAATGCAGGGGTGGGCAATTATTTTGGCCGAAGGGCCACATTGGCATTTAGATTTTCACTAATGGGCCGGGTGTTAACCATCAACTGGTTGATGCCGGTAAATTGGCAAGTCTGACACCAGTAGCCTCACTTTCTTCAGAGGACATGTTAACATGCAGGGTTAAAAGGGGGGATTTGTATATCATGACTACAACAAATTTGATAATTTAGGTCTATAATATAAGTCTCCTTGGCTAAAAGATAAATTATTCTACTTTGGGAAGGTTCCACGGGCCGGATTAAATAGCTCAGAGGGCCGCATGTGGCCCCCGGGCCTTAGTTTGCCCAGGCCTGCATTAATGCAACTGGCTAGCATACCATGGATCATTTCCTGGGTGTTTTACATGTATAAATAAACGTGCACCTATCTTGATCCTAGTGAATGCTATCATAACTAACCAGATTATTTTATACGTTTTGCCAACTATGTTGATATGGTATTAAAAATGCGCTAAGCTAATTACTTCAACTTACCTTGAAATTTCACAGCAGGTTAGCTTTTCAACGCAATCTCATGAGATCACGTTGGAATAACAGATACCTTTTCGTATCTTGTTGACAAAGCCAGATGGAGCCCTTCCCTCTTTTTGGCATTCCAAGCCATTGCATGGACATTGAGCATGTCCACCCGTGCTGTTGTTAATGGATTAGTTATTATGATCCTTGCATTTTCAATGTTAAAACATTAATTAATCTTTAAAAAGACTGAAAGAGACAGCTTACCTGCTTTGGTCATATACTTGGTTGTCAGGCCACATCTTGACGGGTAACTATTGACCTGTTCAACCTCTTCACCAGAAGTGGTTCCTTCCTGGTTCCTGCCACTCCACAGAATCTGTAAAAAAAGACATAGCATAAAGAGAGAAATCGCCACGCCCTGGGAAGAGCCTCAATTTAATTTCATTCATTCTTAAACTACCTGTAATTGTACAATTCATGTCTTACATTGCACTTTGTTGAGTGGGCTCGGGCATGCATGATGCTCAAAAATGGTTTCATATTGAGCATAACCGCCAGGGAGGATTGTTGCCAATTTCTGCAGATATGGCCAATATTTGCAGGCAACATCCATAGCAAAAAATTGGGGGTTCATGACTTGCAAGTTTTGCTGAAGGAACATGGGGTAAGCAAATATTTTGCCCCTAAACATGTTTACGCCCCTGAGCAAAAACCCATGTCTGCAATCCGCTACCTCCAGGCCCTGTTCATCTAACTTGGATGCCCTACGTGACTACTCTCTGGCTGCAGACCACTGGGACTTGCCACACACCCCTTTTCCCTGTGTCTAGCAAAATATTCAATGACAAAAATAATTAAATTATGCTTTAAGACTGTACAGATTTGGTGGCTTTTGGGTTGTTCTGTAGAAACTAAATAAAAGACTCAACTCACATTTCTTCTGGATTGCTGAATCATGTCCACAAATTGCACTTCATTGTCCTCGGCCAGGAACACTCCAGAGAACAATGGAGAATCAGATTTTCTGGTGTGGAAAATAATTGCAATATGATTATTTGCATATGAATACCGGTGTACATTTGTATATGAATGCACACTACGCCTCCTCTAGTTAAAGATGGTGCACAGCATACTATCACTCCTCATGGATTTTTTTTTGGAATGGCCGCCTGTACTGTTGCCTCCAGTCAGGGGTAAGGAGTGCCGTCTTTCATCTGGCTACTTGTCTAAGACCAATCTGGTAAAGTTGGACAGAAACCAAGAAGGAACTGGAGCATATGGTGCTGGTGAAAAAGTTGAGCAGGTGAAAAATTACTTGTCTAGATTTTAGTAAAGTCCAAGTCAAGTCTCAAGTCCTGAGGGGCAATGCCAAGTCAAGTCTTGAGCCTCCCAAGTCCATGTGTAACAGAGGTCGCGAGGCGCAGAGCTCCTCTGCCTCAAATAGTTCAGAAAAGAGCCTATGCAAAATACACTGCATGACCAATAATAAAATACATTACATGGCATACCTAATATCATAACACAATAGAAAAGAAAAATAATCAGCGCAGGAGCGAGTCAGGCGCAAAGCTCCTGCCAAACAGATCAGGTAAACCATGTCAAGCAACAATACAGTGCTATAACCAGTAAAACACTTATAACTTGGTTAGCAGCAGCAATCACGCTGCACCTCCTGTAGGGTAGCTCACAGTGTGAGAAAATTCGACCAACAGTAGGCTATTATTATAATGCACCTTGCTATGCAAATCAACAACACACAGGATGCCTTAATATCATTACTGTGTTAGACTGAAAACTTACAAGCAAAACTAGCACACAAAGAACATGTAAAAAACAACCCATCCCAAAATGCCTCCTACCTCTGCTTCATAGTTCAGAAAAGAGGCAGAGTGAAAGTATCTTAATATATTGGGACCCAGCGTGGGAAAACCACACCCCTATGTCTGATGACAGTGTTTCCCATACATAGACCATTGTGTGGCGGGCCGCCACAGAATGGAATCCTATCGCCACATAATAAGACTCACGATTAGAAAAAAAAAAAAAAAAAAAAAGACGCGAATAATAAAAAAAAAATCAGTTGCGTATCGTTCCACTTCCCTCACACCTGTATCGTTTCTTTCTTTCATAGTGCCCCTTCTTCTCGTTCACGCACGTGCGCACTCAGGGTTTCCCACAGCGCTTTAAAGCTAAAGCACCTTGCCAAAAACTGCCCGCCGCCTTGCCTACGTCCCCCGGATTTTTTTCATAGACCTACATAAAAAGGCCGGTCGCATCATTATCACTGCGCGATGAGGCCATATAGCGGCATCTGAAAGTATACTGCTCCATCGGCAATGTTACCTTTTGCTACGCCAACATTATAAGGAAGAGGCTAATTAACCATGATTACCATGATCGTGGGTAGAACACCTGGGGTTGTGTTTTAACGTTTAATCAAGAGAATATGTGTAGCCTGTGGACGTGGCTTACCAAAATTGTCAATGCTCATCTTTACAGAAAAAAAAATCTGCACGTTAATAGCAGTTCACTAAAGTCACCAAAGTGTCAAAGTTAGCTGTCAACGCTAGTTGATTTACGATCAATAAACTAAGCGCTACTTACGGTATTTGCAATAGTTTCTTGCCTATGCCTGTAATGATTAACCACACGCATTGCAAATGGGCCGTCCGAGCTCTCTTCCTCATTCCCTTCTGTTGCGCACACACTGCTCCCTCCCTGCCTGTCTCCTCATCATGCATATATGTTCCTTATTGATTTGGTGCAGGAGATACAGTTCTCATACTTTTTGTAAACCTTAAGCGAATGGCAAATAACATTTATTCGTCAAGATGGATTTAATTCATGTGAAATTTATGATTGTGCCATGAGTGTGGCTGCACTGCAAGTAGCCTAATTGATACAATGTCAGATGACACTTAATGACTTTAGAAACCAATAGCCTTGGGGAAAAGGTTTCTTTTTTTACATTGAACAGTTGGGATAAAAACATTTTTTGATGACGAATATTAGGCAACGGCTTGGCCATTTTAACATGCATTTTATTGCTGTTTAAAACCTCAAAATCAAGTTTTATCCCATTACTTGAGTAATTGATGAAATAGGCTACTTAATAGCACTTAATTGCACTGTGATTGTAGCCTTTAAACTTTACCTACTTTATTTATTTGTTCAGTAAATAAAGTAAAGTAAGGCTGTTGCCAAATTTGTGCCCCATCGGGCAACGCCCCCCTCCCCCCTGGTCACCACCCTCATCGGCACAGTGGACCACCACAAATTGCTACCTAATCTGTGGGAAACACTGTGATGGAACCCCAAAATTGATACAGAAGAGATACATGCACCCCTGAATAGGAATGGGGCCTGAATTCAGTGAAACACAAATCTAACCCTGTTACACATGTCAAGTCTCAAATGACTGGAATTATTGTTTTTTCATCAGATACTGTACTGGACATAATTATGCACACATATCTGCTATTAACAAATCAGCTGTAATGTTAGACCTGAGAAAATGTAAAATGCAGTTGTATGTTAGCCTGACATAGCCCGACCATAATACTGCTGTTCATCCATATTCATGGTCTGGAGGTTCTTTAACCTGACGCCATTATACTGCGGGGGGGAGGACATTCACTTCTGCTTTGAAACGATTGGACAGCTCGTTTAATCAGGTTTGCTTATTGGCCGGTAGACTCTCTACCGATGTAAACACGCCCCAGAGGACTGTGCCCAGACCATGATACGTATGAACATTCGTATTATGGGCAGGCTATGTCAGGCTAGTTGTAGGTTACATTGCACCTGTCAGAAGTCTCCAGAATGAGCGACTTAAGTCAAGTCCAAGTCTAGAGTCCCTGAACAGGGTTATGTTTGAATGACACGAACCATCACTTTAAATCCACGAAAATTATTGTTTACTGAGTTATCTGGACTGGACAGAACAGGGGCCCAAGGTCAGCAGTATCACAAGACTCTCAGACTTAGCTTTAGAGAAGTGATTATTGTGATGACAACTGATTACCTCTTTGCACCCCCATGGTAAATAATGAAAATGCAATATTATACTGCTTTAATTGCCCCTATCTTTAGATCAGATGTTATGAACTGCACCAAATTTAACGTGTATGATGAACCTGACATTTTGTGGGAATATGTCAATTTTTATGGAATTTCATCCATGGGGGGCTATAAAATAAATGAATTTATATGTAGGCTACATTTAATGACTGTACTACCATTGACCTGTAGATGGTGCTATTAAGCAAAGGGTTACTGGTTTGGGATGATAGGCCTACTGTCTCACACACACACACACACACACACACACACACACAGGGCAGAGAATGTGCAGAACTGAGCAGAGGTCATATTTTGTACCGCCATGCGGTACATCTAGTTTCTTATACCTTCCACGCCATATCTTGCAAAACCATGAACTAATTCTCAGGTTTTGAAGCAGTAATCAACAAAGTCTTTTTGTACAACACTACAAAGTCGCTGCTAATACACACAAACATTTTAGTCATTATTTCAGTAGCACACACATTTTATGAATGCCTTCGGCAGAATTCAAATGAGCCATTCTAATCTAGATTAATTCCAAATTCACAGTGACATTAATCTAGATTCAAGAAAATTAATCAATGCCCACCACTAATTGTGATTAAAAAGAGTAGATCAGGAAATAGTCATTTTAATTCAGCCTAAATAAAAGAGGGAAATAGCTCCATCTACAGGTGAGAAATTATTACTGTTGTGTGCGCATAGCAGTGAAAGTAAAACCAGT
>JAODXP020000016.1:23115796-23138296 GCA_027497455.2 Sardinella longiceps | reverse complement strand
GTTTCCTTCCTGACGCTCGCCAAAATTCTGCGTTCAGTTTTGATGGCAAATCACCAAATTATTCGACCATCAACTAAGCTCAACTTAAAAGCTTATTTGCCAACCAATACACTCCCACGTTATGCATCGTTGCGCCCCATCGAAAGTTACGGATGCCTCGACTCCAGTTGATTGAAATTCCGATCACGCAAATAGCTTTCTCTTCCACACAGTAAAGGTAACAACATCCAATACGCGTCTCTCTGCGGGCGAAAACAGACCCAGAGCGAGCAGAGCGATCCAAGAAGACAGATCAAGAAACCATGTCTGTCTCCATATCGACCAGGGAAGTTGGTCTAGATTGGTAGCCTCTCCTCCTCCTCCTCTCCTGTGTCGCCTGTTGCTTTAATGTTGCGTCTTAACGTAGCAAATGTTCCCCCCAAATATGTCGGCCTTTCGTTTCAGCGCGTTCGACTGATCACTACGTTCATCTGTATAGGACCCGATCTGAGAAACAGGGGCCCGCGAAACCCTCAAGCCAGAGAGAGAGAGAGAGAGAGAGAGAGAGAGAGAGAGAGAGAGGCTGGCAGCAGGATCACCTACGCGCTGGAGTCCGGTCCCTGACAACCGGCTGGGGCGCGCGCGCGGATTGGGTTTCACTGAAATCAAGCTGAGTGGCCGAGCGAGCGTGTGGCTCTAGCGCAGTCTGTGTCGCCCCCTGGCGGTGGTCAGTCACTTCTCCATGTAGGCCAGTCTTGATGACCAGTTTGAGTCCCCTTTTCAGGCCTGCTATTAATGATATATATTTGCTACCAAATATATATCATATTTGGTTAATGTCAAACATGCTTGAAACATGTGAACGCAAGTAAACGCAGTTTACCTACCTCTTAATTTTTCTGGATAGAGCTTATCCACCTCTAAATAGTGTGTATGCACCCAATACAACTTTTAACACTGTGGACTGTGGGGACTGTGTTACCAGGGAGGGGAGGGCCCTTGAAGAGTCTGGAATTGTACATCAGGTGGTGAAGATTGCATTTCCTCAGAGAAACTGCTGGAGTGTGCTTGCTCAAACCCGCCACAACGAGACCGACAACACAGAATGATTGAGGCAACTTCAGAGACGAGGCAATACATCCTCACACCAAGTCTAAAAGCAAAGCGCCAAACATATTACAATATATTATCTTAAAACAGTTTGTTTCCATAGATATTGCGCCCTGTGGTGGTCAAATGCTCTCAACTCTATTGGACGTAGTCAAGAAGGGGTCCCAAGTGATAATACTAAAATTAATCTTGATACTACAAACTGTTGGCAAGATATGAGCCCACTTCCTGTCCTGTGTGTCTACCCCAATGTGTGTGTGTGCACTGTTGCTAAGGTGTTGCTAGGGTGGATATGTCGGTTGCTATGCTGGTTGCTATGTTGATCATGTTGGTTGCTGTGTTCATTGCTACATCATCATTGTTGGAGTGGTTCCAAACCGCTGTTTTCTGTCTCTGGAGCTCCACCTGCAGTCGCCCCAGATTCAGCAAAATTCATAGTTTACCCACCTCTTATTCTACCACTACAACACACACACACACACACACACACACACACACACACACACACACACACACAGGGGTTAAAGTGGGGGTGGGGTGGGGGTGGGGGCGCACCTCACGCGGAGGCACCTCAGATAAATGAACAATATCATCCTATTCCACTCCTATACATTTTTATTTCTTTGTGCAGACACAAAATATGAGAGTTCCCCCTCCTGCCAAATCCCACTTTAATCACTACACACACACACTCACTTACTCACACTCACTCACTCTCACACACGCATAATCACACACACACACACACACACACACACACTCACTCTCTCTCTCACACAGACACACACACACACACACACACACACACACACACACACACACACACACACACACACCTCTTATTTTACTGCCAGTAGAGAGTACTGGGAAATTATTACAACAACAGCATTTTTGTATGTTGAAATTGGACTTTCTGCAGGATTTTGCGTCATTATAGAGACTAGGGGCAGTATGGGAGGATAACCCATAGATTCACAAATCCATAGATATCTCTTGCAAACGGAATATTCACCTAAAAACTGTCAAATAAAGGCATGTCATGACAAAAGATGAATGAAACTTAATGTCAGAAATGATAAACATTTATGACAAGCTTATAATGGTTATGACAAATTTATGTCATGTCATAGTTATAATTTTCAACTTATAAGCCTACATTGTCACTGCTTTCAAGTGGAGTTAATGAAACACACAGCACACATCACACAACTCCTTTTACGCCCCAAAATCACAAACTCCTCAGGTTCTTCACTCACTTTACTGAATAATCTGGTAATTAATACTAGTAATCGTTATAATCCAACGCCTTAAAGTCAAGTTATGAGACAAAGTTATGAGACAAAGGCCTACAAAATCAGCAACAACAACTGTGTTTGGATGATCAAAAGTCAGGTTATCAGGGTATTATATCAGCCTTTCTGGCAATACTAGAACATAGGCTAGTATTGATGTCGGATAGCAAAAAAGACGGGTAATGTCATGCTGTAACCAAACTAGGTTTTGCACAATCCTTCCTGAGTGGTTGGTGTGGGAATAAAAGTTGCATTTATTGTCCACCCTTCATATGTAATCCAAATAAATTTGGAGAACGCACTAAAACAAAATGAGTCTGCCGAAAGTGGTGTTTCCATTATTTGAACAGTAGGGGGCAAACTACTCATAGCACTCACTCATAATAAATGAACGAAAGTGAAACTAAGGTAAAGGTAGGCTAAGGTAAAGTAAAGGTAAGGTGGAAGCCCACGTTTTATTGCCAAACGATTTATTGCAGAATGCGACCCGCCAGCTTGTCGACCCATTTGCACCACGCTAAAGAAGATGGATGGATAAAGAGATCCACTTAGATTCGCACTGACGGCGCTTTTCTCCGCTATCATCAAGTAGGATATAATAGACATAAAGTGAAAAGAAGTTTGTGATACGGATCGATTCTTTTCATGACTTGTTGTGACTGCAGCGAGTCGCCTTTGGATATCCCGACATACTGTTACACTCCAGGTGAGCACAGAAGTTTAGTTCGACAAGATCAGTGTGTTGCAACTTGAGCCAGCTTCTTCCGGGTTAACACTTAAAGTTGCAATAGGCTAATCTTCTAGTCACCAAGCAATAGCCTATCATTCTATCACTCGTTTTAAACCAACATATTGATTTTGCTAATTGGTTTGAAAGACAAAGATCTCTCTCGACCACCCTCATAATTCTGACTAATATGATTGTATTATCAAAGACTTGTAGGCAGTGTTGGTTAAGTTTAGGGATGCACCGATACCACTGCCGCTACCACTACCACTGCCACCACATTTATAAATGTATTAATTTGTTTAAATCTGAAAACAATCTCAAAAATCTGTAACAAAAAAACTTTCATCAAATTATAGCATGGAGCATACAGAAGGCCTAGTTGACAAAAGCAAAGACAGAATGTAGTCAAGGAAAACAGATTGTATGTCATCATGGCTGAAATCATTGAATTTTATTAAGCAGCTCAAAATATTTACAGCAAGTTTTTTTTTTCTTTCTTTTTTTCAACATTATGAAATGTAGCCTAAATAATTGTATGTGGTTGTTAAAACAAAAATAGACTACCAATTGCAATATTCACATGTGGCAATAGTGTCTGCTGTAATAACATGGTACAGTCCACCCCTCTGGCTGAAAGAGTAATGGCGCAACCTGCCAAGTTTTGATCATAACTAGGAGCTGCATGTGCTCAGAACGGCACCGTAACATTTACGCACACATAGAAAACTGCAGTGTGACTTTTTTTTTGTACTATACAATTGGTTTATTAATATGATCCAATTGGGTTTGGCTTTGTGCTCGGGAGACGTCGAGATGTCGTTTTTAATTCGCAAGGAAAGTTTATGTTTGGCTAACCACTGCTGATCACGGCATCTCAGTAGCCTGCAATGATATGCAACGAAGCTGTTGATTGTAATAATAGCCACCTTATTTAATCACCAGCCCGTAGCAGTACAGATTTTACAATGTGCCTTACTCCTATCGTCGTCATTTATCTTAAAGCATTCCCAAATTGCTGACATTGCTGATTAGTCTGGAAAATGTGCTCCATCGTCTAATGCTTTCAGTTTCTCACTTGCTACTAGCCAAAGACGCTAACAGATCACTGAAGCCAAATTTTCAGGTCGTTAGTCTCCCCTAGAGGCCGAAGTCGTTTAGGACAATTCCACACACCTACTGTGTTCATCTTTGATGCGGTAAAAATAGTCCATTCATTGTTGAGTGGTATCGGTGCGTGGTATCGGCAGTTTATGTACGAATATGAGTACGAGTATTTTAACGAAGTATCGGCCTGATACCCGATACTGGTATCGGTATCGGTGCATCCCTAGTTAAGTTACTTTAGAAATGTAATGCATTACAGTTACAAGTTACCCCTTTGAAATAGTAATTTTAGTGTAACTATTTTGATTACTTTAATAAAGTAATGTAACTAATTACATTTGATTACATTTCGACTTTGAACTTTTTTTTTTTTTTTTCAATCGTCAAGCAATTTTGAGTTTTTGAATCCTGGCAATGTTAACTGTCACATAGTCCTATTATTCACCATTGACATTGCAAAAATTCTTTTTAACTCCCACAGAAGTGTCAGAATTCACTACGAGCAAATAGTTAAAATACTTGAACATCACTGAATAAGCAGGTGTTTGTCTGAGATTGCTCATAAAGTATGTGTGCACCTGATCAATAGAGCTCATTTTTATATCCGGCAATGGGCTACATATGTTGTAGTTTCTGTCTGACAGTCAGGCCTCCTTGCTACTGAAACTTAGACCGCTGTAGATCAGGTAACAAGTGAGTAGTGTTGCCAACATGACAGTAGAAACAATTATATTAGCATAGTGTATTTTAGCTGTAGTAGTGACATTTAGTTGTAAATAGAGGATGTTGTATTTACATGAAGCACACTTAGCCAATGTTTCTGCAGATGATATTGGGATCATGTAACTAAAATTGTAATTCTGAATATTTCTTGAAGTAACTGTAATTCAATTACACATTTTTTCAAAGAAACTGTAATTGATTACTGTTACTTTTATTTTGTAATTAAATTACGTAATTTCATTACATGTAACTCGTTACTCCCCAACACTGCTTGTAGGTACAATTAAAGATTAAAAAAAAAACTTTTCCATAGAGGGTACATGGTCTTCAAACAGGCCAATCCCATACCATAGGCTACTTCATAGAGGGCCATGGATATTATTTTCTCGTCTATTAGGTATCCTGGCAGCAGAGATATAACGTTAAAGTAGGTTGCATAATGATTTTGCATTTTTAAGTAGCCAAACCCGTTTCTCTGTGGAATTATAGCTGCAGTAAGCTGTTGTGTGAATGGTGTATGGCGCATGTGTTTGTATTCAGCGTGATTACTGTGCTGAGCAGTAGGCTAGTGTGTGTGTGTGTGTGTGTGGGCGATTGATGGGTGTGCATTATCAGTGTGTGTGTGGGTGTGTGTGTGTGTGTGGGTGGGTGATTGATGGGTGTGCATTATCAGTGTGTGTATGTGTGTTTGTATGTGGCTATTGGGCGATTGATGGGTGTGCATTATTATATCAGTGTACTGTACACTGAGAAAGGAGTGGGAGTGACAATTCAGCTGCTTTTACATTGTAGTTTTTGTCTTTCTGTGTTTAAATAGCTTGCATTAGTAATGAGCTATTTGGTTGTAAAAGCAGAACGTTTTCCCCTTCTGTGTTTAAATAGTTGGGTCATCTATAGAGGTTCCGTGACCGTGGAGAGGAAAGGTTCGTTTCTCACTGGATTTGTCATCTATAAAGGTTAAATGTGGGGAAATTTTTGTAGAGCCCTATATCCAAAATGGCTGTTGCCAGCCAAGCTGGAAATTTACTTATTAATGGTTTTGCCCACAGTGCTGCATAATACATGGTTTCTGAGACTATTTGGGTCAAGAAATTCACAAATGATGTAGATTTCTTGATTTGACCTATTTTTGACCTTCAAATTCAAGATGGCCTTAATATTAGGCTCAAATGAAAGGTCTGCTCATACTGAATTCAGTTATGGAGAGTAAAATTACAACATACACATAGGTTATCAGATGTCTTGGGTGGAACCAATGAAAGCAGGGAGACCGAGAAGATTCTTTAGCTTGGGGTTGTTTTTATTAACATAACATTAACATTTTTTTTACAATTTATTTATTGAATTAACTAAAAAGACTCTTCATCTGAATCTGTTGAGTCTCCACACTGACTCATCTCATCATCACTGCTACTTTCGTCTGAGCAGTCATGAGGTGTGAACTGCTGGGGCAAGGGGGGCAGGGTGTGATGCACTGGTCGACACTTTCCATTCACTAGTTCCCAGCCGTGACCAATGGGAGAAGGATGCTCTTGTAGATTGTAATGGAGCTGGCAATATGTAAGGTAGTTTGACCTTTCCATATGAAGATTCAAAGAGTCATCGTCAGGTGGGAGACGGATTGTACTCTTATTCTTCAGTTTGTGCCATTTGGAAACTCTGGCCTGCCCGCAGCTCACATCTGCACTCTCAGCATAAATGACGGAGAGGACAAATGCCTTCATATCCGCTCTGACGTCATGTTTTAATTCAAGACTCTCGCCCACTCATCCCAGGAGCTCTCCTGCTGTGCCCAATCCGCCACCAGCACTTCTCCATCGCGGTCAATACAGATGCCCCAGGGGCAAGAGAGTACAGGGCCCATGCCCGAGCATACGCCCAGCACTCGGACAGTGGTCCACCCCGAGTCCAGGACTTTCACACAAGGCTCACTGCCCCTCTCTGACACAGCCAGCAGGTCTGAGTACTGAGACGCTGCAACCAGGTAAGGTCTGTGGAAACCGGTCACTACAGTGCGCTCTAGCCTGGACCCTGTCTTGGGGTCCAGCTTCAAAGCTGTCAGAGTGCCCTTACGGATGTCAGCCACCAGAAACTCATCCCGTTTGGTGACAGTGACGCCTTGGGGTGCTTCCAGCCCATCTGAAGAGGCTGCAGTTGTTCCAGGGGCAGGGCTTCCTCCGAAAGTCTGAAGGAGACGTCCATGGCAGTTGAAGATGAGGAGAGCTCGCTCGGCAGAACAGCTCAGAGCTATCAGGCCTTTGGCGTTAACGGCCACATCAAAATAGTTCCTACAGCGGCGTCCTGTGCCTGAGCCATTGCTTGGTGATTTAACCTGTTGCATGACATTTCCCATGGCATCCGTCACCTGGACTCGAGCGTTCCCGCAGTCTACGATGAAGAGCTGGCCCTGGGGGTGGTGTGAACGCTACTAGGTAGAGTGAGACTCGCACGACCAAACTGGCTTTCCAAACTGAAGAATGAGTCGACCCTCACCGAGTGTTACTAGCTCCCCTTCCTCTTCTAGCTCCTCGACTAAGACAGACTCATTCTTCCCCTCTCTGGTCCAGCTTCGTTCTTTGGGTTGGGAGTTGCTTGAGCCAGATGAGAATCCTTGTCCTTCCTGAGACGAGCCATCTATCACCGACATGGAGAGCGATCGAGAGACCCGGGTCTGATGTCTCTGACCCTTGTGCTGCTGGGAACACTGGTTGCTTGGTTCCTTTGTGGCCGTACAGGAAAAGGCTCGTCCAATCGTTCGCCTCACCCCCCTCTCCAGACTGGGTGAGGCAGAGGAGGAGGAGAATCGACTCCGCTGGGACAAGTCGACTGTGGACTTTGACAGCCGTGATTCCTGGCGGACGGAGCTGGCGTTTTCGCAGGGGGAGTTTATGATGAAGGTGTAGCCAGAGTCTACACTGTCTGTAGGAGAAGAGGCCGACCACTTGTCTCTCCATATGTCCCATGAGGGTGGTCGTCAGAGCAAGCACTGAGACGGGATCGAGGCCTGTCTCGTGAGGAGAGGTCCATGCAACTGTGGCTGGACAGAGAGTCTCTCGGGCTGCCACGGGGGAAACCGGTGATGTTCCATACCCAAATCGAGAGAGGCTTCTTTGGGAGTCCTGTCTGCACTTGCGACGGTTCCTGTTTGAATCATTTGTGTCAAAACTGCGAAAGTACCATCCACCCTGTCCAACACTGCTCTGCTCAAGAAAGGGAGAAGGTTCGCGTTGGGATAGCTGGCCGCTCTTGTCTCGTAAACTGTGTCGGTGCATCTTTCCAGTCCTGCTGTTGCCAAGATCCTCTCCCTCGAAGTCCCCATTGCCAATTAAATTGGGGACAGCCAAAAAGAGACAGTCACCTTGTGGATCAGATGTGGGGCTTTCTTGCTCCTCATCCTGGGATGAGTCCCGCTCGCTAGAGTCCCTCTTTGGGGGCCACTGCTGCAATCTTGTGGACTGATTGATTGATTGATTGATTTTGTTTATTGACATTGTACAAAGCATTAAAAAAGGTATACAAATAAATAAGTCAATAAATATGTCTTGAAAAACCTTGTACAACATGTCAAAAGGATAGCACAAAAAAGCTTAGGGAGCTTGTTTCCATTGTGGTCCTTGTGAATGTATGTATGTGCTAGTTGCAGTCAGTGTATATGAATATGTGAGCAAACCAAACACACATGCATCACAATGGACAATGACACCAAAAGAAACAAACAAATACAAACACACTCTCACACTCCCCCCCCCCCCCGCCACACACACACACACGCCCGCACACACACACACAAATCCACACTCTCACCCACACAAGAAGCCCTATAGTGCTCTACTACCAAGCCATCTTTTAACTCCTGTCTTAAAACTGCTTATTGATGCAGTACATTTGATATTAGCAGGCAACCCATTCCATAACACTGCTCCTGAATATAAGAAAGACCCCTTCCCCATTAAGCTTTTAAATCTATACAGCACACAATCAGTAGTGCTCCTCCTTGTGGAGTACCTGTGCACCTCCTGCACTTTAGAAAAGTAATCTCTAAAATATTTTGGAGCCAGATTGTTCAGAATTCTGTGTACCATGGTCAATTTTATGTATATTACTCTATCCTCCACATTTAGCCAGTTGAGGCTTTCTAAATGGGAAGGTAAAAGGTGGGTATGAGGGTGCAAGTTAAGGATCAGTCTAACTAGTTTATTTTGAGATGTCTGTAATTTTTTTTTTTGAGTGATTTAGGCAAATTGGTAAACCAGGAAGTGCATGCATAATCAAAGTAACCTTGAACCAAGGCCCCCGCCAGAATCTCCAGAGCTTTCCTATCAATTAAAGAAGAGATTCTGGCCAAGAATTTAGTTCTCTGGTTTAGTTTAGAAATGACCTTAGTAGCCATGGCCTCTCCACTTAATTTGTTATCAAGATTACATCCTAAATATTTTATAGATTGTTTTGCTGTAATTACAGAATCACCCACTTTCACACTCAACAGTGGTGAGTTTCTTAGTTTGACATTTGATCCAAACAGAATTGATTCAGTTTTTCCTAAATGCAAAGAGAGCTTATTTTCAGCTAGCCAAACGCTGACTTTTTGGAGCTCTAGACTGAGAATCCTCTCAATCTCAGCTTTGTCATGGTGTGAAACAACCAGGGCTGAATCATCAGCATATAAAAACAGATCACAATCACAGGCTGCTTTCATGTCATTGACATACAACAAAAACAACAATGGTCCTAAGATGCTCCCTTGGGGAACACCACAAGAAAGAGGTAGAGGTTTGGACCGCAGACCGTTTACCTCTACTACCTGATCCCTGTCCCCACAGTAGGACTGTATCCAATCTAAAGACATTTCATTAAAACCCATGGCCTTAAGTTTGGCTAAAAGAATACGGTGATTGACGGTGTCAAAGGCTTTTTGAAGGTCCAGCATGACCATGCCACAGTATTTACCATCATCAATCTCTTTCCTAATGTAATCTGTTAAATAGAGTAGGCATGTTTCTGTAGAATGAGACTTCCTAAAACCAGATTGAAACTCAAAGAGAAGGTTGTGTGAAGAGATGTACGTATCAATTTGTTCATAGACAACCTTCTCTTTAATTTTGGATATACTACATAGAATTGACACTGGGCGGTAGTTACCATGTTCGACTTTTGCCTTTTTTGGAAAGGGGGATTACTCTTGCCCTTTTGAACTCGTTGGGAAAAGTACTTTGTTCAATAGAGAGGTTAGTGATATGTGTTATGCATGGGGAAATTAATTCGGCAGCATATTGAATAAACCTTGTGGGAATATTATCAAGCCCTGTTGCTTTTCTGGGATCCAGACTTTTAAGCTTTTGCAAAATTTTTACATTTGTGACCTTAACCAGAGAAAAGGTGTCTGCCACTACACCCCTCTCCTGGTAATATGACTGTACATTGTTTGGATTATATTGTCCTGTTTGATCAGGTAATTCCCTTACCAGTGTGTTTGCTATAGTTGTAAAATACTCATTTAAACTATTGGCCACCAGTAATTTATCAGAAACAACAGTGCCTCCTATTTCCAAGTTCAAATTGCTTGATTTTGACTTGACTTTATTACTGTATCCCATAAGCCTCAAGGTCTTCCATAATTTCCTTGGGTTATTTCTATTTTCGGAAATTTTGTCAGTGAAAAAACCTGTCTTGGCTTTCCTAATCATCTGGTTTACCTCATTCCTTTGATGTTTATACTGATTAAACATCTGCTCTTCTCTATTTTTTCTAAATTTACTAAACAAGTGGTTTCTTAGCTGTATGGCTTTTAAGATTGTCATTCATCCAAGGCTTGGTTTTTGCTTTAATTCTGATGTTTTTCTCTGGGGCCACAGTGTCAATGGCCTTAACAAGCATAGATTTAAAAAGAGACCAAGCATTATCCACATTTGTACAGTTAAGAACTGGAGACCAGTCTATATCCCTTATCAGACTGCAAAAGGCCTCCTGCTGTAGTTTTTGAGGGATCTAATTTTGATAGTATTGTGACAATGAGCTTTGGGTTTTTGGATTTTACATGTACAATAGATCATTGAATGATCACTAAGGCCATAGTCTATCACTCCACTATTTGAGATTTTTGCTTTGTCTGATACAATAATTAAATCTATGGTGGTTTGAGTGTTTGCACAGACCCTCGTGAACTGTGTAATAAGCTGCTGAAAATCAAACAAACTGCAGAAATTCTTCAGAGCTTTACATAAAAATGTGTCAGGTTTCAACACATTAGTATTAAAGTCCCCAAGCATTATTACCTCTGACTTAACAAAATCCACATATTGAACACAAGATTCTTCCAAAAGTTCATAAAAAAGATTTTGATCAGGTGGTCTATAGCAGGTTCCAATCAAAATGGGCTTTGATTTAGGCAATAAAATATCAATCCACACATTCTCTAGGTCCCTACGGTCCAAGTCGGGTCTAACATTAAAACCAATATCTGCACGTACATAAACACACATCACCCTCCCTTCCGGTTTCGGTCCTTTCTGATAACAGCATAGTTTTCAATTTCAATTTCTGCGTCACTTACAGAACTGTCAAGCCATGTCTCTGAAAATGACCAAATCGCCACTTTCCTTGTACTAACAAGAAGTCTAATTTCGTCCATTTTGTTAAGAAGACTCCTTACGTTAAGATGTAGAATATGAAGTCCAGGTCCTGCAAATAACGAATCAGGAAAGTTACCGTCTGGAGCCCGGAAACATCTCGGAGATGTGACCTGAGTTGCTTCTCTGGTTGGCCATCATGATGTAATTGCGTGGTGATGGGCGCACAAGGCTTATCACCGGTGCCGCTGTTTTCCACTGGTGTAGAATCATTGGGCAAGCCGTCGAGAAAACCCACTGCTGCTCCAACGATGCCCGCATTTTGCATTACGGCAGCCCCGTTGCACAATGCCGCACCACCTCGACTGTCTGGCCCTCCAGGATGTCCGCGGCCTCCACCACCGTAGGGCAGCAAGCAACACCGCTTCCCCTCCGCACACATCGGCCTTGTCGCCAGCTGACCTGATGCACAGCCAGGGAGATGCCAAGACCCGCTGGAGTTGCACATGAAAGATGCATCCACAGCAGCCGTCCATCCACCATCTCCCCTCCCCTGTGTCCTCCGGCATCCATCGCAGCAGGCCCTCCGCTCAACACCACCCAACTCAACAACAGCAGGAGCCAGGCGAACATTGAGCGACGCTGGAGTGTACTGCTCCCCACCAACATCCGCATGCGGTCCAGGATTTGGTTGAATATCTCCGGCCAACAAAAGGGATGTCATCAGATAGTACAGGACCGCTCGGTAAGGACAGCACCGTTCCTTTCTCTCATGAGATGTTTTTGTCAGGGTGGCTTGACCATTGTTTAGAAGCCGCGAGTAGATTGTATGCTGACTCCAGGTAATTGGACTGGTAACGTCGACGTTGTGTTTTTCAAGTTCGAGTAAAAGTAAAACGAGCAAGTAGCTCAAAACAAACCATTTTTGTGTGACGCCTAACGCAACTAGAAACTTTGTCCGATATATAGAATGTTTTTTGCTAAAACGAGATCGCAAACATGTGTGCTTTATGGTTCCATGCGGATTTCCATGAGCTAGTTCAAACACATCTGTGACCTGCGGCACCACAACACCTGACCCAGCATGCTTGGACAAGCATTTCATCTCCTCCCCTGACTCCTCATCACTACGTGCCGACAGCCTCTTTTCTCCAAATGGCACAAACTGAAGAATAAGAGTACAATCCATCTCCCACCTGACGATGACTCTTTGAATCTTCATATGGAAAGGTCAAACTACCTTACATATTGCCAGCTAGTGAATGGAAAGTGTTGACCAGTGCGTCACACCCTGCCCCCCTTGCCCCAGCAGTTCACACCTCATGACTGCTCAGACGAAAGTAGCAGTGATGATGAGATGAGTCAGTGTGGAGACTCAACAGATTCAGATGAAGAGTCTTTTTAGTTAATTCAATAAATAAATTGTAAAAAATGTTTATGTTATGTTAATAAAAACAACCCCAAGCTAAAGAATCTTCTCTGTCTCCCTGCTTTCATTGGTTCCACCCAAGACATCTGATAACCTATGTGTATGTTGTAATTTTACTATCCATAACTGAATTCAGTATGAGCAGGCCTTTCATTTGAACCTAATATTAAGGCTCTCTGACGATTTTGAAAAATTGACATTTAAAGAGCCAAAAGTGGCAGCCATCTTGAATTTGAAGGTCAAAAATAGGTCAAATCAAGAAATCTACATCATTTGTGAATTTCTTGACCCAAATAGTCTCAGAAACCATGTATTATGCAGCACTGTGGGCAAAACCATTAAAAAGTAAATTTCCAGCTTGGCTGGCAGCAGCCATTTTGGATATAGGGCTCTACAAAAATTTCCCCACATTTTTGTGAGGGGCACCCCGGCTCATTTTTTTTTATTTAACCTTTACAGATGACAAATCCAGTGAGAAACAAACCTTTCCTCTCCACAGTCACGGAACTTCTATATATGACCCAACTAAAATGACAATGCCTACAAATATAAAAATGAGAAAAAAATGCCGGTGTTCCTGTCTAAGTGTTGCTAGAGGGCTGAACCACTCCCATCTTGTCACGCACACTTCAATCCCGGGTCGACTACTTTCACATTGAACCCGGTTCAGCAATCATACGGCCTTCTGAAGCGGATCGATTGTCAGATCGAGTTGACCCAGCATTGCATGTTGGCATTGTCAAAAGAACAGCCAACCTGCTAAATTGGCACATTAAACCCAGGTTATTTGGCAGTGTGAAAGCGGATGTGGGGTATGAGTGACCATAGGGTGGTGCAGACGAGCCGACAGTGATTTCTGGGCCAGGGCTGTCATCTCATCATTTTCTTGAAGGGATATTGGACTAGTCCAATTAAATCTCTCATGTCCATGCAATGTGTCCAAATTAGAGTATTATTTTAGTTTGCCATGAAGTAAGTAAATCATGGTGGGCCATTTTTTGATCCCTGTCCGACCTTGAATACTAGTGAGCTGGACTTTAGGGGGTTAGGTGGAGTGAGTGTAACAGTAGCTTGTTTACAGCTTTGCAGTGTGTGTGCTGTTCAACTCAACACCTTAAATGATGTGCTGAAAGCATCTATCAGGGGTTTATCTCACTTGCTAACACATGGAGTCTTCATGTGTGTACAAGGGTCGTGTGTGTGTGTGTGTGTGTGTGTGTGTGTGTGTGTGTGTGTGTGTGTGTGTGTGTGTGTGTGTGTGTGTGTATTAGCACTGAGTTTAAGAATCTTTGTGTGTGTGTGTGTATGTGTGTGTGTGTGGATATTATGTTTTCATTCTCTCTAATGTCTTCAGTGTGTGTTGAATTCCAGAAAGCTTTACCTAGGGTTAGCAGAAAGCTAACCTAACAGAAAGCTCTACATAGGGACTGCATTGATGGAGAAAGATTTAGATGCCACAAAAACCATGAGTCAAAGGAAGAGGAAAGGGGATGAATATAGTGAGAGAGAGGAACAAGAAGAGGAGGAGGAAGCAGGATCCTCTTCTCAAGTCCAACCCAGTCAGAAGAAGAAGAAACACCCGACATACATGAGAGGTAACTCTTCAACTAGCTCACAAAGTTTCCCACAGTCCAGAGGTGCGTTCAAATTCGCCTAACATAGTGAACGTTCGCTAACATAGGCGGACAGTTTGCGAATCCTTGGAAGTTCTTGGCTAACGTTAGCGAACACAGACGAACGGTCTGAAAAGGTAGTGCTCCGCTAACAGTCCTTTATGTTGGATGGCAAAAGATGTGTGTCCCGATTGCAAATATATCCCAAACAGCTTTAAATGTTGTCAGCATGTCTCACAACAACTTTGTCTCTCATTAATAGCCCCCTCCGAGTAATTTATACTCTGTTTGCCATTAGTGTTTACAGTTTAAATTGAACACTGCAAAATCGTTCAAATTCCATTGATTAATGCCAACATGTTTGCAACGAGCGTTCGCTATGTTAGATGAATCTGAACGCACCTCTGGTTTACGGTGCTCCCCTGGTGCCAGGGTTGTGCACCAGCCTGTTTGTGTGTATCTGTATGTACAAGTTTTATAGTTAAGAAAACACTGTTTTTGGTGTGTTTCCAGACATGGATTCTGATTCAGATGGAAATGAGAGGAGCAAAGGTTCTGAAGTGAACGTATCTCTGGGTGAATCTGACAGGTCAGTCTAGTCTGTATATGGAGGACAGATGGTAATGGAGTTTGTAAAGCAGTGTTTGTAGCTGACACTGGGGGTGGGGGGTGGGGTAGGAGTGCAGACGCGTCATTAGAGCTGGCCATTCGATTTGAGGCTAAAACCCTGGATCTCTGTCTTACTTTGTTGTCAAGAAAAAAAAAGACTGGCTTTTGCACCATTCCATTCGGCTATAACAACAGGGTTGGTGAAAATCGCTACACTTAAGCAAAATACAGTAATATATTGCCCAAGTTTAATAGATATATCATTAATGTGTAGTTATCAGTGTTGGGTCCCTGAGCTTAATTAATATTTTAGTAACATAACCTATTATAATCTAAATTATAGGCTATTTGTTCACTTTACTGCAGTAACATAGTCTAGCCTACTTTCTCCCTTCCGAGCAGTGCTGAGTAGCCCATGCCAAGTTTTATGGGTGCCTATCATAAAACTTGGCATAGGCATAGGCTACTCAGAACTACACGGCAGGCCCATGTGTGACGTACGCAGGAGGAGCAGAAGAAGCAAAGAAGAAATACTCTGCTCTGCTTCCACTGTCTCTGGACGAAGTAGCCCACCACTGCGATGCCACAATCAGCATTGGTCAGCTGCATAGCTAACGGCAAAGTTTTCTCATTATTTCTGGCTGGAGTGTAGCTGACTTGCTTTGCTATACTACTACATGCTTTCACTAAATATGGCAATTGTTGACACGGAAGTTTGAGGTAACCTCATGCACGTGCAAAAACTTCACATTTGTTTCTATACGGCAGGGCTAAGTTTAACTTGCTAAGTATTTGAGCTAGCAGCTGGAGCTAACACTACCTCAGACCATTCAGAACAAGAAAAGAGCCCTGTGACATTTTATCAACTCATTTGGAGCATACTATATAGATTTTGCAAATTGGCTTCATAATGAGCCGTTTTCATGAAGTTAAAGCCCCAATGTGTAGCCTTCAAGATAAATTAAGCGCAACGCAACGCAACGCAAATCACGTATTACAGCTATGGAAGCCTGCATGCGGATGTCGGTCTATTGTCAGTCAATAGCAATAACGCGAAAGGTATGACCGTTTTCAGCTTCCGTATTCCAAGATGGCGGCAATACATGGAGAGTCTACCCCAGTTATAGTGCATGCAAATGCGAAATTTCAAGCCAATATGGACACACGGAATTAATACTGGTGGTTAATATTTATGAGAAAGGACAAGCTTGTCAACAGGTAAAGCATATTTTGATATTGAAAAGTAAAAATGTTACACATTGGGGCTTTAAGATCTAGCCATTTCTCATGAGAAAGTGCTTGCTAGCATGCTAGCTAAGTACAGCCTCTGGTAAGATTAAACTGTAGGTCTCACATCGACAATCCTATGCTATTCCAAAAGCAATTCAGATAGCCTATATAACCAGGCTGACAGAAAAGTTATTATATTATGAGTTGTGAAATCTTTTTTTTTTTCTTCGATTTAGCGTAGATTGAGTTTATTGCATGTTAACAGACTAGTCCATGTACACTAGCCCGTGCTCCGGCTTCTGCGGTAAACAACCAGCATGTGAGGGATAGTTTTCCATCCTCTCCTATGCTATGCTAGGATGCATGACATGTCTAATGGGTTTCATACCAAAAATAGATATAACCGGCAACTTTTGTCAAGACTTCTATAGTGTATAATCTCACTTTTTTATTGGTGTTTTTTCATCTAAAGGATGAAATGGCCTGCCCCCAGCACCCTTCAGATTCCTGTCCAGGAGGAAAGCCAAACCTGTTTTCTCTATACCTGCATATATGCCAAGCGTATCTGTCCCAACTTCTGCCATCCCATGGACTATACATAGTTTTGTGTTTCAGTTGAATGAAATGGCCTTTGAAACATTGGATTTCTATGTGAAATATTAGCAAATGTTAATAAATGTTATAAGAAAGGTTTGTAAATAATTCATAATTAATGTTCCAACTTTAATATAAGGGACCCCACATAGATTAGTATAATGTTAAATTAGTAATATGTTAATTAAGCTCAAGCAACTTTAATATAATGGGACCCACACTTTTAACTACCTTTTACTATGATATTTATTAAACTTCACCAATACATTATTAATATATTGATTTTTTATTTCAAATGTCTACACTTGTAGTAATTAAGCTCAAGCAACTTTATTATAAAGGTCCCCATACTGATAACTACATGAAGAGTTCAGATGCAAAACCCCCTAACTCCACTTGACCACTTTTTGAGAAAAGGCCATTTTTTATCAGGCGTTTACAGTGTTTTGATTGTAAACAGATATTTTAGACACAGTGGGGGGCAGGTTTTATTTTATTTTTTCGCAAAAACATTTAATTTACATATTCTAGATTTATACAGGATTCACAAAATATCATTAACTCAGTTTTCACAAAAATGGTGTTTAGGGGTTTTGCATCTGAACTCTTCACATATTATTAATATATTAATTAAACTTAACCAATATATTATTAATAGTGCTGTCAAACTATTAAAAAATAATTTGATTAATCACACAATTTTGCAATGATTAATCACTTTTAATCCCAACTCATTTCCTCCAGTAAGAATTTGGATGCTAGGGTGTGTTGGATCCTTATTTTGCCCTGTAAAGGCCCTGACACTAAATAGTTAAAAGTAAAACTTATCCATTGTTTTGTTCCAAGTGCTCGCCTTCTACGGCCAATGAAATTTTACGGTAAAGTCGCCAAACAGGAAGTGACCTCATAGCTCGGTCATGCTTTGACGTATCACATCCAAACGAGGAAAAAAAGTATGTTACACTCTCTAGCACTCCTAGTGGTCAAACATTATATTCCGGCTACGCTTTGACACAGTGCAGCCAAATTGTTATATGGACTGATAACCCAGTCCTGACTGCGTAGAAAAAAATATGTTAAACTCTCTAGCACTCCTGGTGGTCAAACATATCTCGGCAACGGTTCAGTATATGGACTCAGGACCCTGTCCTGATAACATCTGTCCACTTTGCAGGGTCTAGTGCCGCCAGTTGGTGATCAATGGAAATTCATGCATATGCTATTTAGTGTCAAGAGGGGTGACGTGGGAGAAGGGAGAGAATTTGGTGGGGTGGGGGGGTTGCAAGTGGGAGGACGGGTGTTTGCTGGTAATATACCAGGGCTATTCAATTGGCGGCCCGGATACGGCCCAGATGCAGCCGACGTGATTCATCACCTTTAAAACTAAAATATTGTTATCAGTCTCCAAAGCTTAATATATACCTTATAATACATAGATAATATGCCCCCAAACTACGTCAATTTAAGTGGCATTAATACATTAGGAAATATTTTTTAAGGCATTTTCCACTGTTCATTCTCTATGGCGATTCTAAGCAAGTACATGTAATTCCGGTTTTGGCGATTTTGGCGCTGTTGCGCAGTCTTTTTATTTATTTTTTAAGCCGGTTTGGTCTATTAGTCTAGTGACAAACCATCAAAAAGTGCTTTAGTTTTCGAGATACCCCTACCCGTGGTAGAACAAAACCCAACCATGTTTTTCTTCATCTTTAAGGTCTCCCATATATGAAATGGATTCTTGGACAAAAATATTTTGCTGCAAAGATGGTTAAATTCATAGACATTGTCATACACCCATAGCTAAAAAAAAAAGAACAAAAATGGACCCTTGCCAAATGGGACTTAAGACATATAAACTGATACAGAATCTTAATACAAGCTCTGAGACCTTTGAAACTTGGCGTGTATGTAGCCAAGAAGTTGCTGTACCTTCTAGAAAAACCTGTGTGTGAATATCTTGAACTATGTCATGTTTAGAGCCCTAAGAACACAAACCTAAAATAGGCGGACATGGAAAAAATTGGACACCTTTGCAGAATGTTTTTGTTTAGTTTGTGTTTGCTTTGGCAGGGAATGTCATAGAAACACATGGTACCCAATATGTAAATGTGCCATGTACAATCAGGGTGCTGCCTTCCTCAATGTATGAGACGTCCCAAATTAAGGAAAAATGATGCATTGATATAAATAGGTCTCCAGTCCAAAGTCCATGGTCAGTGCTGACAAGGCTGTTGACAATTTCATTGGTATAGCAAAGTACATTACATGAGTTAAGTACTAGTCTATATTTAGGATCAGTTACATTTCATAATAATATATTTCATATGACAAAATATGGAGACAAAAATTGAAATTCAAAGACATTAGATCGTGGGCAGGACATGCTTAAGCGCACCTCCCAATCAAACCATTTTGGTCTGACAATAGCCAAACAAGCCAGAATACAACATAGAATGTATAGTCTGACCATGATGGATAGAGCCTAGAGGCGGAATCTTTCAAAATGCCGCATTCAATAGGAAAGTGCTATGACCGGCTATGACCAAAGCCAGAAAGCTCTTTGTATGGCTCTAGCTACAACCAATCTGACCAAACAACACTAAGCCCACCCAATGACTCCTTATCCATATGATTGGATAGACACTACCAATTTCTGATACAATGGTTCCCTATGGCTGATAGCTAGACGCACCTGTTGAGCATATCAATTTGCACCACCAGGGTAAGTCTAAAGTACTGACAAGACTGGATGTAGATTTAAATATTTGTTCCTGTACATCAGAGGAGGGGGAGGGACAAATGCCAGCTGGGTTTGATAGATATATCCAGTCATTGGTGGGGTTGTGCTGAATCCATAATCAAGTCCCCAGTCATGTCCACGGTCAGTGCTAAGAAGAATGTTCACAAATTGGCAAAGAAAATTACAGCAAAGTAAAGTACTGCTCTGCATTTAGGATACGTTCATAAATTATATCATATAACGCCTTTTATTATAAAACTATATATTTTATTATATAGTATGACAATAAGCAGTTTTCCATCCAATTTCCATCCACATTTCATGTTTGCACTAAATATCAAACACCACTTAAGCAAATTAGATTATATTTGCATCAGAGGGCAGATCCATCCATAGAAATAGTTATAGTGTTTCAATCCATAGAAATTGTTATTCACATAGCTTAAACAATCATTGCAAGTTGGATTTAAAACCACCTAATTACATTAGTCCATTACTAGACTACTTTAATATTTGTGCATAAAATATTGTATGTCTATAAAAATGCAGTAGGCTACTTTGTATGCACTGTACATCACATAGGCCTTTTCTCCACATTTATGGCCCACATCTCCTGGCCCCTTGATCCACCATCTGCCATGGTCATCAGTCTGCCACTCTTTTCAATGACCAGTCACATTCAGACATCCACTCATCCTCTGTTGACCACTCAGCATTGGTCACCAAAGTAGATGAGGTGCTGGGTTAGAATTTTGGCAGTGGACACCCTAGTGCTGGGGATAGCTGATAGACTTGGGTCACCCTATAGTGCTAGATAACCGATAGGCCTGGGCTTTGTGCAGTGGGCACCCTTGTGCTGGGGATAGCTGATAGATTTGGCCTTTGGACATTGGACACCCTATAGTGCTGGATGACTGACAGGCCTGGGCTTTGGGCAGTGGACAGCCTTGGGCTGGGCATAGCTGATAGACTTGGGCTTTGGCAGTGGACACCTTAGTGCTGGATAGCTGCTAGGCCTGGGCTTTGAATAGTGGACACCCTACTGCTGGCTAGCTGATTGGCCTTTGGGCAGTGGGAACCCTAGTCCCTGCCATCTGATAGGCTTGGGTTTTGGGCAGTGTGCTGGATAGCTGCTTGGGCTTTGGGTAATGGAAACCCTAGTGCCGGGGATAGCTGATAGGCTTGGGTTTTGGGCAGTAGAAACCCTAGTGCTTTCTTGCTGATAGGCTTGGGTTTTGGATACACTAGTGCTGGACAGCTGATAGGCTGGGATTTGGGTAGTGGATACCCTAGTGCTGAATAACTGATAGGCTTTGGGCAGTAGAAACCCTAGTGCTGAATATTTGATAGGCTTGGGCTGTGGACACCCTAGTGCTGTATGATAATAATAATAATAATAATAATAATAATAATAATAATAATAATAATAATAGTAATAATAGTAACAACAACTTCGCTTTTATAGAGTGCCTTTCATGATGCTCAAGTTCGCTTAACAGTATAGCAGGGCTACTAGGGAATGTGACAGGAGTCATATCCCTGCCACTAGAATGGTTTGATTGCCAACTGCATAGCTCAAAATTGGTTACCCCTGGTGAGACAGAAGGACTGAATATTGCAGTATACAGTCTAGCTCCAAAGCTAATAACCTGGCAAATTAGGTTAATAATGGTCTGGCTTTCCATTGACAATTTGAGTCGCTGACTGGCACCAAAGTAACTTGGATTTTAGATTCTCTGAGACTGGTTTGCAGGCAGAGCATGGCTGGGGCCTCGACTGAAATCTGGCTGCTTCAGGCTGACTGACCTGGTGTCAGGATCTACCAGTGAGCTATGAGGTCTTATGTTATGCATCTCAGCGTGGTCAATTTCATATCATTCCTGACTATTCATAAAATGTATTGTCTGGCCATGAGCTTTCAAACTGCATGCAATAGGATAGCACTATGCCAGAGCCATAGAAGGCGTTTTGTATGGCTATAAATACGACCAATCCAAGCAACGATCAAGCCGATTCAAACAACGCTAAGCCCAACTCCCTGTCCACATAATTGGATAGACACAGGCAATGTCTGAATACAGTGGTTCCCTATGGCTGATAGCTAGACGTATGTACTGAGGAAATAAATTTACTATCACTAGGGTACTGTATGTCTAGAGTTCCCGCCTATGCTAAAGTTGGGTTATGTGATGCCTTCCTGGAATACTTTTTATATTGCTTAAAATGACCTCAATTTACACCATACACAACATGGCTATTGTCGACATACACTACACTAAAATGTGTTAATCACCTGTGGAACGAATAGGCCAGAAAAACCAATATAAAAAAAATCATAAGCGTATGATTTGTCTATCAAACCCAATAGACGTTTGTCCCCCCCCTCTTTCTCATTCCTGTACTCTGAGAGAGGGGCTTTAGGGGATGTCTGAAGAAAGGGTAAGAAATATCTAAGTATATATCCAACCTTATCAGACCATTTTTTTAATGGCTTGATGGGAGGTGTACTTAAGCCCGTCTTGCCCATGATCTTCTTATACCTTACCTGAATATCTTTCAATTTTAATGTTTTGTTTTTATTTTTATAGTTTGTCATATGAAATGTATTGTTATGAAAATGTAGCTGATCCTAAATATAGACTAGGACTTAACTCATGTAACATACTTTGCTATACTCTAATGGAATTGTCAACACTGACCATGGACTTTGGACTGGAGACCTATTTATATCAATGCATCATTTTCCTTAATTTGGGACGCCTCATACATTGAGGAAGGCAG
>JAODXP020000016.1:23076806-23115696 GCA_027497455.2 Sardinella longiceps | reverse complement strand
ACATACACAAACCACACACAACCACGCTCACTTCATTGGCCCTGTCCAAAAGGTGGTCAAGGTGCATGTGTTTTTCGGACCAGAATCTTCCTCCCTCCCACCACAGGGACTAAGGAAAAATCAATATTTAAAGGGTTGCATAAGGACCTAGTGCACTCTTCCATCAATCTGATCCTCGATCTATATATCATAAATCCTAAAAAGAGAGAACCTGCTTTTAAATAGGAAATATTTTAATGAGTGTGTCCCAAGAGCTCTTCATTATTTATCAAGTTAAGCATTACTCTTACTCTTACTCTTATGCTTTACATACACTGAACACAAACAGAAAGGATATTACATATTGAAAGGAAAAAAATATTTATTAGCAAAGTAAATTAGCACAGTATTCATGTTCATCCCTTAAACCATAACAAGAGATTTGTCATATGCTTTTGGTTTAGGTGTATGAAGAAACCTCAAAGTTGCAGTTAGGCCTAATTTTCCCTCTGCTCAGCTTGAAGATACCCAGCTCAGTAAGGTCATGGGTTTACATATAGAATCAAATTGCTTAATGAAAGGAATACCACCATTTAGAGAAATGCACTCATTTTCTATCTCACCCGAGTTAAAGGGCAAGTTTTTAGCATGTTTAGCCCCTTTTCTGCAGCATCTAGGATGAAATAGAATCATTGACACCAACATTTTGTCGACTGCTCCTGATATTTGACTCATTTAGAATCCCCCTTTTCTTCTTCAGAATGGCTTGCTTTGTGCATATCCGAAAACGGCCTTAAAAGAACCTTAAACCTTTATTTTAAAACATGTGCAACTTACCAAGTGGTTAGTAGTATTCGTTGATGTTCCAAAACAATTATCATAGCCAAATACAGTTCCTATCCAGTTTTATTTGTCTTTTTGTTGTGCTAGTTGGTATTAGTAGTTCCAAAATGTTCAAAAAAACACATAAATCGTGACAGAAACTGTATTTTGCTACTATACAATAATTCTGGCTGTGGCTGCCAACCAACATGGACTTGCATGGAACCGGTTCTTTTTATGCTCCTCCTTTTATGTCTCGAACCTGCCCCCCCGCAAGCTACAAACTCCCGGCGTGGGAGACGGGCGCTCTAACCACTGAGCTAAAAACCCGAGCTAAACTCGATCGTTAGATGCGCCCAAGGATTTCGGTTGTGAGAGTTTACACATACTGCCTCCAAGCTAGCCGAGCTAGCTGGCATCCGTTACACTAACATGCCAATGCTAATTTGCGTGGTCTTTATCCCATATTTGCTGTACTCTTATTCCAGGGTCACATCTGAGTCTAGTTGTGCTAGCCACTTATCTCACAGATTTTCGTAGATTCTGCGTTTTTTTTTTTTTTCTATTTTACAAGCCTAATTAACACGTCATATTTAGGATGTATATTGAAATGGCCTAAATATCGCCCTCCCTGGCAACCTCAATTGCACTGCAATGGCTTTGTGCTATTTGACATCACTTATCGGCTGTTTTTTAATTTGCCCATGTTTTAGTAGCTATTTCTAAATATAAGATTTTAATATGAAAGGGCACAGAATCATGCCTCATGTTCATTAAAGCTCTATGACCATGCACAACCTGTCTTAATTCATCAAAGCCAATGCAAAAGTGGGTTTCCATTCTATGTCTCCTTTAAACCCCTAGTTAAGGTCAGTCCTCTGTTGGTCATTGTTTGTCAAACCTGTCATGTGTGGTCTGTGTTCCTGATTATATTCAACTAAGTAAATATCAGTTCTTCGAGTTCCAGTGTTTTTTTTCGTGCACTAGGGTCCACTTTACGTAAGAATCGTGACAGAAAGATAAAACTAATGTTTATTTTTAACTTGAGGAGAGATGGAAAATGCATTTACCTAAATGGTGGTGCGTCCCTTTAATTCATCTTTGGATGAAAGAATATGCTGTATGAATGTTTTGGGTAAGGGAGAAATCATGTATTTTCTACTAATAAACATTGCAGTTAAGTCAAACCCCTCCTTCTGTAGGCCACATGGCTGCTCAGGACAGTATGACTTCAATGGGGAGTTAGTCATCTGCGAGAGTTGGACACTCTACAAGGCCAACGCTTCCATGCAAATGCATGGTCACTGTAGTCAAGAAGAATGCAAGTCTTTTTCTAGCTACACTGTGAAGGACATTTTTTTTTAATTAGCAAAGCATCAGACATTCAAGGAATGCAATTATCTTTAACGAGGGCCTAGGCCTATGCAAATGTATTACTATGGATAGAATGTCTGTTACTTTCAACCCAGAGTGTTCTAGAAGCATGATGAAATCCTTTGAGTGTTTTCAGTTTCTTGCTGCACCAGTAAATAACACACAGTAGCTTAAAAAATAAACAAACTCACACCCACCTCTAACAGTCTGTCACAACAGACAGATTTTGCTGAACATTAACAGAATCCACTCTCTCTCGCTCTCTCTTTCTTTCATGCATGTGCATTTAGCCTAAATGTCACCCATAAATCTTTCCATGTTAAACTTGAAAAATAGCCATAAATCATGAGTTGAAATGAACATGTACAGTATTTGCAAGCTTGCACAGTTATGCAGTTGCCATTAAAATAAGCTCTGGCTCGTGGCATAGAAGAGCATAAAGAGATGCGCGTGGCTAATATTTACCCAAACACCCACGTTTACAGAGGTCAAGTAAGAGTTGAAATCATTTGCTAGATAAGGCATTCAATGAACACACTGTTTTGTATGTTCAAATGCAATATGATGGCAATCACTGCTTATCTACCACCCACACATGAATTTCCTGAGTTGGTATGTTGCTATGACTGTTCACATACGAGACAGACAAATTTACGACATCAAATATTCAAGGGGTTGGATATAGTTGCATAGACTGTTGCATAGTTCTTCATTACAGTACAATCCTTTTCATTACCCAAATGCTTTGGTAAGGATGTGTAGCTCAATTACCATACTCAAACATAACCATAGGTAAGATTTTTCAGCAGATTGACTTTCAGATAAACAGTTTAAAAAATTAATCAGATTAATCACAACATTTTGCAATGGATTAATAGTGATTTATCACTTTTACATCAAAATCACGGAGCCTGTCTCTCAGAAAAGGAGTCAGAAACAACAGCACCACCTTCGTCGTAGGGGGTGTCCCACTCCTCAAAAGCCTGGGGAGACAGTACACGGCAGAACTTTCAGACAAACAGATGGGGAGAACTGTGATGAAACAGCTGCATGCCTGAAGGCCTGGCAAAGATCGACCAAAGCCAACTTCCAGGGAAGTACAAGGTCTGGTGCTACCAATTCACACTCTACAGGAGGGTGATGTGGCCGCTGAAGATGAGCAATATCCCCTCATCCACCGCAAGTAAAATGGATGGGAAAGCCAACTCATTCATCAGAAAGTGGTTGGGGCTGCCACGGTGCCTTTCTGAAACGGGCCTCTTCGGAAGGAACACCCTCCAGCTGCCGCCAGTTTGGGCTATAAGCAGGAAAAGACCAGGCTTGTCCTCGAGCTGAGAGAGTCCACTGACTTGACAGTCAGGAAGGCAAACATCAAGACCCCGACTGGCCGGAAGTGGAACGCCCAAACTGCAGTTGAGCAAGCTGTCGGCAGAGTCCGGGCAGGACGAGCAGGCCTTGGGTAGCGAGAAGCTACACGGTTCTGGTCCAAGGCCACCCGTAGAGAGAGGAAGGAGATGGTGGTGGCAAAGGTGATGAGAATGGAGGAAGAGCGCTACAAGATCAAGGCCATGTCACAGGGCCAGCAAGGAAGTTGGACAACCTGGGAGGGAGTTCTCAACAGAAACATCAGCTGGACAGACTTCTGGAAGATCCCACAGGCAAAGTTAAGCTTCCTCATCCGCTCAACTTATGACACACTTCCCTGTCCTCGGAACCTTAAGCAGTAGTTTGGAAGCGATGACTGCTGCGCTCTCTGCAATATCCCAAAAGCAAATCTCCAGCACATCTTGACAGGCTGCAAGACTGCTCTGTCCCAGGGACGCTACAGATGGTGCCATGACCAGGTTCTTAGGAAACTGGCAGACATACTGGAGCGACGCCAACAGAGCAGCAAGGGAGTGACACCAACAACTAGCAGCAGCTTTGTCATGGAAGGTGGGCAGAGGCAAAACACCAAAGAAACATCCAGGCTGTTCTCCCCTGATCAGGAGTGTCAGATGAGAGTGGAACTCGACAGGCAGCTCCGTTTCCCTGTCGAGATCACTGCTACATCTCTCCGCCCTGACATAGTAGCATGGTCCAGCAAGGCAAACACTGTGCTGCTAATAGAACTCACAGTACCAGCTGAGGAGGGGATTGAGGCTGCCTACGAGAGGAAGAAGGTCAAGTACTCAGAGCTGGTTGCTGAGTGCCGTATGGCTGGCTGGAGGACGACCATCTACCCAGTGGAAGTCGGATGCTGAGACTATGTGGGGCAGTCAACAATGCGCCTTCTAAGAGATGTTGGAGTGACAGGAGGGATCCTAAAGAAGGCTGTCAAAGAGTTGGCTGAAGAGGCGGAGAAGGGGAGCTTTTGGTTATAGCTGAGGTGAAGGGACAAGTGCTGGGGAAGAGACAACTAACCCCAACAACCACGGGGAGCAGTTCAACTGCAGGGAGTGATAGGGAGACGTCCCTGTCACTGCTCCGCCACCAGGAGACGTTCCAGGATTAAAGGAGCGAAACGTTTGTGATCGGTGGTTCCTGGCTGATGATCCTGCAGTTGTTCAGCAATGCTCAGCAGGGTTTCACCATCTCCCTGTATACAGAATATTAATCACAACTTATTTCCTCCAGTAAGAGTTTGGATGCTAGGTTATATTGGATTCTTATTTTGTCCTGTAATGGCCCTGATACTAAATAGTTGGCTTTGTTTTTCTCAAATGGGGCAATTCACACCAGTCACCTATCCCCAAGGATTCCCCAAACATGTTGTTGGACAGTCAGGAGCTAGGCCATAATCTTTGTATAGTTTGACTTGATAGCCGAGCCATTTTCAATCTGAAATTGAACATAATACATGCCATGAAAGTGGAACCATATCCATCAGGATCCATTAGGAGTTAATTTTTTTAATCTGAGTTAAATTTTTGGGATTAATCACGTGATTAATCAGTTAATTTTTCCAGCACTAATAATATTTCATTGTTGAAAATGAGGTGAAGTTAATGCGCTTGGGGCTTTGGCCATATAGAGCTTGAATTCGAGCTCACCAATTGCTATCAGCATCCAAGATACTGTTAATTGAGGAACTCTCATTGATCACCATGCACTTTTCCTCTTGTGGTATCCATTGCTAATAATTAACATAGACAGTATAGAATCTGGACTGTGCACATATACACGGTTTATCTGGGGCTAAACCAACAGGCTGTCTGTGTCCAGCAAAATATGTTTACATCCAAGAGTTATTGATCAGTACCATGAAATTTGAAAAAATATATTTACACAACTTACACAAGTTTTAAGTTTTGTTGGTCAGTTAGCAGCAAAAACATGGTATAGATCTGTTCCACTGACCTTCCACCATGCCAATTTGAATAACTACACAAATAAGGATGAATTATTAGTTGCAGGTTGAATTAGGTGAATGCTGTCTTTTCTTGACAGGGTCAACAAGTTTCTTTTGAGGACAAGCTATTGGAAGAGCGCTTTGGTGTTCCTGTACAATATATTGTCCTGTTGAGTATACTTCCCGCTCATGGTTTAGAAGTGTCTCGTAAAAGAATACCACTTTTTCACCACTATTTGAGTTGTCCTTTTTAGCAATTTATTTTGGTACCATCTACCTTTTAATTTGGTTAACATATACTGTATACTGTGTGGAAGGTGGATAAATGCAAGTTCTGTGCCCACTAGCCATTCAGGATATGCACTGTGTGTTTCTGGGTGGGGGCTAGGAAACCACCTCAAAATAAAAGAAATGATGAAACATCATTAGCGTGTTCTAGTAGTGCCAGAAAGACTGAGAAATGTTTGTATACCTTTTATATAGCTAGTTCACTTGTTTTTCAGCAAAAACTGCTCAGTGTCCCTGAGATCCCTGAGAAGATTAAGCAATGAACACCACACGTTAGCAAGGGTGTGTAGCCCAGTCTACAGTATGTGTGTCTTAGTCAAGTCAAGTCAAGTCATTTTTATTTCTATAGCACATTTAAAACAACAGAGTTGGTGCCAAAGTGCTTCACAACACACACAAAAAAGAAGGTTTCCAGGTACATAAAATTTGAATAAATAATGGGGTAAACAATACATACAATACATTTAAAACACAAGCAAGAATAAAAGGATGGCATAAATAGAATAAAATAAAGTACATAAAATAATAAGTTAGCACTAAGGTGGACGTAATTACAAGAAAAAAATTATATAAAATAAAATAAAACTAAAATCAAAGCCTCAGATAGTCTTAAAAGCAAGAGAGAAAGGGTGTGTCTTTAAACAGTCAATAGTGGGAGAGGATCTGATAAAAGCAGGTAGATTGTTCCATAATTTAGGGGCCGCAGCAGAAAAAGCTCTGTCACCTTTGGTTTTTAGTCTGGTGCAGGGAACAGAGAGTGAGAGTTGTGATGTGCCCTATATGGGCCTCTGTGGTGGCCCAAAGTAGATAGCAGATAAAAGTTTATGCCTGTGTACTGTTGATGTCTTTGTTTGTGATTGTGATGCATTTATCTTGATACACATTCAACCGATTTTGTGGCCTAGATGATGTTCCCATAGTCCGTCAAGGAGTAGTCTGCAGCTGACCTTGGAGACAATAACAGAGAATCGGATCAAGTCTAGTATTAAAGATATTTTTTAGGGTTGTATTAAGTCAGTAGGCATATGTTAATTCTGTATTTTGTAGTTGGATGGTAGTACTGTAATTGCATTTATTTTATGTGGCCATTTATAATTTTTGTCTTAATTTTACTTTGTTGTCTATCAGATTTGATAATTAGAATACTGCTGCTTGGACCCACACACACACACACACACACACACACACACACACACACACACACACACACACACACACACACACAACGTGCACAGCAATGAAGACCCCAGTGAAAATTGTGTGATCCTTGATGAGTTTGTAAGAAAACACTATAGGGAAGAAGATGTGATCTATCAAACAGTCTCCCTGAAACTGTGGTCTGCCCCAAACGTCTGCCCTAACTGTCCCAGCTGAAGCCCTCTAGGTTAAAGTGTAGATAATCCAGTCAGGCTTGATAATACATAACAGGGTCTAATCAGACCCTCACGTCGCCTGAGTCACTGACCGGATGGCCCTTTCCCCTTCAAAACCCAAAAGAGCACCCAAGGCCAGACAGGCTCTGCCCAAATAGGGTACAATGCCAACATCACAGACCTCTGTACTCAGCACATACCACAGTCCTGATACCCTCTTCTCTCCCAATGATGTACAGTAGTGAAAATATTTTGCAAATATGAATATGTGCAGACTTTGACTAAGATACGAAACAACATCAATACATAAATACATAAATGAAATCATCAAATAAATAAATACATGTTGGTTAAATTAGGATGAAGGATCAGGATATAAAAGTATAACATAAAGTATTCCTTTCTCTTCCTTATCAATCAAAACAAATGCTGCATTGGATGGTCAGTCCCTGTCAAGGGCACTGATATGGACGTTGGACTGCAGCGTCGAGAGAGACAAGGGTCGAGTACATTGTCATTGTATTTCTCCAGCTTTGAATTATATGGTGAACACACAATATAACACAAACAGCTTTTACTAACATTATGAAAATAGCTAGTTACTTGATAACTACTAAACGTGTTATTGTTTGCAAAATCATATAGTGCAGATGTCTATAATCAGAAGAATGAACTCCACAGTGTGCAGACATCAGTGAATAATGCATTCATCAAAGGCTCACCTGCATTCATGGATAGGCTATACGCACGACTTGTTCATTATCTGTTATCACTGGTATCTAGCAAGGATCTCATCTAACTTTTCCACCACAATAGTACACCAAACACTTGAACTAATAGTGCTCTGACTTTATTCATTATTCTGATTGGTTATAGCGGTATCCTAGCCTGGCTTTGGCCATCCCCTTGGTCTATGCTTTAGCTTCGTACAAGGGTCTGGCATTTCACCATTGAAGAACGATTGCAAGCTGGAGGTGTGAACTGTAGAAGTTTGAAACATTAGATCTGATTTCATCCAATCGCTAACGTCATATGCACCAGCTTGGCCGTGAAGTAAGCTACGCTACAACAACAGAAACCCGACGTTATCTCTCACAACTCATGATCCTGCTTGCTATTTAGCACGGTATGGAATTGATCTCTGCAAATGATGCCAATGGTCAGAGTGCCAGACGGAGTTGTGGAGGGAAATTATTATTGAGTGGAGCTACGTAGGAAGGCAAAGCCAGGCTAACGGCATTCTATTGCATGGAGAGAGATTTGTGACAACTGTTTATCCCGCCGCCACAAGCAATAGAGCTTTCCCATTTCCACTATCTTGATGTGGGTCTATGCGTGGTCAGGCTACAGTGCATTCATATTTTTTTATATTTATGTTATGCAGCCTGTTATCTATATCAACAGGGTTCTCATTTTTTTTATTTGGCAAAAATGCTTAATGTTATAAATATTTTGGGGTGTTTCCTTTATTCAAAATGAACAGTGGAGACAGACAACCTGTGAGTGGAAGAGAAAGACCCCCCCGCCCCTTCTTCTTATCGGAGAGTAATATTCAGGCGTTACAAAAACAAAACAAATCATAACATGAATTAAAAATACATAATAACAAAGCAAGACTGAGGTAGCAAAGTCATATACCAGTAACCATCAGTAAAGACAAATGTAGCAATTGGTGGCAATTAATATTCCCTCTGACCCATAGCGATGAACTGAAATAGATGCAGTTGTGTTTGTGTGTGCTGGCCCTCCCCCTCTTATCTCCATCCCCAACTTTGAAAAGTGATTGCATGTGATTGCAGCCCCCTCTAGTGGTCACAGCCCAGGAATTCTTTGGAGATTTTGTGTGGCTCTGGACGGATTCTACTGAAAGCCAGTATTTGAGGTGTCTCATAACGGTAGAAGTCCTCTTCCACAAAAATCTTCACCCCATCTGGACCGCACATGCCAGCATCCACTTTCTTGAAGGGTAGGAGAGCTTCTTTATCCACAACTCTGGGAGTGACTGTCAGGTCGACGTCATACATCTTGTTGTCTAAACCCAAAACAAATAGAGAGAGACAGAGATATTTGAATTAAAGGTCATACGATGATAGTTGACTTCATAGAAAAAAAAAATCTGTGCAAACAGTGTGTGTGTGTGTGTGTGTGTGTGTGTGTGTGTGTGTGTGTGTGTGTGTGTGTGTGTGTGACTGTGTAGGTGTTTGCCTCATATATAACCTTTGATAATGTGTGCAATCTCATGCTGCCCACAGACAAAAGCAGCATCCACAGGTCCCTCAATGCCCAGCTCCTCTTTCAGGCTTTTGGGGTACCCTTCAATAAGGGCATAGCCTGGACCCGATTTGTAAATGTACACCTGGTCACCCTGCGGGGAAATAAGAATCACACACTTATATGGGTGCCTCGTCACATTCTACAGTGTGCTCATCATTCTCAGAATCTGTAAATACTGTAAATTGACCAAAATATCCATAATGTTCTGTCCACAATGGAAACAAGGGGCCTGGTTACCTTGATGATGTAGATTCTTCCATCATAAGTGAAGACGGCATCCACATTCCCACTTACTTCCTTCCATGTGTTACTAATGGGGAAAGGATGCCAGCCATCCCGGTGTGTGTCCAGTCTCATGTAAAGATTACCTGAAAGACCGCAAAAGGACGAAATGTGAAAACTACTAATTCAATACCAACTTTGCTATGTATATGATATACTGTAAATGCAGCACAGAGAAAGAGACGGCGCACCTTTAAATGCATATGCCTTTCCCAAGTCATCTGAGGTGATGGCATCCAATCTGACAGTGTTGCAGATGTTGTGCAATGTGTCACTGCTTCCATGGCCATGGCCTGGCAAAGCGCAATACAGATCAATAAAATAAACACCACACGAACACAAAACACCAGAGAATAAAGCCTCATAATAGCAGCCATGCAATGCACATCTGTGGTCTTCAGCACTTAGCTATCATTTATGGTTATGGTATTATTATTATTATCTTTTTTATTAGTATTATTAGTAGTTGTAGTAGTGGTAGTATATGTAGAAGCAGTAAATTAGTAGTTGTAGTAGCAGTAGTTAGTAAAATATTTCTTTAGTCTTTACTCTTATGCAGCATTTCTGTTTACTTGTTGCATAAGAGAAGAAGTGGTATATGTTCTTCATGATGCCCGTCACAGTGTCCTTCCCATGTACTGTTCCAGGCCACCAGTGCTCACCATGGTCGGGACAGCGCATGAAGTACTTGCGGGCATCCTTTGGGTAATTGCCCACCACCGCGCCAGTGACCGGATGGAAGCGGGTGAAATTGTGTCCGTTGAAGCAGTAGTAATGCTCTAGCCAGCGGAGGGCTGAGGTGCAGTTGGGCAGGTGCGACCACACCTTGGTCTTAACCGTCTTGGTCCTGGTGTCATAGTGATACACGCTGTTTTCTGCACAATAAGAAACAAACATATATACATGCATAGTGACATACATGAAAGACAGACCTGAAAATTTTACTTTGTGTTGTTGTATCCATAATGGCAATAAAACGTCATGGAATTTATTTGGAAGAGATTGTCTATGTATAGTATATGTGTCCATATCAAATAAACAATAAATACAACAACAGTGATAATAATACATTAATCTGATACTCAGGAAAACAATAATATCAATAAAAACAAATTCAATGCAGCTGTGTTACTACATCTTGATAGCTTCTCTTGAGTAGCAGAAGAACTGTTTAAAGTTGCTAGTCATGTCCTCTTACCCTTAAAGAACAGAACCGAGTCAGTTACACATTCTCCTTTAGGGCACTCGACAGCTGCATCCACGTGACTGGGTACCCCTGGGAACACCTCCGATATATCTTTAGGAAAGTCCTTCTCCAGGGACTGCTGGTAGTAACTGAAGACTTTGTCATTCTAGAGGCAGAGGCAGAAAGAGTGATGGAGGTTGTGAGGTGAGTTCATTAAGACTCTGTTCCACTGAGACTGGATTCTACCACTTGAGGGAAAAGGTGGAGTTCTGTGTTTGACCATACCAGGAAAAAGAAAGTGTGATCATGATGGTCTGTGTTATCAGGATAGTGCATGCGGAATGCAGCATCAATGTGGCCAAGGTGGTGATGGTCATCCACTTCCTTAAACGAGGAGTTGATCAACTCTGGTTGCCCATGGAAACCTTTCCACACGTGGTCGCCTGACAACAAGAAGAGTCAAAAGCAGTTCACTTCGCTGGGCAAAATTGCTCTGATTCAGTTCTCAACACTTCAATTACCAGAAATAAAGTTTACAGCCTTTTTTTCAGTCTTGTTTTTAAAGACTGGGAATATTTCTCAAAGGAAAACTCTTGATGAACTTTCTCTGAGGGTGTTTAGATGTTTCCTGGAACTACATTCCTGCATGTGTAGACAAATATGGAACAGTATACAAGAAGTGTACAATATTTTTACTTCCACCTACCCTTGAAAAAGAGCATGACTCCACTTTCATCTGGGGCGATGGCATCAAACTCGATTCCGTCACAGCGATCCAGCACAGCATCGTGGTGGGCCTCTGCACTTGGATCTGGGGGGGTTAGTGTTGAGTTAATGGGATTTCAGGGTGTAGAGTTGTATTGTATACATTTGGCATTTTGCAAGTATTTTTGTATTTCTAGTCATTCTATTGCTATACAGGGGGAGCTCATTCAAAGGGAGAATCATATTCAAAGCTTACCTGCCATCATCAGATCATGTCTACACACACACACACGCACACACACACACGCACACACACACACACAAAAAGTCCAGTTAGTTAGTCCAGTTAGATGTATCTGGCATTACGATATCTTTATCTTTATAAAGACATATTTTTTTCATTTATAATAGTCAAACATTCCATTTCAAAAGAACAAGAAAAGATCTGCTGGCGAAAGAAAACTTTTCACTGATTTCTTGCACTAAGAATGGCTTTAGAATGCAGCTTGTTGCGTTTCTATTCTCCACTGTATTGCTAAATTAGAATTCAAAATCAGTGCAGAGTCATGTAAGCAAGGACTTGGTGCCAAAAGGCCTAATCAATAACCTTTCTAAACCACTCGTATTGACTTAACTCTCTGGCAAACAGATCAGACAAAAGTCCACAGTTTTGCATAATCTTGCACTAAGTTTGATCATAGAAGATAGCCAATGAGTATGGAGAAGAGAAAGGGAGAGACAGACAGTGAAGGAGAGGAGTGAGAAAAGAAGTGTGGGAAGAAGACAAAAGAAGACAGACAGATAAACCCTGAGGAGAGGGGAGAGTTGAAAGGTGATGAGGAGAGAGAAGAGAGGAGAGTGAAGGCCAGTGGACTCTGGCTGGATTACTCACGTTGGTGCTGAATGGCCAAGGGCCAAGGCCAGGCAAAGACATACTGTCTGGAAGAGCAGCTTCATGGTGAGCAGGACCTCTGGTGCAACCTCTGGAGAGAGATCAGCTGGACAAGGTGCCCAACATGCCAGTGGACTCAACCTTTTATACCCACGTCAGGAGAAGGGGGAGGTGGTGGTGACACACACACACACACACACACACACACACACACTCACACAGCCTATGTCTGACATGTGACACAAATCTCCACATGTGCAAACACACAGAGTAAGCACATACAAAGGTATGTAGGTTAACCCCCCATAAAGACCCCACATCATCATCACCATCATGACCGACAACTCAAATGTTTTGGACAAATACTCAAAGTTTACATGAATATATAGGTAATGCATTTGTGGGTGTGTCAATTACAGGAACAAAAAGATTATAATAATACAGTATAGTTTTAGATAATGTATAACTGTGGCATTGTTAACAGAGTGACTATGATTTATGGCAGACCAATATACTGTAACTGGGGAGTGCATTATATTTTGCATCAAAACATTCAGGTATGGATGCTGAAGAAGAACAAGGTATGGATGCTGAACAACAACAAAAGGAGCAGAAATAGTCATATAGCTCTTTTGCATTGTGGAATTGTATAGTGTGCTACAGAATAGAATGGCAGTGTGAAAGAAAACAAAACGATGGGGTCGTTGTCCATTGTGAATCATAAACCAAAGAAGGAGGTCAAGGTGAACAAACTTTTGCTACAGTATATGAAGGAGCTATTAGACAATACAGTTAGATGTTGTGTAAAATAAATCTTGTCTTTGTCTATCTATTCAAATTGTGGCTAAAGATTTAGTTTGCATATTTTATGGAACAATACAAGTATAAAATGAAATGTTTTATAAAGTGTGCTACTGTACTATCTCGTGTGCAATTGTGAAGTGCACCACTGACTCACAACTAAAGGTCATCTTAAGAAAAAGACAACAACAGTGTTCTGCCCTGGATCTGACCCTCAAAGAGTCTCTGTTTACATTGTGGATCTTGAGTCATGGCAAATCAACCAGTTGTTCCTGATCTACTGGAAATCGCTGATGCAAAGCACCCTTAGTAATCCAATCAAATATTGACCCAAAACAAAACAAATCACTTGGCTTTCTGGACAGTCACCAGCACACAGAGAATCAAGAATTGGCATTAAATACTGTATCTTTTCTTAATAACATTGATAAAGTTGGATATTGGAGCAGAAAAGATTTCATCAGATCTTTACTGTTTGTTTTTTTCTTTCACTACACCTTGTAGGTGATAAAGGAATCCTTGCATTTCATAACGAATGGTTTCTTCACTAGAACAGAAACGTCAGCCAAAGCTCTTGGGAATTTCCACTCCAGGAGATGGTTCATTGACTTTCTGCTTTCAGATCAGACAAACTTGATGTAGAGTGCTGGATTGCAACAATAATTTCCATAATTGCTTCATTGGGAACAGCTGAATAAGCCAGGTCATCTTTATCAAGGTCACTGACGTGGACATTCCCAATTTACAATGTTGTCTAGAAAATCCCAATTTTCTAAATATCCACACACTTTTCAAACCCTGCAATATTGCCATTTAGTCTGACACAAACATTTGTTTCTATTTGTAAATTAAGTAAAGTAATGTCCAAGATGAGGCAATAACATGAAAGGAAAAATATCAAGGCTATGTCTATCACTTAAAAGAATTCTGCATCTAATAAGCACTAAATCTTTATCACAAAGATAAAAGAATATGAAACAAACTCAATGATGCAGGCAATGTTGGTAACAGCAAATTATTATGCAGAAACAAAAAAAAGTTCTATGAAGTGCTGTTAGAGAGTGCTTGAAATCCAGACGTCCTCAAATTGAATCTAACTGATGGGCATCGTGTGTGAAATCACACAGTTAGACCATCTGGTCTTTTCAGTGTGTATCAGTTTCACCATTCATTTTCAAGAACACCTACATACGCATTACCCTCTATGGCGCCGTCATCTGTGCCCTGAAACTCATCTGTGCAAATTATAGGTCTATGTAGAGGGATTTTTTTTTTTGTTTGTTTGTTTTGTTTTGCAAGCTCTCGGTCACTAGATGGCGTTCCAGCCAACCAACTAACCCAAGTTGATATTTCTTTCGCCTAAATGGGGGCAATGTTTACACTTAAATGGGGGCGATAGTTACACTTAAATTTAACTCTCTTATTCTTGAGCAAGTACATTACAAGCTACCAATGGATATGTCTGAGTGTCTAGTTTGATATGATGTCATACCTAATACCTCCATTGTAAGAACAGATACCCCCCCCCCACACACACACACACACACTCACAGACACACAGGTGAGGGGCAATTTAGGGACCCAATATTGAACTGAGGGCCATCAAAGGAGCATTGGGAGAGAAAAAAAGAGTATTTTTAATGAGTAAGTTGCATTTCTATAGTTGGCATTTATCACAATAAAATAAATGACTAAAAATGCTGCTAAACACAACTAAAAGTTGATTCATTCTTTCAAAACGATGTACAATTTTAACAGTTTTACAGATGTTATTGCAGGACGCCAGAAATGTTTTTCCGGGCGTCCATTGGCTCTTGGGCCACACTTTGAGAACCTCATTAGCCCAATAAAATCTTAATGCCAGAAACCTCATAGTACTGTATTCAGTTGTATGAGGCACCATTACAAAACTTGCCCACAAAATATTTGAGGTGAAAAATGTTAAAAAATGAGTGGGGGCCGATGACAGACAGTCACCTTTTTAATGAAGCTATAAATATTCTTGAACACATTTCTTTAAATCCAGACATCTGATCACCTTACTCTCCAACATAATGTGTGCACATGTCAGGTCTCATGCCTTGCAGTCTCAGTAACCACATCATCATACAGAAACTATGCATTACAGTGTTTGGGCTGCCTTTAAGGTCAAGGAGTCCGTCCCAGAATGGCACCCAGAATTTAGAATAGTATAGTAGCCTACTGAGCGCCGCAGGGGCCATGGTGTAGGGTTCCCTCGCAATAACCTACCTTTTGCATTTCCTCGAAATACTTTTGTGTTCCCTCGCAAGTTTTGCAGAATGTATTGCGCGGGATCCCAAAAGTTCTGTTTTTATTTTATTTTTTTCCCACCAAGACCCCAGTGGGACTCCTTGTAACAAAATGTCTAAAGACGTTGCGCCCGCTGAACTTGATGTTTAGACTATAGTGTAAATGCAGGTGGCGGGAAAAGGGAGGTCGTAGGCTCCTTTTGTGGTGACTTTCCTTGCATTAAGGGGCCTCAAAATCCTGTTCTGTCAACAATCGGCTATTGCGACAGGATTTCCTTAAATGACACAATCAAACCATTGTTTTGTGCGCGATGGGAAGTTTTTTTTTTTTTCTTACTGTACAGAAGACCTCTGAAGCCATTTCAGATTTCCTCAAACGTATGTGCCAGATTTTGTCCCAGTGACATAACCCTGTTATGTGTGCTGCATTTTTTTTTAAAGGAAAAGTAGCCTACCGGCATGTGCACGGAATTTACACCTGCTATCCAAAGCATGTCAAGTAGTGTTGTCTTCTCAATGTAAAGAACAAGGACTGATGTTTAAGCGACTGTATGGGAAATTTGCAACCTCTTGTGAATTGTCTTGACAACTTTACGTAGGCCTACACGTATTTCCTGTGTATGTGTTAAATTGTTTAAAACGCACTATGACTATCGCTGTAAGATGTCCATTGCCTAGAAACAATTCCTGCTGCTCTTTGTGGGACAAACTTAGTGAAATGTACTGCGACTTATCTCCAATAGGAGGTGTTGTGTGTGTGCGTATCACTAACGCGTGATGTAATATGAATGGGATTTTTACTGACAGAAAGCAAAAGTACGGAGAGCCAGAAACTGGGGAATGGCTGGAGAATCTTCCTTGTGATCCTCTCTTTAAGTGTCCTTTGCTGTGAAATAATGTAATATGCCATTAACATCAATATGCGTATCTGGAATATGCGCTGTGGAGGGGCTCTTTAAACTGACAAGGTGAAACATCATTATTTGACAGGGAAATTGGGCTTGTCGATGAAATCGAGCAGCGTTACCACCTGACGCAACCCAGGTTTGTGAGCTTGTTTCTATTTCTCTCAGCGTAAATCTGCCATGGATAGGCTATTAGATTTGGGCTTTGGAATGTGAAGACCAATTCCTGTTTCAAACAAAGCGGAAGGCGCGGTGTTTCGATCAGGTACTAGTGGCATTAGGGTTGCAGACAGATAATGATGCGGCACCTGTAGCAACCTGAGGAAGTCAAGTTTCGTTTAAAAGCGCTTTCATTGTTGCTGGTTGTACCCCTCAGCGGACCAGCCGAATCCATGAGGGGAGTTTGGCTACAGTGGGGCAGGGCGTATTTCACGTGGAAATGATCGTATGTTTTAATAAACCCCGTCTCGAGACCGATAGGCTATTTAAGTTGTACGGAAATGGGCATATGGAATTGTATGTCTGGACATGTGGAGTAGCCTCATATAGCCTACTGTAGCGCGCGCAACGAGACAGGAAACATGTAGCTATATTATACAGTATTATACAGGGCGGATTCACACTTAAGATGGGGAAAATGTGTGACTAAGATAACGTTAGCCTACAGTATATGGCAACCTGTTATGGCTTAGTAGATGATGCTCTGCTCCGCCACGCGTGTTTCAAATGCTTTGGTCTATAAGTGCATCGTGTATTGTGTGATGTTTGTTATAATGTAGCCTAGGTATAGTGACATAACGTTAGAGTCTGAATGAGTTAATGATTAGCAGAATAAATTCACAGGAGACTTTACAAATTAAATTCACGAGTCTTTATTTCAGTCAAATTATCAGCAACAGGTTTCTCTTGTCTTAACAGTGACCTAACTTCTCTTACTCCAACATCCTGTCGATAACTACAGTATGGGAGGGTGTTTGGTAGTGGGGTAGAGGGAAGCACAGCTGTTTTATTGCTCCTGATTGAGCAACCATGTGAGCCATATTTAGATCACAGATGAGGAACTGCTCCAAAGCCCCCTTTCCTTCTGCCTCTCCAACCCCTAACAAGCTGCGAGACAGCTGAATTATGGCATGCTTCTGTGGGTGAACTTTGACTCCAAGTAGACCCTATCCTCTTTCTTTAAATGCCTCTCTCTCTGTTTCTCACACTTCTTTTCCTGTTTCATTATGTGTGTGGACTCCTCCTTGGCAACATGTCCTGACATGCCTTGAAACAGAGGAGAAGAAATGGGAGGACAAGTCAAACTGGTGAGCAGAGAGAGAGAGAGAGAGAGAGAGGTGAAAAGAGGAGGAGTTCTAATCTGCCAACCAAATGAGATGGCTTTACTAGTCAAAGAGCTAGAAGACAGGCGTACAACAGATTTAGCAAAGGGCAACAGAGGAGAGAACCAGGGACTGTGCTATACTGGAGGACAGCAGGAAAACAAAGGCATCAGTATGTGCTTAAGATCTCTATTCTCTCTGTCTCTGTCTCACCTCTCGCTTCTTCTCCCTTTCTCTCAGACTCGCTCTGTCTTTTTCTTGTTCTGTCTCTCTCCCTCTCTGGCTCTGTCAAAGCGGCTCAACACAGATGTGTATCTCCTGACTTGTTTGATCCTGAGCTTTTTTTATGTGTGTATTTGTGTCTGTGTGTGAGACTGTGGATATGTCTAGGTGGAAAGCTGGTTTGAGGCAAGACGAGCCACCTGCTGAGATTGCGAATGTGTTCTGTAGATATCTGACCGACTTGTGCTCACCGCATGCTCTGCTGTGTGTGTACACACACACACACACACACACACAAACACTAACACACACACACACACAGCCTACACATACACCATTGTTAAAAAGCATTCATTTTCTCTCTTCCAGTCACAAGGGAGCAGCTGAAGAGGATCACAGACTCGACAGTCATCCCAGGACGAAGAGATTTGATCGGACTCGGGGGACCACAAAGGAAAAGGAAAAGCTTTTCTTGTCATTCATTCGGAGGACTACAAAATCAGCAGCAAGCACGACTCTGCACAACTTCTGTCTGAGTCACATAAGGATATGGTCTAAAGTCATCTAAATATTTAACATTTGAATGTTAAAATAATTGAGGCAAAGCTGCTTTTTTTAATCCTTTAAGTGCTGGAGTGTTTTCAAGCACCAGAACGGAGGACATCGCATTCAATAGGGAACCTTGGTGGGGCGAGTAGAACATGGGCGTTGGGGCCCTCTCAGTGACTCCTATCACAGCTCTCAGGGCCCGATGAGGGGCCCCAGCCCGAGCCCTCTCAGGGGCCGGCACTTCCACTGCCGGGAATGGGCACTGGAGAAGCTGCGGCGATGCCTGGACGCCCGAGGAGACTGTGGCGAGGGCCGCGTATCAGCAGGGGTGCTGATAACAGGGGGGCCCGGAGCAGGCAAGACCGCACTCTGCACAGAGATGGTCTGGCCGCAGTCGGATGCGGGCCGAGCATCGGGGTTGGCACCGCGCTGCCTGGCATGGCACTTCTGCCAGCGGGAGGACGAGGGCAGTGTGGCCGTGTGGAGGTTCGTCTTGAGCCTTGCGGAGCAGATGAGGGCCAGTCCGCTCCTGCCCCCTGCGTACGACTACCTGCTGGGCAGCCCTGACATTGCACCCACGCTGGAACCTTTACACTGCCAGCGGGATCCAGACGACACTTTCAGAAGGTCTTAACATGTTTATTTTGACACTTACTGTATACTCTACTCATAATACATTCATCCAACTCACACAGGACATGCTCGAAAGAGCCATGTATCTGATCTGTCTTGGCACCACTGTAGCATTAAATGAAACTCGAGCCTCTAAAAGCAATATTCAGTGCACGATTGGAAGATCAACTGTGGCCAAGGCTTTTTGCTTGTGCAGAATTCCTGCTTGGGTTTCAAAGCCGTTTTATCCTAAGTAAGCCAGCAGTGCATGCAGGCAACAGCATGATCAATGATTTCATGTGTTAATCTTCACAGTATATTTGGCAGTGGCAGTCAGGCCCCCTTTTTAAGTATTTTAATCCTCTTTACTGCTGGGTCAATTTAGATGCATGCATGCATGCAAGATGAATATGCTTAGCTTGTCCTCCTTTTTTGTGGTTTCGGGTTCCTGCTGTCTGACAGAGGGGAGACTGCCTGCATCTTTCTCTCACTATAGGAGTGACAGGAAAGGCACAATTGTTCTGTTTACCCTGGCTTTTATTTTTATATATCCCCCTTCTGACCCAATAATACGTGCCATTCACAGCTTGCACAATAGGCCACTAGTCTGAATGAATGAAAGAATGCTATTTACAACAGTCGGTCAGAGAGAAAAAAAAAAGAGTAGGGGGGAGAAGAACAACAGAGAGAAAAATGTCCCCTCGGAGTTAAGAGTCGTAGCAGTCTGCGAGGTCTCCAGTCTCACGTGTGTGTGTGTTTGCCCCCACCCCCTTTGCGATGACGTTCACACAAACACAGGCATACACACACAAACACACAAACTTACACTAGTTTGTCCATCTGTCCCTTATAGGTCAGTGCTTTAACATTTCCTCACATTTTTGTTAGCATGGCTGGACATTTGCTCTAGCCTCCTGTATTTGCTTTGGCCATAGCATAACGTATAGGCACACATTCCACACTTCCCTCAGATACTGACAAATGTCTGAGAGAAAGTGTGTGTAAGTAGGTTGCACGCGTGTGTGTGTGTGTGTGTGTGTGTGTGTGTGTGTGTATCTGGACTGTGTAAACATAAGGGAAAATGTTTGACTCCAATGAAAATGTGGGATACCAGCAGCTGCTCTGTCGGACGCTTGCTTGTTTACGGACAGGGCTAGTGTTTTGTTTAGTCCGTCATTAGTACGGACTAACCGCTGATTTGACCAAGGCAGGCGGCCAACTACCTCAAATGGATACACACTAGTCTGTCCAAGGCTTGTATAACAAGCACTTACACACACACACACACACACACACACACACACCACAGTCACATACAATGAACCCCTATGATTTTGTATAGAGAAGTGGCTCCCAACAGCCCAGTCAGCTGTTTGAACTGCAAGCAAGCGTGATATTTAACTGTCACCGTAAATCAGCTTGTTTGTCACCGCCGAAGGTGATGGGGACCATGTGGTCTTCCAAGAGCCGTTCTTCAAACCCAGGGCATAATCACGGGTCTGCTTGGGGACCAGGCCGTGTCATCATCTCAGTGGGCTGGACAGGAGGCCCAGGGTCAGTCAACTGTCTTTGAAACATCGATCCTCTACACCCTCTGTTATAGTTTTCTGGAAGACTCTGGAGGCCAGACTCCACTGGCAGACGTCCACTCTTTTGGTCAGTTGTTGCCCAAAGGGTGTCTTTGTTTAGCACCACCACCCACCATTAGCATGGCCTTCCTCCTCACATGATCAGAGAGTCATGAGGCATCCACATTGAGCCAGGTGTGGAGGACAAGACAGGGAATCAATTAAAGGACTGTTAGCCTCACATTGCTTTGCTGGAATGTGTGCAGAAAGCCAAGGGTGTGTCCTCTTATCAAACCTCATTTTGAGATAAGGCCCTAGGCTTGAAATGTACGTTTATGATTGATGTTTCTCTCTCTCTCTTCCTCGGAACAGTGTTGCTCGGTTTGTTGAATTGGGAAACATAACATTCTGTTTTGTCAGAGAGCAATGAGAAGTGTGCTTTGCTTATAATCTTTCTGATGTTGCTTGCTTCAAGTCATTTTTGTCTTGTTTGAATCTTTTGAGTGTTTATTTCCCCCCTACTTTTTGTTTTAAGAAAACATGAACCAAACACTGTATCATCTGCCAAAGGCAATAGTGCAGCAAATATGAGGAGGTTAATCCACTGACTGACTAAAACACAAATGAACTGTATGGGTGGAGCGAGGCATTTGGTGTTACGATATTTGCAGTGGAAGACTGCCCAGGGCCTGAGAATTGTTGAAAAGGCGGGAACGCCAAAAAAACATCCGACTAGGGACACTCGTTTGCCAGCGAAGGCAGGCAGGCAGGCAGGCAGGAATTCATTGTGATGATATGCAATACTTCTGTGCCAGGGCGCCGATAAGGATAGCAGTTAAACCGGTCGTCTCAGCTTATATGGCTTTCACAGCTCGATGGAAATGAGGCTGATAAGAGAACGACCACGCGTGCAGGAACACTCCCCACTCTCCGCTCTCCACCCCCTCATCCCCAACCCAGCCCAGCCCAACCCAACCCAACTCAACCTGGCCATCCCCTCCTGTTCCAGTGTGCTTGGCCCGGGGGAAGAACAGGAAATCCCACAGCTTCTTTAGGTCTGACTCACAGCATCACACCACACCATGCTTCCCCCTGAGGGGAGAGAGAGAGAGGGAGAGGGAAAAGAGAGAGAGAAAAAGCGGGGGAGTGAAAAGAAGGATGAGGAAGAGCAGCAGGTGGCTAAGAGGCTGGAGGGAAGATTGCTGCCAAATTTTTTTTCTTTTTTTTTCACATCTCGCTCCCATTCCATTTTATAGGTTTATAGGTGCACGTTGTTTTGTTAAGGCCAACCTATTGATTTTATTATTGGTGGTTGTTGTCGTGAGTTGTTTGTTTCCGGTCTGAATGTGCCATCTAGGTCAGGCTCATTTATGAGCTTGCTTTTCAGTTTATGGCTCTCTGCCTCCCATAAAGACTTTGTAAGCACTTTAGCTTTGTAAGCACTCTAGACACTTCCAGGGAGTAATAACCTATTATGTTGTGAGATAGGAAGATGTGGAGATGAAGACCATCATGATGATCATAATGCACAGTTAAAATCAACCTCTGCCACCTTTATGCCAAACTCATCTCCTCTCTCTCTCTCTCTCTCTCTCTCTCTCTCTCTCTCTCTCTCTCTCTCTCTCTCTCTCTCTCTCTCTCTCCACTTTCACTCTTTTCTTTCGTAGGGCGGTCTTGGAGCCCTTGGCTGAGCTGCCCCGTCCGTCGCAGAGTGTTTTCATGCTGGTGGACTCCCTGGACTCGGGGTACGGGGCGGGACTCCGGGAGGGTGCGTCAGCGGCCTCCACGGCGGGCCAGAGCGGCTCCATCACCGAGCTGCTCTCCCGGCACCTGCACCTGCTGCCCAGCTGGCTCCTGCTGGTGTGCTCCGCACGCCGCCAGAACAAGAGCGTCTGCAAGATGTTCTCAGGTCTGACATACAGAGACACAGCAAAAACACACACACACTCACTCACATACACACACACATACACACACACACACACACACACACACATATATATAAACACACACACACAAAAATACACACACACACCTAAACACACTACATGGACTATACACAGACATGTGGCCTAATACACGTCCATAGGCATGCACACACACTCACTCACTCACACACACAAACAAAGGAACACACACAGACTCATGCACACCATACATAGCATATACGCAGTCCCCTAACATACACAGACACACACACACAGACACACACACACACACACACACACACACACACACACAGGTGAGGTGATGTATGAGGGTGACTATTGAAATAATGGGGGGTGCTCACAGAAATAGAAAGTGGAGCAGGCCTATGCCTGGAGTAAATAAGATCATCAGTTTTCAAAGTTAAGGTGCTTACTTTTTCCCCCTCAAACTTTATTTCCAAATAAAAAAGAGGCCATTTCCATTTCATTATTGAGGACATTTTCAAGCCATTTTAAAGTGTAGATTTTAGCAACATTGAAAGCACCGCACTGACTGTTTCTTGTGCCATACAAGTAAAGAATTTAAAACACTGGACCAGAAAAAGCTATATATAGCTGTATACAGTATACTGGAACATCCTGGTACTGGTACCTTTGTTTCCAGAGGGCAGAATTTCACTGCGCACGCTGCCTCCTTAATTAGAAGCAGTGCAAATATTGAATGCCCTTTGATGTTAGACTCATAGGAATGTGAGGTTACCATCATCAAACCTAATTGGCCAGAGGTAGTCAGGCTTTTGTAGCAGAGACTCAGGAAGACTGGGATGTTTGTGAGGACGTGTTGGCAAGCAAACTTGGGAAGTGATTACGATTGTCCATGTCCCCCATGTATCCTTTGTGCTCTTTATTTTTTTCTCCTCCTTTTCCCCTTGTCAGAGCAACACCCCCCCCCTCCCCCCAGTGTTGAAGCCACTGCTGTCTTGCTGGTGCCTACGCTGGACCTAAATTAGCTCATCTGTATTGTCTTTTTTTGTTGTTGTTAGAAAAATGAGAATCCTACGCACTCATTACCACATTGTGGGTGACTTCAGAAGACTCACTAGATCTTCTCTTTCATTTGAACCTTCCACCAACCGCTGGACTGTGCATTGTATACGGTCCTTGAGGTTTGCTCTTGGGAATGCGAAGGATTTGTCTTCCCGGCATTCCCGGCTTTTCCTCAGGAAGGGATATGATGGAAGTGGCTTTCTCTGCCTTTCCCCCATCAGTGCAGTACATGAAGCAAATTTTAAAATGCAACGTCAGAAAAAAGGACTTGCAAAAGAATAAGATAAACATTTGAGTCATGTGAAATCCCTCAGTCAGTTTTGCATTTAAACCCGTTAAGTAAGAACATCAGAAACGTGTCCTCAAATCAACTCTTAAGCATTTGCATAGGGAAAGCCTCACAGCCTTTTTTTCCTCTAATGAATCACACACAGAGACACACACACACACACACACAGTTTCTTTCCCTCCTGACTTCATCTCTCCATATTTTTCCCTAAAGGTTTCCGAAGGCTGTGCCTGGACGACCTGCGAAAGCCGCCTACGGTGCGGGACGTGCAGCAGTACATCTTGCGTCGGCTTGACAAAGAGGGCACGCTACGCCGGCAGCTGACCCCCGACACGGCCGACATGCTCAACCTGCTGCACATCAAGAGCGGCGGCTGCTTCCTCTTTCTGCAACGCGTGCTTGACGGCGTAGCCACCGGTCTGGTTGGCTTGCGCGAGATCCGGGACATTCCGGGCACCCTCAACGGCCTCTACCTGTGGCTCTGCCAACGCCTCTTTCCGCGGAGGCTCTTCGCGCACGTCCGCCCGCTTCTCAATGCCTTGCTGGCTGCCCCCAGGCCGCTCACCCCGATGCAGCTCTACGCGGTGGTCTGGACTCAGAACACCAGCCTTCGCATGGGCGACTTCCAAAGCCAGCTGAGCGCCTTGTCCTCGCTCCTCATCGACGGCCCCGGCGGAAGCAAGCTGTTGTTCCATAGCAGCTTCGCCGAGTGGCTGACCGATGTCAAGTACTGTACCCAGAAGTACCTGTGCAGCCTGCAGGAGGGTCATCTGATGATGGCTATGGCTCTGTCAGTCCAGGCCAGGAGTCTGTCCACCGAGGAGACCTGTATGCTAGGCTACCACCTGGTTAGCTCAGGGGTTCACGCCAATGACTCTGCTCAGCTGGCACTCTGGATGGTGTGGACAGGGGTGCCATCCCTTGGCAGCGCCACTGAGGCGGCAAACTGTGATGGGCGAACCGGAGGAGGAGACTCTTTTAACCCTCCTCCTCGTTCGCCAGTGTCTCATACGCCAGTCGTCATCCAACAGGACGTCCTGCAACTCCTGATGAAGAGCGGGGTCTACCCACCGACTTGTTCTCCAGACAACGGGCCCAGCGTCGGGGTGCACTGTGCCGGCAGCGGGAGCGGGATCGTCCGGAAGGCGCTCCAGAGAGAGGACTCTGTTCGGGCGCTGCTGGACACAGGGGTTAGCGTGAACCGTACCGATCCTTCCGACGGACGCACTCTTCTGGCGACCGCAGCCCACGCCGGTTCAGCCGACATAGCGGCGCTACTCCTGTGCCGCGGGGCGGACCCGCTCCTGAGCGACCACCAGGGCCAGACGCCACTGACCCTAGCTGCCCGGCAGGGTCACGTGGGGGTCCTGCAGGTGCTGCTGGACTGGGCGCAGGACCGCCCCCACCATGGCCTGGAGGCGGCGGCAGCAGTAGCAGCACGGAACATGCTGGAACATTCAGATACCGAGGGCTGGACGGCTCTGCGGTCAGCTGCTTGGGGGGGTCACGCAGAGGCGGTGAGGCTCCTGCTGGAGGCTGGGGCAGACGTGGATGGCTGTGACGCAGAGGGACGTAGCGCGCTGCGTGCGGCGGCCTGGGGTGGCCATGAGGAGATTCTGCTCACCCTGCTGCATCACGGAGCGCAGGTGGACAAGGCTGACCGCGAGGAGCGTACGCCACTCATCGCTGCTGCATTTATGGGCCATCGGGAGGCCGTGGAGATCCTGCTAGATGCGGGAGCCGAGGTGGACCTGGCGGACAGCGATGGGCGGACGGCACTGTCGGTGGCGGCGCTGTGCACACCAGGAGGGGGAGGGAGGGGTTACGGGGAGGTGGTGAGTCTCCTGCTGGAGCGAGGAGCCGACCCCGCACACAGGGACCGTGACGGGATGACGCCGCTGCTGCTGTCCGCTTACGAGGGCCACGAGGAGGCGCTGGAGCTCCTGCTCGAGGCCGGGGCGGACGTGGACGAGACGGCCGGCTCGCAGCTCTCCACCGTGGCCGGTGTGACACCTCTGCTCGCTGCTGCATCCATGGGCCACGCCGGGGCGGTGAACCGAGTACTGTTCTGGGGAGCAGCAGTGGACGCGATCGACGGCGAGGGACGTACGGCCCTCTGTCTGGCGGCTTCCCATGGCAGCCTGGAGGTGGTCCGAGCCCTGCTAGACCGTGGTCTGGACGAGAACCACAAGGACGACTTGGGCTGGACGCCGCTGCACGCCGCTGCTTGCGAAGGCCACAGGGCGGTGTGCGCCGCGCTGACCGAGCGTGGCAGCATGGCTCGCGTCGGCGAGCTGGACGTAGAGGGTCGAACGCCCCTCATCCTCGCTGCGCAGGAGGGACACTGCAGCACCGTCCGACTCCTGCTGGACAGGCGCTCACCGATCGACCAGCGCGGCTACGACGGACACTCGGCTCTCAGCGCTGCCGTCCTACAGGGTCACGCTGATGTAGCCGAACTCCTGATGAGGCGCGGCGCCGACACGGACGTCCGAGACGCCGAGGGGAGACCCCTGCTCTATCTGCTGGTGCTGGAGGGACGCATGGACATGGCCGCCCTGCTTATGGAGAAAGGCGGGGTTCCGCTGGAGTCACGTGACTCGGAAGGACGCACGGCGCTCCACGTAGCCGCCTGGCAGGGCAACACTACCGCCATGAGGCTGTTGCTAGGGCGTGGCGCAGACGCTAACGCTCGAGACACTGAGGGCCGGCCACCCCTCCACTCTATTGGGTGGAGGGGCAACACGGAGGCTGGGCGGGTGCTTCTGGAAGCCAGGGGGATCGTTCTGGACCTGGCCTGTCGACAGCAGGGAGCCACGGCTCTGTCCATAGCGGCACAAGAGGGACACACGGAGGTGGTGGCCATGCTGCTGCAAAGGGGTGCCGACCCAGACCACGTGGACTCCTATGGGCGCAGCCCAGTAAAAGTAGCAGGGAAAAGAGGCCACTTTGAAATTGTGCGTCTGCTGGAGAGTTACGGGGCTAAGCCCTATCCTGGCCTTCTGCCACCCACTCCAAGCGGTAAAGCCGTGTTGTCCCAGAATTCCACTGTAAAGACTCAGTCGTCAGCCAGCTCCGGGAGCACCGGAGACGGACGTGGCGCAGCCCATTCATACCCAGCATCCTCGGCGTCCGCATCCTGCTCGCCGGCGTCCACGGCCGAGCGCTTCCACTCCATGCAGAGCTCGCAGACCTCATCCACGTGCCACTCGTTGGCCACCATGCAGACGGTGCCGGCAGACAGCCTGAGCTTCACGCAGCAAATCCAACAGCACTCGCTGCCCCGCTGCCGCAGCCGCCCGTCCACACTTCCACCGCCAGGCTCGGGCACGGGATCAGCAGCCGTCAGCATCCACGGCAGCGCCAAGAGGAGCCTGATCAAAACCAGCTGCAAGGCGGCGCCCGACACGTTGCCGCCCCAATACTTCCCCTCGGGGCTCCTCCTGGACTCCAGCCAGCCTCTGAAGGGGCTCTTGGAGTCGCTGGGGGGGAGCGACTTCAAGCCCAAAATGCCAACTGTAATTGGGGACTCCGACCCGGCTAAGGGCCCCACGCACTTTGTGGGAGGTGGTGGAAAGTGGAACTCGGTCATGGCGTCCCTAGGGGTGGCTCCGGGGCAGGAGGGCGGCAACAGACCGGTGAAAAGCAGGGATAGCCCCCCGCTGGGGTACCCACCGCCACACCAGAGGGAAGCGTGGGAGGCGCCCCAGAAAGAGACCTTCTCCCAGGACTTTAACTTTAACTCAGCAATCACACCCAGTGCCTTACCTGGTGAGAATATGGTCACCATGACCACAACTGACCCGAATCTCAGCCGGAAGCAGGCCATCAAACTGCAGTTTGAGGGACCAACTAGCGCCATGTTGTATAAGAGAGAAACCCCACTGTGAGGTAAAGTACCTGAGGGTGTGTGATGGCATGGGGTCTGAGCCAGAGCTCATAATGATCATAATAAGATTTTTTTTTTATTCTAAAGGTTTAGGAGTAATTCCAGTAAGTCATTCCAGTTACAAGACTTGGCCCAAGTTTCTTTCCAACAAGCTCAATAATTAGCCTAATTCAGTAATCTCTCCAGAAATGTCTAGAAAAGTAGGCCTACTTAATGACGCTTCTTGGTTGTGTAAATTGTCACATGCTATTAACGGAGTCAAAAAGTAACTACCATTACAACCTGCTCTTAAATATTTCCATTCAGCATATTCCAACTAATTCAGGGCGGAGTAGACAGAAGTAAAATCAATTTCAACTGTTGTGTCTCTGTCTTACTGTAGGTGGCCATGGCCAGTGTGCTGCTCGGAGGAGTACGGCTATTGTGTGTCTGTGAACAGAAAGATGAGAGGAAGGGAGTTTGTCACGCCACCTTCTGACCTCCTTCCTGCTGGGGGCCCAAATGGACGAGAGGAAGGGGGGAGTGTGTGTGTGGGGGGGGTGGAGATGAATGGGCAAGTTTGAGTTAGAAGTCTGATGCTGTTTACATTCCACCACTTCCCCTGTGCCTGGACAGTGAGGAAAGCAGCTGTCACCAAAATGTACACACACATACAAATGCAGTCTGTTGCACAAATAAGGTCACAGGCACACGTACGCACACACATACACAAACACACACACACACACACACACACACACACACACACACACACACACACACACACACCCTAAACACTTTATTGATACGCAACAATAGCAAACTCTCTCCCATCCTAACTCGACTCCTCCCGACATCTCATCACTCATGGACACAGACAGCGCTGGGACACCACTGACTCAAGTGCATGGAACTTCCAAAAATTTCTCAGCCAACTCCACCCAAGTTAAGTGTCTGAAACCACCACAGTGTAATGGCCATAATCACCACTCTCACAAAGGGCTCCGACAACACACATACCACAGAGATATTCAAGCAAAGAAAACAAAACAACAAAACTTTATCTGCTTAACTGGGATTTTTTCTCCATAAACTTTTTGGTTTCCTTTCTCTATTTTGCCGTTTTGCTTTTAAAATAATAATAATAATCACTGTCATATTTCACTGTTATGATATTGTTAACTTTAACTTATATATTCTGGGTGGGCGGCCTTACCCAGAGGATCTGGTGCTTTCATCTTAAAGGGGTGGCACTGACCTCTCTAATTGTATCTTGAGCATCAGTCCTGGGGGACTGAACAAGACTTGAGGACCAGAGACCAGAACAGACCTGAACAGAGCACACAGCTAAGCAAGACAAGCAGACATGCCTGCCTGCCTGCAGTGGTGGGTCTTCTGCGGATCAAATCCAAACACAGCTGGGGTTTATGACGCAGAGGAGAAGAGAGGAGAGGAGAGGGGTGAGAAATGGGTGCTGGTCCAGGAGGTGAAGCGAGGCGCTCTCACGTTTTAGGGGGGTGGGGGAGGACAAGGTCAACAGTGGTAAATACCTCTGTGAGAAGAAGAAGAGGAAAAAGAAGAAGCGCGAGGGGTTAAAAATCTACCTAATGTACTTATTTTTAAATACATATATTCTCAATTATGTTACAAAAACTTTACCAGGATACTTAAATTAAAAATACATATATTAAAAAATATATAATTGTGTTTAACTTGACTGGTTTTGCACATTGTTACATGATTGTGGCTGAAATTCATAAAGGATGCTTTTGGTCAAGTGCTTGTGTTCTTGTTTGTAAGAGAAAAACACGTGTGAGAGTGAGCCAGTGAGTATGTCAGAACTATAGCAGTCTGTGGCAGACATCAATAATGCTGTATATCAGTGCTGTGCCTCTGAACTAAAAAAAGCCCCCCAGGGCACTAGTACACACACACTTTGAGCATCTATGGATTACACACTCAGATCTCGTATCAATTTTTATTTATTTATTTATTTTTTGTATGCACACATTTACCCTCAGGGCAATCAAAAAACGCAGAACACTTGAGAAAGCGGCAGACAGGATTGAAGACAGTGAAAGAAAAACAAGCCCTGTGGTATACAGTCAGGATGTTTAGAAACACGGTTCGCCCTGAGCTGGAGAATGCTGATGTAGAGAGACTTGAGTGAGAGCCTGAGAAATGCCACGTAGTACTGAGCTCTGTAACAGCTCTGTGACAGCTGGGAACCATAGACACCTCCAGCTGGGATTCTCTCTCTCTCTCTCTCTCTCTCTCTCTCTCTCTCTCTCTCTCTCTCTCTCTCTCTCTCTCTCTCTCTCTCTCTCTCTATGCCTTTCACATGCTTACATCACCCTTAGGCCCAGCCTTAAGCCTGACATTCATTTAGAGCCCCACTGTAATCTTTCAGACATGTCTGTATAATTCCAGCTTAAATACCAAGGTGTGCATCATTTGACTCAGGGAATGGCTATATACCTATAACTATTGGACAATATGAACATGGTTGCCATTTCTTACAATAGGTTTATTACACTGGATTCTTTGTAGCATAATGACCATTACACATTTTCATTGCTTGGGCTTCATGGCAGTGTTGGCATTAGCAACATTTAGACAATATTTATATACCCTGTTCAAAAGAAATGTGTTTTGAGTGGACCTGCATGGCACATTCTATGGTAATTAGGAAGTCAGTACCACCCATTAGTATGAAAAATAAGAAGTTCCTGTGGCGAAAACAAAAAGGAAAAGGCAAGTTGCCTGCTATTTGGCTAGAACAAAAGAACATCTGGAGTGGACCAGAGAGATGTGAACCACAGTGACGTGATGTTAGAGAGGGGAGAACACTGGGAGGTGATGTTTGTCCCCTTGTGAGTCTTGTTCTCCTGGTGAAAATGTCACATGTGTCAACAATAAAGAGCACACATGCACACAAACAAAGGCCAAACGCCACTTAAAACCTCTATAGCCCATTTCATAACCCTATTTGTAAACACACATTCGTATGCACACACACACACACACACACACACACACACACACGCTATGAAGGAATTAAGGTTCCACAGCTGAAGTATGTTTTATTGCCCTTTTACAGCCAGTAGTCTACTCCCACAAATTCCCCCATGGCAAAGAATCCCTAAGAAAAAAGTAACTGACAAACACCCACTCACTGACAGAATCACACACAAACACAGACACACACACACACGCGCACAATCCCTCATAAAGCCTTTAAACTCTGATAAAATAATACCTACGTATATGACACCTCAATGCTTTGATACATTAATCCCTTCTCTTCACACAGTTTACGCATGCATTTCAGCACAGCAAGAGTATATTATGTCGACAATAAAACACACACACACACACACACACACACACACACACACACACACACACACACACACACACACACACACACACACACACACACACACACACACACACACACAGATACCCTCATCTCTCCTGCATGGCATTAGAGACCAGCATGCCGGAGAGCAGGGCCGGTTCTAGGCATAGACAAATGGGGCGGTCGTCTAGGGCACCAAATCCAGGGGGGAATCACAATACATTTCTTACTTTTTTTTCTTCAGTTTTTCTCTTACATTTATAGAAAAGGGGGGACAAAACTCAAATCTTGCCTAGTGCACCAAAAAGGCTAGAACCGGCCCTGCCGTAGAGAAAGGGGGAGTCTGCATCCTCTGAACTCTCTCACCCTTTAAAAAGTTTTTTTTTGTTTGTTTTAATAGGCAGCATGACTGTGGAGAGGCAGGGGAAGAGGGTGAGTTTGTAATGACAGGTTTAGACAAATCAGCATGTCTACTGTAAGTTCTGTGTACTGTGTGTTCGTTTTACTAGGCCTACTGCATTTCCTTGTAAAACAACACCCTACATAGAATAATACTTTTCATGCCTGTGTTGGCTACATTTTTTACTTGGTACAAGAATGCAACACAGAGCCAAGATTCTGCACACAACATCCAGTCAAACACTTGATTCATACAAAGGGGAGTTAAAAAAATGAGCAAGTAAAAACCTTGGTTTCCTCGATCTCATTCATATTCTTCTCCATTTGTCGCTCCAGTGAGTACTTTGCGAGATATGCATCCACAGAAACATGCATTCCACTAACCCAGATAATGGCCTCCTCAGTAATTTCATTTCATGGAGGGGGATTCCAACAGAGGGCTTGATTATACTAAATTTGATAGCTGTCTGGAATGTGTCAGCACCATTCAGCCCCTCCCCCCCCCCCCACACACACACACCGACCCACCCCCACCCCATCATTATTGTAATTCCATTTAGCCCAACACCATTCTCAGATACCGAGTAATCAAGAAAAGAAGGAGCCCCAAGCCTGTATGGCCCCCCTTCCTTGCATGGTATTATCAGAAACAGACTGTAATGAAAGCATGGTTTGGCAGTGCCTGTTAAGGATGCAAATTGACCCCTTTGGGACAAGTGTGATTGTAGAGTAGACACGTTTGACATTCAAAAGAGCAAAGGAAGGAAGTGTCATATTTTCTTGCCTTGTCATGGCTAAATCACCCGGTAGGAAAGCCTTTACTTTAAACCCTTCAAAAAAAAAAAAAAAAAAAAAGGGCTCGGTGGTACGAATCCTACTTTATAGACTTGGCTTAAAGTAGCTAAGCTGTGTAAGTCTTGGCAGAGCCGGATGAATCTTTGGTCCTGTCATGTTTGGTGTCAGAATGAAGCAGGAAGGAGTTCTGATACAGGTGGAACCGGTTTGAGTGGTGTGTCTCCCACACGATAAGTGGCTCACAGGGGAAAGTTCACTTGGACTCGCTGCTTGTGGTTTCTCACACCTTTTCCTCTCTTCGCTCAGGGAGGAACTGAGGGATTTGACCTTTTACTTGCCAAAAGGTGGGACTTGTCTGAAGGTGTAAAGACCACTGTTTTCTTAAAGGCCATTCCACTTGATGAGATGGGAGACTTCATTTGATATTTGTATGATTTTTTATATATATAACAACAGAGAGAGAGAGAGAGAGAGAGAGAGAGAGAGAGAGAGAGAGAGAGAGAGAGAGGGGGGTGAAAGTAATAAAGTAATAGAGAAAAAAAATTATTTACATAGGTCATAACACTTTGTACAAAAAAAGTGCACTCCTTGCATCATTACCCAATTAGAAAGAAACTCAGAGAAAAGTACACACACACACACACACACACACACACACACACACACACACACACACACACACACACACACACACACACACACACACACACTCACAATTGCAATGCATGTAAATAGCATTTCAGGCACACAAGCAAACCCTTGGGTTTCAAAACTGTTGCAGCCTCCTGACAAACAGACACGTTCCCCTCCCAAACACTGAGGACTAAAAATTGTTCTGCCATCTGCAGACACAGACGCAGAGGCAGCAGCACAGAGAAAATCACAAATATGTACTGACACTCAGATGACAGTCTGTCCCTCTTGCAAGGTGGTGACAAATTAGCTCTAAAATGCTTACTAAATAATCCTCTTTCTAAAATAGGAGCCGTGTGTGTGTGTGTGTGTGTGTGTGTGTGTGTGTGTGTGTGTGTGTGTGTGTGTGTGTGTGTGTGTGTGTGCGTGCGTCTTTGAGCTCTCCTCTGTGATAGGCGGCCATGTGTGTTTTGGAATGGTGGTTGTCTAGTGAGTGTCTAAAAGAGTAAGCAGGTGTCATGTTGATTAAATCATCGTTACTGTGGACAGAGGTAGAGAATCACAGCAGCTGAACAGGAACTGGGAATGTGATTAAACATCACACCCAAGACGCATTTAGAAAAGGAGCCAGAAAACACGGGAACACCCACTCATTCACAACCACAAGAGACCAGACAGACAGTTAGCATATTTATTTAAATGAAAACTATGCCACGGCAGTCCTGACAGCTTTAAGAACTATTTTAGAACCATTCTTCACATTCTGAAACCTACCTGAAAAAAAAGTTGGAAGAATCTGTTTACATTCTACAGGTTTCAAAAGCACACAGAGCAAAGCTTTGCTGTAACTGACAAAACAATAAATGTCACAAAAGGTCAAACTGAAAAGTGTCTTCTGTCAACACTCCAAAGCAGTTATTCACTCAGAAATATCTACAAAAGAAAGGCCACAATAAACTTTCAACTATTAAGAAAGAATGATAGAAATTTCAAAGACTGATTGAGATGTTTTACTGATTGACACTGACCTTTTAGACTTGATATTGCCACTCTTAAATTATTACGGTGATGCAATATAAGATAACAAGAACTTGAGTCAACATCAATTAACCTTAGAAAATGTAAGCTAAGGTATGGATGATAGCCAATAATAGAGGCTCTTCAGTTTATATTCATTGTTCACAGTTTTTCAGAACAGATTGTACAAACACGTTATAATTAGTAGCCATAGTAGTATAGATCTACAGAGTGTCTGTGAGTGTTCCATACAGTCTTCTTCTCACAGACATTTTCCCATCCTCCACGCTTCTGATTATACCTTCATATCTGCTGTTGCTATAGTTACCAATAATACATATGGCTATCATTTTTCCTTTTTTTAAAATGGTATAATTTGTTTTCATCATAGGATCTCTGGTGACTTACTTACTGCATAGTTTCGTATTTCAGTCTAGTGCTTCTTTTCTCCTCATTCCTCAGGCCATCTTTTATTAATGACAATGTTCTCCGACTTAGTCTGACTCCATTATTTGGAGTTCCTGCTGCATTTCTGGCCAGCTGTGCCAGAGGTGGAAAAACATCTTAATCACAGCAGAGACCTCATGGGCTATAGTGGAAACAGCTGCATTGTTGCACAATTAAATATCCCAGGATTTCCAATAAAGCAACTATTACCCATACATGTCACCTTTATATATAAATTATCTATTTTTCAGTTAGCATGATCCCTTTGAATAAGCAAAGAAATAGTAAGTCATTAATTTAGTGAGTGTGCTTTATGTACTATAGGCCTAAGTGTGTGAAGATTCATAAGTTACTCTATATGTTACCCATATTGACAGACACAAGGCTAATAATATTTTATTACATTTCCCTAACTCTGATTGGTGATAATCTGGATCATTACTTCATGTTGCTACATTGGAGCATCAGTAGCTTCATCTCTTCCCCTATATAAGTTCTTAGAGCCTGTTGTATCTTCAAGTCACTTGTATTTGTAGACCTTAATGCAGTGATGCATACTGTCTGACACCACCAGAGACCCATCTGGGAGGAGGGTGAGTCCTCGTGGGCTGCTCAGTCCTCGGCTCACTACTGTCCTGCCAACCCCCTGGGGGGGATACAGGACTATGCGATGCTGCTGTGCCCAATCCACCACCAGCACTTCCCCATCACGGTCGATACAGATGCCCCAGGGGCAAGAGAGTACAGGGCCCATGCCCGAGCATACGCCCAGCACTCGGACAGTGGTCCACCCCGAGTCCAGGACTTTCACACAAGGCTCGCGCCCGGTCTCACTACCCCTCTCTGACACAGCCAGCAGGTCTGAGTACTGAGACGCTGCAACCAGGTAAGGTCTGTGGAAACCGGTCACTACAGTGCGCTCTAGCCTGGACCCTGTCTTGGGGTCCAGCTTCAAAGCTGTCAGAGTGCCCTTACGGATGTCAGCCACCAGAAACTCATCCCGTTTGGTGACAGTGACGCCTCGGGGTGCTTCCAGCCCATCTGAAGAGGCTCCAGTTGTTCCAGGGGCAGGGCTTCCTCCGAAAGTCTGAAGGAGACGTCCATGGCGGTTGAAGATGAGGAGAGCTCGCTCGGCAGCACAGCTCAGAGCTATCAGGCCTTTGGCGTTAACGGCCACATCAAAATAGTTCCGACAGCGGCGTCCTGTGCCTGAGCCATTGCTTGGTGATTTAACCTGTTGCATGACATTTCCCATGGCATCTGTCACCTGGACTCGAGCGTTCCCGCAGTCTACGATGAAGAGCTGGCCCTGGGGAGTGGCGTGAACGCCACTAGGTAGAGTGAGACTCGCACGACCAGAACCTTGCTTTCCAAACTGGAGGATGAGTCGACCCTCGCCAAGTGTTACTAGGTCCCCTTCCTCTTCTAGCTCCTCGACTAGGACAGACTCGTTCTTCCCCTCTCTGGTCCAGCTTCGTTCTTTTGATTGGGAGTTGCTTGAGCCAGATGAGAATCCTTGTCCTTCCTGAGACGAGCCATCTATCACCGACATGGAGAGCGATCGAGATACCCGGGTCTGATGTCTCTGACCCTTGTGCTGCTGGGAACACTGGTTGCTTGGTTCCTTTGTGGCCGTACAGGAAAAGGCTCGTCCAATCGTTCGCCTCACCCCCCTCCCCAGACTGGGTGAGGCAGAGGAGGAGGAGAATCGACTGCGATGCACTTTCCAGTGTCCTGCATTATCCCCTTGGGTTCCATTGATGAGCGGACGACTCCGCTGGGACAAGTCGACTGTGGACTTTGACAGCCGTGATTCCTGGCGGACGGAGCTGGCATTTTCGCGGGGGGAGCTGATGATGAAGGTGTAGCCAGAGTCTACGCTGTCTGTAGGAGAAGAGGCCCGACCACTCGTCTCTCCATATGTCCCATGAGGGTGGTCGTCAGAGCAAGCACTGAGACGGGATCGAGGCCTGTCTCGTGAGGAGAGGTCCATGCAACTGTGGCTGGACAGAGAGTCTCTTGGGCTGCCACGGGGGGAAACCGGTGATGTTCCATACCCAAATCGAGAGAGGCTTCTTTGGGAGTCCTGTCTGCACTTGCGACGGTTCCTGTTTGAATCATTAGTGTCAAAACTGCGAAAGTACCATCCATCCTGTCCAACACTGCTCTGCTCAAGAAAGGGAGAAGGTTCGCGTTGGGATAGCTGGCCCCTCTTGTCTCGTAAACTGTGTCGGTGCATCTTTCCAGTCCTGCTGTTGCCAAGATCCTCTCCCTCAGAGTCCCCATTGCCAATCAAATTGGGGACAGCTAAAAAGAGACAGTCACCTCGTGGATCAGACGTGGGGCTTTCTTGCTCCTCATCCTGGGATGAGTCCCGCTCGCTAGAGTCCCTCTTTGGGGGCCACCGCTGCAATCTTGTGGACAAGCGTTTCATCTCCTCCCCTGACTCCTCATCACTACGTGCGGACAGCCTCAACTTTCTGACAACCCTTGTATTCCCGCTGGCAGAGGATTTGGCCACCACTTGGCTTTGACCCTGACCAGACCCAGCTCCTTCTGGAGTACCTCTGCAATCCTGACTGCTGATTCCTGTTTCCCCATAGTGACCCCCACTGGCATGGAGGGCACACAGCTGCCCTTGTGCACCACACCCTCCCAATGGAAAACTGAGGTTGTGTTCCTGGACTTTGATCTCACCAAAGCTGATGGGTTTTGCTTGGGAGCTAGGTTTGAAGATCACACGCTTGAGGGACAGTGAGATCTCCCATGGTTGAAGGAGTTCAGACACATTCTTTAACAAGTCGTCCTTCCGCGGATTTACCTCCGGTGAATCTGTCCTCATGGCCTCTGCCCCACACTGCTGCACCTGTTGACGCAGAAGGGCGACACGTTGGAGCCTTTGATCAAGCAGGGATTGCGCGACGCGTGTGGCGGCAGCATTCTCCCGGCGTAGCTGCTCCAGACGTTGTTGGGCATCCCGCTGATCCTGCTCGACCCGCTCTAGTAGCCGTCGCTCTTCTCGCCGTACGCCCATCACCGCCCGCTCAAGGCCTCGGCTTACCGTCTCCGTCTCTATGCTTTGGCGCTCTCGCAGGCGTCTGAGGTCTGTCTCGCTGCGGGCTAGGTCACACAGGGCCTGGGTGGCCCAGCAGGGCAGTGGGGATGTGGGGAAAGGACCAGGAGTAGAGCCAGGGTTACTGGAGTCTATTGGAGGGTCCATGTCTGACTGTCCCAGGAGATTGTGTGCTGTTATGGGGGAGGTGGCAGGGGAGGTCTTGGTACTCATTGAAGATTCAACAGGTTTTGAGCAACTGCTGGGGTCGGAGTAGGACTGAGTATCTTGATGAGGAAGAGCAGATGCTTGATTTCTTAGTATCACGATCACACTGTAAAAAAAAATACAAAAAACAATTCATTATTTTGTAAAGAAAATTATAGCTGTCAAAGGGTTAAAGAAAATAATTTGATTAATCATAACATTTTTCCATGATTAATCATTATTAATCACCTTCAATTACAACTCATTTCCTTCTGTAAGAATTTGAATGGTTAGGTTGCATCTTTATTTCGCCCTGGTAATGAGCTGTCTTTGTTTTTCTGAAATGGGGCAATTCACACCTATTATTCCTACTGATCCCTCCAGCATCAATGCTCATATTGACATCAACAACATAATCTTCTTGATGTTAGGGGAGAGATATGCTGCCAAGACTTGGAGGGAGAGTTTTGGACAATGTTAGTCTACTTTGATGCACACATCACCCTCCACTGTTGTTAGATGTACCGGAGAGAGTTTTTGTCTAGTTTGGCTTGATAGCCCCATTTTCTGGCTGAAATGAGCATAGTGCATGTAAGGAAAGTGAAAGCATATCAGTGAGGATTAATCTTAGGAATGTGTTTGATTATTAACAATAATAATAATAATTATTATTTGAGTTAAAGCGTTAATTTTGACAGCACTATTTTTTATTAACTGAATGCTACTGCATTTAATGATTCGTTATTGATGTTTTACTGCCATCATTTGAGTTGTGGACCTTTTCTGATGCACATAAGAGGAGGCATTCATTCATTCATTCATTCAATTATATCATGAAATGTTCATGATATAATTAGTCACCGATTGCTTCATATATTTATATACATAAAAGCCTTGGTATCGTCCCTGAGAACCACACTGCTTTACAGTAAGTCCATTTAAAATGATCTCTGGTTGGTTTTAGATCTCAGCGTGATAGAGGTACGGGGAATTTCTAGTTCTCGCATGCCTCCTTTAATATCCAAGATCAATCAAGGGTCTTTCATTTTTTATGGCTGCACAGAATCTACTCTATCATACATCCATGGACTT
>JAODXP020000016.1:22979306-23071806 GCA_027497455.2 Sardinella longiceps | reverse complement strand
GGTCATCTCTCATTTCCATACTTCAAGACTGGTGGTTTTCATGTCTCACATACCAGAACAACCATCTCATTCTATTACTGTAAGCAGTAGTTTCATGGCACAGGATGCTTTTTTCCTTTTAGTTTTGAGGAGAACAAAAAGATACTGCTAGAAGTGTGTAAAAATTAAAAAATTAAATTGCATCAAAAAATTATAATAAAAAATAGCCATGCCACCTGGGAACCTTTCACCATAAAAACAAAACTGTATTTTATGTACTGAGATCTCAAGCCCATAATAGTATAAGTAGTTTGTAACTGTGTATGCAGGTGGTCACAAAGATGTGTGGCAGCGGTTGGACCCCTACCCCTCACCTGCAGGACGCCCACATGTTCCACCCGCTTTCCGTCATTGGCAAGCGGATGGAGCGCTCGCTCCGTCTACGCAAGGTTCGCAGCCTCTTCCCCCTCGGGCCCCTTTCTGAACTCATAGACCGGCCCGACGACCCAGACCCAGACCCTGAGCACCTTCGGCCCCTGGGCACTGTGACACGGGAAGGCCCTGTGCGCTGTGACCTGCTGCACGAGGAGTTCCTGGATGGCGTGGGCCGCGTGCGGATCCAAGTGCTGGACTACTTTACTGAGTCCGGTATCCAGCCCATGGCGCCACACACGCAGCTCACCCTAAAGGAGAATTTGCCCTGGCTGGACTCAGTGCATCGGCTCTACCTGGTCAGCCAGACCGTTTGTTCCTCCAGCTGCCGCGTTCGACTGCTAGGCGGTGAGCCGGGGAGCCATCAGCTCAAGCTGGGGCCCGAGACGCCACTGGGCTTCACCTGCCTGCGCCTCTCGGCGCTGCCTTCAGGCCTGGTCGAGGTAAAGCGTGGATGGGAGACTGGCTACCTCCACCCTAAGGCCCGCTGGGCCTGCTACAGCTCACCCGAGTACGAGAGGCTCACAGGAGGCACGGCCACAGAGCCCAGAGTCATGAGCATGCTCTCCCAGCTCGGTGAGTTAGCTGGGTTTTAAAGCTGCGCTCCGGAATGATTTCAAGCGTAGCCCCGTTGAACGAGCATGCTGGAATGCACTAGTTAGCGAGTGGAACATAATGGAACAGCATAGACTGGCATAGACCGAACGCAAAGACGAACAATCACTTTACACTGAATCAATGGAAACTCATTATTCGAAACCGAAAGTAAGATCTGAGGTACCATTGACTCAATGTAAAGTGCTTCGTGTTCGTGTTTGGTCTATGCTGTTTGAAATTCTTTCATTCCATGCAAAATCTGTTGCTGTTAGAAGGCTCGTGCAGCAGGGCTATGCTTAAACTTACTCCGGATCTATACTTTAAAGGGATGCTGCATAGTTGACATTGAATCCTTTAACCAGCACTTCACTGCTTAGGCTACTATAAGGACACAAATGTAGTCTACATGTAATACACTACAATTTGATAGTTATATAACTTCACTCCAATCTTGCAATAATGAACTGTACCTAAGAGGATTGATAATGATTGATAATTGATAATTATATGTGATTAATAAAGTCTAAATGTTGTATGATGTTATGATTGATGAATAACTATATGTCATTAACAGTTAACTCTAAATGGTTTGACCATATCTAACTGTTGGAGGAGTGTATGCTTGAATGCTGCTGCTCCCTTTTTCTGGGCCGGCTGATCCTCCTAAAGTTCCTACCCGCTGATCCTCATGAATAATGCATCATGTTGTCTTTTTAGCTTTCTCCTTTGCACACCCTTCCACCATGTCTCTGCCTGGGCCCATCTCAACTAGCCAGGAGACTCTGAGCCAGGAGCCTGAGCTGCCAGAAGACAACCCTGAGGAGGCTCTTCTTCCCATGGATGATGAAGAAGACAACGATTGAAGAAGGACTGCAGAAAAGGAGGAAAGAATGAGGCGGAAGAGGGAGAGTACACTGTACCCAGTGGAGGGGATGAATAATAGTGCTGAGGGGAGGATGATGATGATGGCATACGAGAATAACAAAAGGAATGTCAGAGTAACCCCAGAGGGAGGGTTACCACTGTCAGCTGATTAAAGCTCATAACACACAAAGACAAGCCTTCTATCTCCCTGCGGTATTACAGTCTCTCCTCTAGATGAAAGGCATGGGGCATCCATTAGAAAAGTACACCAAGAGGTAACAAATCAGAATATGTATTGTATGTCATACTTTCTGCCTTTCCGTGTCTAGACAGGAACGAAGGAAATATTCCCAAGGACCTCTAGTGGCTCTCGAAGCTTTCAGTGACTGACTGAGAGATTTATGCTGCTTAAGATAGTGGGTGAGCAAATAGAAGCAATAGCAGAGAGCACTGAACCTGTCCTCCCTCACCCTCCTCTCCATTCAGTGTTTGGAGAGGGACAGCAAAGACTCAAACACTGAATCTGAGTATCTATGGAAATGGAAAATATTTTCTGTTTTCTAAGTGAACGTTGTTTGTCTATGGGTTACTAGGATGTATCCCCTCTAAACACGATTGAGAGCCTAAGGGCACAAAGACACTGAGGTTCTGAGGTTTGTTTCATGTACTTTGTGACACATCTGTAAGAGAAGGTGCCCTCTCTTTTTCTCTCAGTCGGTGTGCTTTTAGTCCATACCTCTTTACTCTCTTCTAAATTATTTATATTAGTTCATCCTTCTAGAATAGTTTATGTCAATCACAGTGAAAAACACTTTTCATACACCTGTCATATTTTTGTATTATGTAGATAATGCCAGATATTGCCTCCTGAAGTTACAGGTTGGAGATGAATAGCCACCCACCCTCATTGAACATCCATCCTCCAAATGTTCTTAAACTGGATTGAGATTAGGAGATGATGGCTACACCATTGTTTTTTCTCCCATAATACCCATTTCCTCCTATACTCCCTTTATACCAATCACACCCAAAGATTCAGTGGTAATATTTGCAGCATGAGATGTAATGGCAACATTGTCTTGCATGGAAATTATTTTACTTTTTGCAGAAGACACGGTCCTTTCTTTTACATGATGGAAAACAATGAGATAGGTATAATAATTTGGTAGTGAGTGTAGTCTATCCAATACTTTAGTCTCAAGGTGTGTCCTGTTGAAGTCGTTTAAGTTTTCTTTTTTTTTTTTGTTCTCCTCTCCAAACACACACTGCTCAACATCACATACGAACTCATCTCATCATCGGAGCGTACAGGGGAGGATTACACTTGAGTGATGCAGGGCAAAAGGTGAAGGCATCACACTGTGGTGACGATGGGAAGCTTGCTAGCTAATGAAGCAGAGTAAGAGACCACACAACAATCTAGATTTAGACTAAGTCAACCCCAAATCACTTTTATGACCTTCTGAAGGATTTATTATATTAAGTAGGTGACCTGCATTGAAAATGTAAACTACACATATTAACACCATGAAATCATTTTTGTTAACTGACACTGAACTTAAATTAGAACTGGAAATGATAATTAAATTCTTCTCGATTCTAGTCTACTCTTGGACTTAAAAATGGCGGTGTGCCAACTTATAACGAGTTTCCATTCCAATCCTAAATAACTGTTGATGTGTCTGTTGCGATGCAAGTGTTTTTTTCCTAAACAAACAAAAAAAAAGAAAGAAAACACAGACCAGGACACAACAACTTATTGCCAGTTAAAACATTTATAAATTAATAAAAACATTCCCTTTGTAGTGTTTCTAACAGCTTTTCCCAAAAGTTGTTGTATCAGCTTTTTTTTTTTTTTTTTAAGTTTTTGCTGCCTAGTTTTTCCTCTTGATTTTTTTTTCTCCATATAGAAAAATAATTCTTGACAACATTCATTATTTTGCATGTGTTCCATTCAGTCCTATTGATTACTTCAGTTGTCTCCGGTTTCAGATGTTCCGCGGCCCCAGTGTCTCTTTATACATTATTTACAGAGGACTCCATCCTTCTCAGATCGCAGAGGTGGTAGTGGTGGAGAAAACCAGGAGGATGTTTTGCATAGATTGAGAGACAGACACCCCTTATTTCCATAAAAACACACATCCATACTGAAAACAAGCAAAAACAGGAAACAAAAGATTAAAAAAAAAGAAAACAAAAGAAAACAACAAAAAAAAAATCACTGAATACTGTAAATGAAAAGATTAAATGAACATCATTTCTGTTGGCATATTCCCATACATGCATACGAAATTTCAAAACAACTGCTAGGATCAGTCCATTGATCACATAACAAAAGAAAATAAAATCAATCAAAAAGAATCTGGTTAGAATTGAAAGCACCCAAATAAGATTTTTAAGATGGGATCCACTTTGGACTGCAATGAAAACATCTTATTTATTGAGAGATGTAATCCCTTTTTCTCTTTGGGACAGCTTTAGTGCACAGAAATGTATCAAAATATTCTTATGAGCTCTGAATCACTGAATAACACATGTTCGTCCTCTCTCTCTCTCTCTCTCTCTCTCTCTCACACACACACACACACACACACACACACACACACACACATCTGTTTATGCCCACACCTATACTTGTACCGATTCATAGGATTGAGACCACAGCCTTTCAACCCTTGGGAATATGGCTTAAGACCATTTATCTTCATCTATGGACTGGAAAATAAAAATAAAAATAAAAATCTTGGCACTACTGTTCCTCAATGCATCAGACACTTCTCCATCCCTCCCCTCCATATCAACAAAAGAATAAACCATGCTTTGGGACAGACTGCAATCATATCTCAAACTGAAAAAAAAAAAGAATAAAAAACTAAAACTAAAACAATAACCATGTAAAAACCCAGAGTCTGGTGAGTTAAGAGTGAATTGATCAAGCCAGTTACCCCTGAGCAGACTCCTTTCATAGTCTTAGTAAAAAGACAGCTCGGACGGATGGGCTGGATGGATCATCCTCAAGTCGGGCTCACAGGCCGCCACTCTGAGCAGACAAAAGGCCCCTCTGAGGAGCATTAGGAGGAGCTGTGAGCGTATGAGCTAATTCTGTTGGACACAGTGGATCTCTCTCTCTCTCTCTCTCTTTCTCTCTCCCTCTCTCTTTCTCTCGCAGTGGGACAGATCATCTGGTGACCCACCTCACTCCCCCCACCCCCCACGCCCTGAAAACATATAAATCTTACTTGGCTTCAGGCTCCAAGGACTGAAATGTAATGACACATCCAGAAATTAAAAATAATAATAAAATGAATTGATGGCTTGGGTAAACTTGTTGGAAGAAATCTACAACTTGACAGTTGCCATTAGCAACAAGACAACAACAACAACATCAACAAAGAAATGACAAAGAGGACTGCACACACCCACCGTACTTGAAATCTGCGGACAGTCGCTTCAAACACTCACACACGCACAAAGTGACAAGAGCATTGGCAAGCTGAATTAATACAAAATAACAACACTGTGCGGTGGAAGTAGAACACAATAACTGCAGTTGAAGCCCAACTCAAAAAAAATAGAGACATTCAAAGCCTCCCTAGGCTGCACAAACTCGTTGGCCCAACATATGGGGGCCCATTTTCAACCAAGGCAGCCAGCATATTATCTTTTTTTCCCAATGTCCAACAAATTTGGGGGGGGGGGGGTTTGCTTAGGCACAAACTTAAAAAAAAGAAGCCTAGACTGAAAAACACCAGGCAGTGGAAGCAGGCTGCTGGCCACCTACCTACCATTCAAAGACGCCACTCAGTCAGGAGTGGACTCACCTGACCACAGGGGCTAAAGGGTTTGCTTGTCGCTTCCTCCCTTGCAGAAAGACAGACACATGGATAACTAGGGACGGCAAGAGAAGTGACAGAAGAATGATGCTAAAAATAAGACCCCCCAAAAAAACAACTGAAACACTGCTTTCATGACAGTAATGATAATGCACACATCCCAAAGACAAAGAAAGACAGCGTTTCGGTGGGCTGAACGCAGAATGGGAACAGCTCACAACTCTGGATCCTCCTTCAACTGCTGGCAGAACAGCAAAAAAAAAAAAAAAAAAAAACTAAACAAAACAAGAAACCATGCGCGCGGACACATTTCCATCACGACTGACAGATGCGCATCAGTGTGTGAGCATGCTTATGCTAAAAGCCTGTGCATTCTCCATCACTCTCCTTCATCACGCACCACACCACTCAAACACACACATACACACACACACACACACACACAGACACAGACAAAACACTTAGCACCGATGCAGAAGCCTTCATAACAAATGTGTAGCTCCCACACATGGCTGATATGTTAAAATCTTTTAAAGACAAATATGCTCATTCACACAACCTCATGTAGTGTTCTTTTTTTTTTCTCCAGTACTACAGATCCCAGAACAGTATCACAGATGGCCAAAAGAAAGGGAGGAGGTAGCAGAACTGGCAGACGATTTCCTAACACAATGTTTTCCCACAGTTCCTCCTACCCCCTCCACTACTCTCTCCCTTTCTCTCTCCATCCAACTGAGGTGATGCGTTATCACAAAACCAAACGATGATAAAAATAAAAACAATAAGAACAATAAAATTAAAGTGGAGGTGTGTCCTTGAGATGGTCAGAGACGATTGGCCAGCGAGCTCCTGGCTCCACGGGGCTGGAGTGGCACAGGGCCCGGAGGTCGAGTCTGAGATGCAGACAGCGGGGTTGGTTTTCCTCTGTTGATGTGCAGCGGTGAGGAAGATCCAAAAAAAACAAACAAAAAGAGGCGCAGCGTTGTTGTTGATCTCCCCCCCCCCAACTATCATTTCATTTATATCCCCAACATGGAGAGGGTAAATAGTTCACTATTCCTTTTTTGAATAGAAATAAAAGAAAACCGTTCTAATAATCGTCTCTTCCACATGACGCATTCCTTGGGACAATTTGTCTAATACACTAAGACAAACAAAGGTATTTTGTTTAAAAAACAAACAAAAAAGGTGTAGAAAACACATATGACACCTGACTCCTGTGCTGCACCCTCTCCCTTCCCCCACCTCACACACTGAGGCAGGGCGAGAGTCAGACCAGAGAGGGGAGCACTAGCGTGCACTACGGGTGAACGACTACTTCATTCCGCTGAGCCACAACAATACAGTCCAACAGTGGCGGAGCTCTGCACAGTGTGTGTGTGTGTGTGTGTGTGTGTGTGCGTGTGTACACAGGTGTGAACACCATTTCCAGGAAACAGCAGACCAGCGTTCTCTGTGCAGTCTCTGTATACAGTCTCTGTGTATATAAACCCCGTCATACACATAAATATACTATATATTTTATATATTTATACTCTTTCTATGTATAGGTATGTACACAGCTATGCACAGGTGTTTTGGGGGGGATTGGGGTGGGGGGGTGGCTTTCGCCCAATTTCCACATTTTCTTCTTTTTTTTTAAGACTAGAAACCTCAACTGTCTTTTCTCTCAGTGGGTTTAAACTTAATACTGCCCTCAAGTGGCCAGAAAGAAAAATCAAGCCAGCAGTCTGTGGGTCACTGTGTATGTGTATGTCTGTGGGCGTGCATACATGTGTGTGTGTGTGTGTGTGGGGGGGGTTTGTTGTCACTCCTCGGCTCCCGGGGTGCTGCGAGGAAAGGGCAGGGCCACGGCGTGCTCCTGGGCCAGGGCGGCTAGCTCCTTGAGGAACTCGGAGAACACCACGGCGCAGTAGACGGCGTTTTTCACGCGGAGCGCTTCGGCCTGCCGCTCCAGGCTGGAGGCGGTGGAGGACGGCGTGGAGCGGAACAGGCTGTGCAGGGACTGGCCGTCGCGCATGCTCGCAAAGGCCAGCTGGGCGGCGTGGCGCGCCCGCGTCGGGCTGTTGGTGTGGCGCAGAATCAGGTCTCCCAGAGACGGCTTACGGCTCTTCACTGTGGGAGGGAACGGAAGGGCAGAGGATCAGAAAGGAGAGAGAGAGAGAGAGAGAGAGAGAGAGAGAGAGAGAGAGAGAGAAGAAGAAGAGAGAAGAGAGAGAGAGACACACACAGAGAGACACAGACATACAGACATACAGACATAGAATACGATTTGCTTACACACACACACACACACACACACACACACACACACAGAAGATTCAAAAGATGGATTCAAAAAGCAACTTGGCGACCTAGATTCCTCTCTTTAAATTGTATGAAACACACACAAAGGGCAAAATAAAAAGCTAGGATGTTTGATCCTGGCTGGATGAAAGCCCAGTGGAGATGAAACCAAACCAAAGCAAAGCAAAGCAAAGCACAGACTCTGAGAAGAGAAGCAGCAGAGGCTCCTCACAGGCCCCCAGCTGCGGCCGACACAGAGTCCAGGCCTTGAGAGAGCTGTGCTGTTCTGGGAGTCCCAGTCGCCCCCCATGTCAAACATCTGTGGCCCTACCCCATGGTCAGCACAGAGCCCTGCCAGCGTATATTACTGCCCAACGCGCGCACACACACACACACACACACACACACACACACACACACACACACACACACACACACACACACACACACACACGCCTCAGATGACTGTAATTACATACAGCTGGGCTGGCAAATATCACTGGGACAGGCCACACTGACCCTCCTTTCTTTCTGTCATCACTTTTTTTTCTGTTTTGCCTTCCTTCCTTTCTTTCTTTCTTTTTCATTCTCTTTCTTTATTTTTCTCTTCCTTTCTTTCTAATTCTCTTATTTTCTCTCTTTCTCTCTTTCGCCTCTCTTCCATTCCTTCCACTGATACAGCCTTGAGCCCTGCTGCGTACTCTGTCCGTTCCCCCTCCCTGCTTTGGAGCGCTCACCCTCACCCATGGAGTCGGAGCGGCGCAGGTTGGGCAAACCGGAGGGCGAGTCGCTCCAGTCCAGCTTGCCGCGGGCCAGCAGGTAGCGCCGGGCTTTCCTCAGCATGGCGGGGAAGTCCTCGTGCATGGCGGCAAACACCTCGATGCGGTTCTTTACGGTGCCCAGCACCTGCGCAGACAGGAGGAAGAGGAGGATGAGGGAGTGAGGAAGAGGTCAAGATTAGGGAGGGGAAAAAAACAAGACGACAAACAAAAGTCTACGAGCTACTGCAGGTGTTTTGGTCAAAACAAGCGAACAACCTTGAGATAGAGGTGACCTGGATTTGTACAGCATACATCTCCACAGCAGAGGGCAGTAGAGAGCACAATGGGCCATAAACCATTACTATTCATTCCTTGTGCCATAGTCTTCAAATATCAAGGCCTTGGATGGTTCTGTTCATAACAAAAACCCATCCGCCCCTGATCCAGAATAAGACTCCTGCATTTCCATATTCAGAAGGTCATGTATTGCTCATGGCTGTTGGAATCTGCCAAATTTCTCAGGTATGATGACTCATAGTGGCGACTTTGACTGACAAATGATTCTTGCCACAGGCTAACATTTTTCAACTCGTTAGCACAGGCTAAGCATGGAGTCATCCTCTAGGGGTTGAGAATTAATAGTCTACCTCCCGCGTTCCTATGATACTCCTATGGCCTATGAATAAGATGTGAAGTGTATTCAATCTTGGCATCGCATAATACCATCTGCTGGCTTAAGGCCGCTTATGAAAAATAAGAAGCAGCGCAGTCGAAGCTCATGTGATTATTTCTGTCAAACGTTTATTAATGTGCCGTACACTGTAAACACAGATGAGTTTTTCGCTGCTGTTAACAGTAACCAAGCAACCAAGCAACCGACTTTTGACCTTCATCTTCCAAACAAGCCCAGCTGCTGGGGCCGTTCGTGGCGCTCTGATAATCCACTGATGTGTGGAGCGGACTCGCTTTAACTCTATTAACCTTGCGCATGATCCGTCTATGGGAACCAACCTGATAAAAACACCCAAGCCAACCAATTAGAGAGGGGGAGCTGGCGTGGAGCCCAAACGTCTTCACTCAAGTCAAAAAGCACGTCTGGCCTGGTCTGGGCTACTGCTTTCACCTCAGGGCATGGTTGAACAGGAGGCCGTGATGGCTGAAGATTAACTGTTTTTTAACTGAGTGTCTGGATGTCTATGTCTGACTGTGTCTGACTGTTTATTTGGAGTGAGAGGCAATTATCAGTTTGCATGACCTCTACATGATCCCTGTCAATCATAACAAAGACACTGCTGCTAGTTCATCAGCCTTTTCGTTTAGTTGTTTACTTTCACTCATCATGACCTATTTTAATGCGAAGTGTAAACAGTACCTACAAGCATATATAACTACAACACATCACTGACCTATTTTAAGTTAAGTGTAACAGCATCTATATTGGAACATTGTCGTGTCATGTTGTGTCACGTAAACAAATTGTTTACAATATGTTTGAGTCACTTATGCCTGTAACTAAGTTCGGGAAAGCCTGAAAACTTTGTGCCATGGCCCCAGATCTCACGAAAAATGTTGGGCCGGCCCAATGGGTAGGTGGGAAGTACCTGGATGAGGGACTTGACGCTGGGCTGGAAGACCATGTTGGTGTTGAGGAGGAAGGAGCGGATGAGAGGCTGAGGGTAGCACGCCAGCTGGAACACGATGCCCGTCAGCAAGATGTTCACGTACAGAGAGTTCTGCAGCATGTTCTCCAGTTTGGCAAACAGCACCATCATAAACGGTCCTGAGAGCCAGGGGAGTAAAGGAAGTAAAGCATTGAGAAAGAGAGGGGAAAGGAGTAAGAAAGAAAGAAAGAAAGAGAAAGAGTTGCTATTTTAATTCGGACTAAGCTGGCAGAGAGCCCCTGCCATAAGTGGTAACCAAAGCCACACTGGTTGAGTGATGTTTGAAGTAGTTTAAAGGTCAGGTTTACCAGTGTATGGTGGAGCTGCCGGCTGGCCCAAGGGCCTGGCAGGACTGAACATCCCTCCGACCGCAGCGTCCATCTTGGCTTCGCCGGTTGCTGACTCGCTGTCCAGTGGCGTGGGCGGCGGCTGAAGCTCGTCCTCGGTGTGGTGCTCGTGGGCGGGCGGTTCTCTGGCGAGCTCCTCTAGGGCCTGAGCGGCCGCCCGGCGCTCCTTTACCCGCTCCTCCAGCTCCCGCAGCTCCTGGTGGAAGGCCTCGATGCTGATGCCCTGGCCGTTGGAGTCCCCGGCCTGGGGTGCCGCTGCTGTCGGTGCCCGCTCCAGGAGCTCCTCGATCAGGCTCTCCACCGACTCCAGCCCCCTGCTCGGTCCGGAGGGGGACGAGGAGGAGGGGGCCGAGGCAGAGACGGAGGCCGATAAGGAGGTCTCTGGGGCTGCCTGGGTGGAGGATGGGGTCGGCTTGGGACCCTCATCGGGAGCCTTGATCTCTGAGGCTGGGCAGGACAGCGGCGGCCCAGCAGGCTGGGGCTGGCACGACACTTGGGGAGGTGTCTGTTGGGGGGCGCTAGGGCCAATGGCGCAGGCATCATCTCTGCTGCTGGTGCCACCACCTCCCTGCAACGGGAGGCACGCCTCGGGGGTGCACATGCCCACCGTGCCATTCTGGCTCAGATCCGCACCGGATCCGCCCGCGCTCACATTTGCATCCACGTCTCGCTTTACTTTCTTCACCTCCATTGCTCCGTCTGTGATATCTGGGCAGCTGTCGCCTCGGCCGGTCCCGTTAAAGAGAGCCTGGTGAGGGACAGCAGTGGCAGCGGAGCTGGACACAGTGGAGGTCGGCAATGTAGTCACTGACGATGCTGCTGACGTGGAGGAAGAGGATGCCGATGAAAATGAGGAAGAGGAGGGCAGGTGGAGCGGAGCCGTGTTGAGCGGCGTCTGGTCTCGCTGCAGGCTGCGCTTCTTGCTGCGCGGCGTCAGGCTGATGCAGTTCTTGCTGATGGTCACGTCCCATTCGCCGCTGTCGCGCTCCGAGCTGCTCCACTCCGAACGGGCCGCCGCCACCACCGCTGCCCGCTCCTTCTGGCCGACCTCGCCTGAGCCCGGGCCCGAGCCTGAACTAGAACCAGCACCAGCACCAGCACCAGAGCCCACAGCTGGGCCTGGGACGGCAGCAGCAGCAGCAGTAGCAGCAGCAGCAGCGCTGGCAGTGCCAGTTGGGCCACCCTGGAGGGAGAAGTGCTCGGGCACCAGGCTTAGACTGGGGTGGCTGGTGGGAGGGGGAGGGGGAGCCGGTGCCAGGTTCGGAGAGGGGTCTTCTCCGTCGTAAGGCGCCGACCAATCACGACATGCCCAGGAGCAGAGCTCGATGCTCCGCCGTGCGTCCCGTAGATACTCCAGATAGCCCGTCTCTGTGTCGGGTACGTCCGGTGAGCCCGAAGCCTGGTGCAGAGGGCTGTCGGGAGAGAGAGGGCTGCTGGCCGGACCCCCGCGGGGGGAGGAAGGAGTGGGTTCTGCGCCAGTGGGGGAGCTGGCTGACCCGGCGCCGCCAGAACTCTGCTGACGCATGAAGAGGGCCAGGCGGGATGGTGTGCTGGGTCTGGGGTGGACAGGAGACTCAGCACTGGGGCTGCCTAGGACTGAGGAAGAGGAGGGAGGAGGGAGGAGGGAGGAGGAGCAGGACATCAGTGAGTGGAGAGAAGAGTGAAACAAAAGCACAGTAACAATGTAGGAATCTCTTAAAACCTCCCTTTTCACTGCAATCAGGTTCCCCTAACCCTATACAGAATCATCACTATTGAGAGGCATGTATGTTCTTAGCCAACTGTAATCTAGGCCCTTGCTACTCTGACCACGGCAGAGACGTGTACAAATGTGAATAAATGATGTCTAAATGTACATAAAAGTGCTCTGCAGGTATTTAAGATGTAATTTCACCTTTCCCCCAGAAGGCAGGTTCGTCCTCCCTCTCACCAGAGGGCGCTGTGGTGACGTGGCAGCACTCAGGGATGAGCGAGAGGAACTTGTCTGCGGACTTGCCATAAATGTCTGTCTCCCTGACAGCACGCCTCTGACTCAGCATCACGTGTGTGCATGGCAGCAGATACCTACAGTAGAACACCACACACACTCATCACTGGAAGCACACTTATAGATACACATCACTGGACACACACACACACACACACACACACACACATACACACTATATGTACATACTAAACACATCACAGGTATGTGACACCTCAAGAAATCAAAGAGGTTGGTGCTACGGAGTTATGTCAGTTTAATTCTTCTTTTTCATAGACGACTGCATGTTGCAATAAGAAGGCATGTGGTAGAATGGAAAAACGATTTTGCCTTAGCTTTGATTAATTAGGAGAGACTGTGCATGCCTAAAGAGAGCCATCATGAACATGAGGCAACTCGAGCCACTAGAACATGGGTGAATTGGAACAAAGCCCACAGTTGATGCTAAATAGCATAAAGCCATTGTAGTTCAATCGCGGTAGCCCAAGAGGGCGCCATTTAGCCAAAAGGACAATTTCAATGAACAGCCGAAAAATATATAAATTTGGCTTGCGAAATTGCACTTGAACTTATTGTTGATTAGTTGTAGTTGAATATAAAACTATTTTAACATCAGAGAACAAGTTACAGCACTCCTCTGAACCATTCTGTGGCCCCTTTAAATATAGTTTTGCTGGTTTCTGGGCTGACTTTTTCACAGCCCCCCTGGTAATAAACCAATGTACTGTGGTATAGTATAGGCTGTGAGGTTGGATGCATTAATGTGATGACTCAGGATCTGAAACCCACGCCATACCTTTCCAAGGCATAACATCCAGACATTTATTCTTAAATGTTGCCAGCTTGGAGGTGGAAAATGTATAATACACGTTCAGGCATGAACTGTCAAATCATCAATCATGATCCTGTCAAATCATCAATCATTACGAGCAATTATGAGTTGCCTGGAATAATAGGTTTCCCTGCAGTTGCTAAGCACTAAATGAAGCAAGTCACACCCCCACCCACACATATATGCACACACACACACACACACACACACACACACACACACACACACACACACACACACACACACACACACACACACACACACACACACACACACACACACACACACACACACACACACACACACACACTACCTGAGAACAAGCTGTAGCATGAGGTCCTCACAGTTGAGGGAGAGCAGCGTCTTGAAGAGGCTGAGAGAGACCATGCACAACTGCAGACACACAAACAAGTAAAGGAAAATACACATCACAAACCTAACTGAACAAAATATGAAAGATCGTGAGAGAGAAGTGGGTGTGCGCGTGCGCATGTGTCTGTGTTTACAAATGTCCTAACAGACCCGTGAGTTGCTGGTGATGCGTGTGAGCAGTGTGTCCAGGATGGTGTCGTTGTCATGGCGATGCAGCAGGATGAAGCGCAGGAAGGTTTTGAGGAGGGACGTTTCGGTGATGCTGCGCAGGAAGAGGTCCAGGTAGGCTGTGCTGGCAATCATCTCATCGACAGACGACTGAGGCAAAGGCAACGGGGAATGTGGAAGGTGAGCAGAAGATGGGACAAATTACGCAACAATCCTCATTTGGATACAAGAAAGTTAATGTGTCACATGCATACATTTATAGTTACGGGGGTGTAAGAAATGCAGTGAAATTGTGTCTGTCAGTCAGCCTAGTTATGCAACAAAATCATTACACAATTACACAACATCTTCATGGACTTGAAATACTCTTTCTTTTTTCAATTACACTATTACTTACATATTATTTAAATTATACAGTATGATGATTATTACTGAACAGAAAAATGCATTAAATTAAGTCTCTACTGTATAGTTGGAAGCCAATTGCGTCCCACACACACTATTGAAGACGCAGCACAGTGATTGGCTGTACCTTGTGAAGGGCGGGGCCCATGACTGGAATCAGGAAGCCATTGTGGACGTAATCAAGCAGCTGAGAGCGCACTAGTGGGTGAGACACCTGTGTGGGACACACACACACCATTAGCATTAACACACTTCAAACAGGAAACAGGGCAGAGCAATGAGAGCAATGGCTCCACCACAGGACCCCCCCCCCCCCACACACACACACACACCTTGCTAGGACACTGTGGTGGTAGGTAAATTTGAAATTCACCATTCAGTTAAAAAGGTTTGTCTCTGTTTCAGTCCCACTCAATCAGAAAATAAGTGGAAAAAAAACCCCAAACAAACCTAACATAGAATTGTCGACTACTGCCTTTTTCTTGTACATTGGTCAGACTTAAATTAAACTATTCATGTCAAAAAATCTAAATGTACCGTATTTCTTCAGGAAAATGTAATGAAAGGCGTTCTGAAGATCACTATTGCATTGTTCTGAAACAAACTGAAAGGTTCATTTCAACACTACAGGAACAAGTTTGTGTTTTTCACTACTGTACATCAACTCTAGAATAGTGCTTTTTTTAGAAACACAATAAAAAAAAATGTTTTTAGGGACTTTCAGGGTAAATCAATCCCATAGCCGGAGTTAGCATAGTTCAAAGTCACTGAGTGTTGGCTAGAAGTAACAAGTACCAGAAGATTTGGCACAACATGGCTGGAGTACAAGAGGCTAAAGCGGGCTCTAAATAGTGAGTGAGTATATAAAACATTATTATGGTGCATGGTGATCAGGCCTCACTAAAAGACAGTCACAGTCCTACAGTTTCTGCTTTGAGATATCAACATAGAAGGCATGTCACTGTTCCATTCACTGACAGTGCATTTTCAACTCCGAGAGCTTGTCTCTGCCGCTACACTGTTTCCAATGGCCTTAGGATGTTGCTCAGGTTATTAAATTAACTAAATGACTTTGCTGAGTAAATTGCAGGGCTAATCTGCTTTAGCTCATGGATGGCTGACTTTGTACATTCCCAGACGCACTGGCCGGCCATGTCATTAGGGCTTGGAGTACAGTAATGCCTTGCAGTCAAGAAAGATGCTGCCATTGGCACACACAGAACAGAAAAACACTCATATTTTGGTCTCAAGTTCTCACATGTGAGTTGTGAGAGCTGCTGGTGGTGAGCCTACCTGCACCACAGCGTTGCAGAACTCCAGGGAGTTCATGAAGAGGACCAGAGAGGTCACGCTCATCCAGTCCTCGCGCCGCAGCGCGTGCCAGTCGTCTCCCCGCACCTCGATCTTCCGCGGCAGCGACGAGTAGAGAGCGCTCAGGCCCGTGGCCAGCACCTGTGGAGAGGACGGACAGAACTAATGAGAGAGGACAGCCATTGTGTGTGTGTGTGTGTGTGTGTGTGTGTGTGTGTGTGTGTGTGTGTGTGTGTGTGTGTGTGTGTGTGTGTGTGTGTGTGTGCGTATATACGCGAGTGGGCTGGGCATATCTGGCATCATATGAGACAACCTGTGGCTAGCAGTTCATCCTGCTGCTGCGACCATCCATTCATGAAATTAATCTGGCCAACAGCCTGAGTGACTCCAGTACTTATTAAACTGGACGTGCACGCACACGCACGCACGCACGCACGCACGCACACAATAAGGCTTAAAGCGGACTGTGACTGTGCCATTCTCAGATCTCTTCTGGCCCACCATCTCCGTGTCCCTCACCACTATGATCCATCAGACATGAATCCAGCGAAGGGAATGAGCATAGGGGGAACCCCAGTCAGTGACATCAGAGAGATAAAGGCCTGCTATGAAGTTATTTCTGCCAGTCAGTCTCTGGTACAGACAGACATGGAAGAGGAGGCGGAGAAGAAGGAGGGGGAGAGTGATGAAGAGGGACACCATTTTCTTTGGTGTGATCTGGCCACAGCAATGAGATGACTGCATGTGGGATTGCAGTAGTGCCTTGGGGCAGAAGAAAGGACTGTGTGTGTGTGTGTGTGTGTGTCCTGTATGGCAGGGCTCCACACCGCCTCCATAAGCAGACAAACATGATCAAACACAAACAGAAAGACCCATAGACAGACAGAGACATGCAGATGGGCATACAGAGACACCCTCTGGTCATGAAGGAGACAGGAGCCTGACTGCGCCCTCTGCCAGAGACGTAGTGGAGGGAGCGCACACACACACACACACACACACTCTGTCTCATCAGCTGAGAAACAGAGACGGAGAGAGAGAAAGAGAGGTGGATAAAGGAATAATGAAAACGTGTACAGCCAGCAAATACAGAGAGATCAAAGTGGGAGACAAAGGCATCAATATGAACTGTGACTGCTTGAAAACAATGAGGAGGTAGAGACAGGATGAGAGAGAGAGAGAGAGAGAGAGAGAGAGAGAGAGAGAGAGAGAGAGAGAGAGAGAGAGAGAGAGAGAGAGAGAGAGAGAGAGAGAGAGAGAGAGAGAGAGAGAGAGAGAGAGAGAGAGAGAGAGAGAGAGAGAGAGAGGTGGGGGGGGGGCATACATTCATTCTAGATGGCACCTCGTCTGGTCGGCAGTCTAAGTAGGTCAGTTCCACCCTTATCTAATATTTCATGGGTGAGGAGTGGAGAGTGGAGGAGAGGCAGAGGACATGGAGGAACTGGGGTGGTGCAGTGGGGGTGTGGGGCACAAAGCGAGACACAGAAACAAGGAGGAAGAAAAGGCAAGGACAGTGGAGGAGGGAGGGAGGGAGTGGGGGATGGACATAGAAGAAGAGAGGACATCTTCTCTGAACAGCAAAAAAAAAAAAAAGTTTACATAAAGCCTTTAAAGATGAGGCCCTTGCTAGTGGAACCAGTCGGCTGTTGTCTCCCCAGCAGAGCTGCTCGTGTGGGCATGGCAAAGACACAGCGCCCACCACGCCAGCAGTCACCCCGGAGCACAATGCCCAACTGTGCGGCCCGATAGAGTGCCAGCTCATGCCGCTTCTCTCCCCCACGCCCCCAAACAACACAGTGGCATCAGTGCCCGAGACAGGCCACTCTCTGTCCACAGGCCCTCTGCAGACACACAGCACCACCCAGACACACACTGGGCCAGTGTTTCCACTCCGTAAAGTGCACACACACACACACGCGCACGCACACACACACACACACACACACACACACACACACACACACACAGCATATTATGCTTCTTGTGGGACAACATGAGCGCACACACACACACACACACACACACACACACACACACACACACTATTGTGCTTCTTGTGGGACAACACACACACACACACACACACACACACACACACACACACACACTTCTGGAACACTTTGCATTAGAACGTGACTAATTCCTCTGATGAATTCACCACACAGTGATGACAGTAATTCTAATTCATACGAAAAGCCTTATATTCCATGCTTTAGCCCCAATTCAAGTCCACCAACAACAGTGACATTTAAAGAACCTCTCAAGTCTCAACAAAACAAAAAAAAGAAAAAGGAAAGATAAATAACAAAGGGTCTTTGTTAGTGAAAGTCCTCTGGGACATCTGGAGACATAAAAGACATCTTAGCATGTTGATGAAAATGAACAGACATTGATGAAAATAAAGAGATTTTACCAGATATATGGAGTCATGTTTACATCAAAATAGCTCTATGCTCTCGGAGAGAAAAAGCCCACAGATTTGCCCTCAGACACAACCTGCTCTTCACTTAGCGTTGCAATCTGAAGAATGCAGAAATAAGTAGAGCCGTGGCCAGGCTGAATCCTACTTGACGACAGTCAGCCGTGCCAAATACGTAATGCTATGCTTATGAATCTCCATGCTTGGCTTACAACTCACACACAGACATTATGAATTAGGCTAGTGAAAGCATGATGGCGCAAATCTAAAGCTCAGAATGCTGCAGAAATGTAGTCTTTTAGATTTAAATTAGCTTTGCAAGACACATAAAACAGTAGAATATTAATTTAATTTTCATTTAATGCGTAGAATAGGCCTACGTTGCTAAAGTGTGACAAATCACTGTGATTATGCCTAAGGAGGCGTCATGAGTCATAAGTGTAGGTGGTTTGAGAGAGAGAGAGAGAGAGAGAGAGAGAGAGAGAGAGAGAGAGAGAGAGAGAGAGAGAGAGAGAGAGAGAGAGAGAGAGAGAGAGAGAGAGAGAGAGCGCAAGAAAGACAACGAGAGAGAGTGCATTAGAGTGTGATAGTGAAGTGGTCTGGGGGCAAGAGCACGTACCGGGCAAAAGTACGAGTTCTCGGTGATGTACTGGGCCACGGCCTGGTTGTTGGCGGAGGTGGCCATGACGAGCAGCAGGGCGTCGCGGGCCTGCTGGCCGATGAGGCCGTGCCGGTGTATGAAGGGCACCAGCAGGGAGAATATGAGAAGGTTGGTGGGACCCTGAGGTGCCGGCGTCGCCTGGAACAGCAGTTCCAACAGCTTCGGCTCCCGCGCCGTGCACACACACACCTGAGGAGGGGGAGGAGGGGGAAGAGGAGAAAGATGAAGAGAAGGAGGAAGAGGACAACAATGAGGAAGAGGAGACGGAAGAAGAGGTGGAATCAAATACATAAAGAAGAACAACAGGTGACGTCAGAAATAAAGAGAAGAGAGGGCAGACAGAAGTTGAAACAAAAATGAACAGACGGAATAAAATCGAACAGACAGAACAAAAGATTTGTGCTTTGAAAGAAAGAGATGCTCAGTCTGCAAATATGCCCTGAGCTCTCATTGCGAATGACAAGCACAGTCGCATCAAGTATTCCGAACCTGCTCTGTCTGCACAGTCAGCAACACCAGCAGCATACAGTATCTGACTCAGAGACAGCACAAAGAGAGAGAACCCAAAAATAAAAACCCTTCCCCCTTGAGCACAAGGACTCTGGCCTCACCTGGTTGAGCAGGAGCACCAGGCTGGCCTCGTGGGCAGGAGGGCAGCCCAGCTGGGGGTCGGCGCAGGTGGCCAGCAGGATCAGCAGTGGCTGCAGCACGGCCGTGTGCTGAAGCAAAGGCTGCTGGGACTGACCTATCAGCATCTCGAAGAGCTTGAGAAGCGCCCCCTGGCTGTCGGGGTCCAGGCCGCGGCGAACGTGCCAGTCCACCAGCCGCTCCAGGACCCTCTCCGACACCACAAACTCCAGGATGGGGCCCATGGAGGCGAGCGCGGAGGAAGATGAAGAGGAGGAGGCGGTGGAGGAGGAAGAGAGGGCCTCAAGGTCGAGCTCCTGTGGCCGCTCCTCGGCCAGCAGGCACAGCATCTGGTCGGTGTGGTTCCTCACGGCAGTCAGGTCATCAGCACTGCCAGATACTGAGTCCTTCTGCTCAAGCACCCACGACACCTGATTGATTTATATGAGAGAGAGAGAGAGAGAGAGAGAGAGAGAGAGAGAGAGAGAGAGAGAGAGAGAGAGAGAGAAATAAGGCAGAATATGCCAATTTAATTTGTATAACTCATTATTCAATGATATGACATATCTATATGTACACAAACTTACTTTCTTTACTTTGTAACACTTTCTTTATAAAGCATATTGATGAACATGTAAGGCATGAAATAAGACTTATTTTTTATATGGATTTACTTTAGTGCTGTTAAACAAACAAACAAACAAAAAAAGATTAATCACAACTTTTTTGCAACAACGAATAATGACTAATCATGAATAATCACTTATAATCGCAACTTATTTCCTCCAGTAAATGCCCTGCTAAGACCCTGATGCTCATTAGCTGGCTTTGTTCTTCACAAATAGGCCAATTCACACAAGTTCCTTATCCCAACTGATACCCCACACTTCTTGAACAAGATCCATAATAGGCTCAATTATGCTCATTTTAGTCAGATCTATCCATGTCAATATGAAGAAATGTAGAGAAATGCTTGGAGACGAGTTTTCGACGTGTTTGTCCGCTTTGATGCACGTTTACTTAAACCTCCACTTGTTTGATTTGATAACCTAGCCATTTTCAAGTATTGTGCATGCCACCAAAGTGAAAGCATATCAATCAGGATTAATCATAGCTTTTATTTTTAATCTGTCTTTTTTCCCTTGATTAATCACTTGAGTTTAAAGGTACATTTTGACAGCGCCAATATATTCCTTTGCCTGTGGTATTTAAATGTTCCATTAGTCACACAGACTGTGAAGAGCAGTACACTAGATAAAGTTCTGCTTTCGTCAGTGGAAAATTCATTCACACACTGCTGGGGACTCGTGTGTGTGAAAACTACTAATGATCACCCAGAGGGGTATAGATCTCACACGTGTCCTACAACTCTGGGGATGTCACACACACACACACACACACACACACACACACACACACACACACACTCATCAATGATATCTGACACTGGCTAAATCTATGCGAACAAATAAAGAAATAAAACAGAAAGTTGACATACTGTAACCACATTTGAAGCATACCCAAAACAACTGTCGGCTGCCTCTCTAATATTAAATGGCTCACAAGGTGGTTCAGCATAATAAAAGCGTCATAAAGAGAATACCTTATTTTCGCATATATAACATGCAAGAAAGACAAATAGGGGAGAGAGAGAGAGAGAGAGAGAGAGAGAGAGAGAGAGAGAGAGAGAGAGAGAGAGAGAGAGAGAGAGAGAGATATTGTGTCTTATGTTGCTTTGGCAACATCATTTTCTTTGAAGCTTATTGAATTAAAAAGAAAATTGAAGGCAAATTATGTTGGGAGATGGAGAACACAGACATAAAAGACAGTTAGGCAAAAACCTTGGTGGATGCAGATGAGAAATGCAGGCCAAATGCAGAGGCCATTTTGACCTGGCCATCACTCACCTGTCTCCAGTGGTTCTGGAAGACCATGAGGCAGGTCTCCGGGTCGGCCATGCAGGGGCTGGACGGGGCAGCATTTCGACCCGAGCGAGAGCTGGAGCTCCGTGGGTTCAGGCGACTTAACCAGCTCATTCTGCTCTCACACACTCACCAGTTGGAGCGAGAGAACGAGAGAAAGAGTGGAACAGAGAAAAGGAGAAATAAGGAGGAGGAGAGGAAAAAGAAGGGAAAGAAGGGAGAGAAGGAAAGAGAAGGGGGCAAAAGGGGGGAGGGGGAACAAGGGAAGGGAGGGGGTTTGGGGGGATAGGTAGAGAAGGAAACCCCCAAAACAAGAAGGATGGAGTGTCCTTGTACGCAGGATGAAGAATGAGAGAAGAGGACGGGGGGGAAGAACGATGGCCCTGAGGTGCCCAATGCTGTGGCCCGAAGGGAGGTGGAGGGGAGAGGAGGAAGAGGAGGAGGAGGAGGGGCCCGTCTCTGCAGATCACCGTCAGCAGCACAGAGATGGAGGAGCACTCAGGCGACCAGGTGGTGTGGTGGGGGGACGAGGGCAGTCAGAGCTCCCTGAAGACCCTGTCATCCAGCCTGCAGCCTGCACCACTCCATTCTCCACAGGCACACTCCTGCAAGACAGAGCGAAAGAGTGTGAGAGATTTTGTGTGTGTGTGTGTGTGTGTGTGTGTGTGTGTGTGTGTGTGTGTGTGTGTGTGTGTGTGTGTGTGTGTGTAGTAGTAGAGAGAGAGAGAGAGAGAGAGAGAGAGAGAGAGAGAGAGAGAGAGAGAGAGAGAGAGAGAGAGAGAAAATTGGCATGCACTGAGTAAATCAACAGCTTACACCAAGGACAGAGACAGCATTTTCGGTCACTGATTTAAGAGATCAGCTGTAATAGAATATTAACATCACATTACCAAAACTAAGATTATGAGTCACTATTAAAAAAAATAAAGCAGTCATCAATCCCAATCTCCCAAAATAGATTATATGCATGTTCACATTCAAACAGTGCACAGCACACATACACAGACCCTATTCATATCCAGCAAAATATCAGCAACCATGACTAAGATCTCAAAAGGAAACCAAGACCTCCACAGGAAGAACGTACCACAATCAACAGAGTAATCAATGCCGGCACGCATTAAGCGCCTGCCTTTGGTGACAATCCTCCATTTAGATCAGCATTCACAGTGAGATTAGCCTACACTGATCCCATCACAGGAAGAGCTCAAAGAGTTTCACCTCAAACTTCCTGTGATGTCAGAACACTTCCTGAGAGCGAAAGCACCCAAAAAGCCTCCCACCCTGCAATAATATGTAACCTCAAACAAGCACTTCCACTCTACAAGTGCCCCCCCCCCTCCCCAAGAGAGAGGGCACAAGAAACATGAGGCAATCGCTCGCTCTCTTTCTTTCTTTCTCTACATGAAAAAGGAAAATGAAAAGCAGATGATGGGCCCTGCACCACTGGTTAAATGCTAAGATTTTTACTACTTTCTTATAATTCTTTGCAAAAATTAGAAACAACACATCGAAACCAGGACTAACCTGACCTACCATGCTGAACTGTTAGCTTACACTTGACATACAGCGTAAAATTCAGGCCCCAAATAACAATCTCCACAGTTTCAAATGGCAAAAGAGCAGCACTGGTAACATTGTGCAGGTAAAAATGGTTACAGAGAAACAACACAGACTAGATTTCATGTCTTGACTTTTAAATTCGGACAGGGGAAAAAAAACAAAAGCCTCAACGTGCTTTTGAGAAGGAACAGGCGTGTTTTGATTTCCCGGGAAGCCTGGAACAACAGACGTGGAATCTGAACGGCAGAATGGCATGTGGACGACTCCACCCTGCCATCCCCAAAAACTTCCTGGAATCTCACATGACTGCAGGCTTCCTTCCCTTGGAGGGGCCGGACTGACATCATCTCCAAGGAGTCCAGGCCCACCAGAGTAGGGTGGAGTCCAGTCTGCTGAACGGACAAGGCACAGCGATCGCACTCACAGAAAGACCTTGCCACCAAAATAGTTTGTGGAAGAACAGTGAAACATTAACAACATCCAAATTACGCTGCACCAAACCATGCCAATGGATTGCAGGCAAAATATATGAAAAAGCTGACCCAAAACAGCCAAACCACAATCAATTTAATGTCTGCTGGTGGCATGACCTAAATTTGAACTGAGAAACACTGCCCATTTAGAACAAACAAACAAATCGACAAATCCAACCACATTACAAATGGGGGTAAACAGATCTGGCAGAGTGTGCTCCTTTCCCGCAAGCCTGCAGCTGCATGGTCAAATTTCTCAGATGAGAGAGTAGTCTGTCTGTCTGTCTGTGCACATATTTATAGCAAGGGCTCCTGAGGTCAGACAGTAGAATGGCCCTGGGAGTGCTGACAGCTTGTGCACAAACAAATAAACAAAACATACAAACAAACAAACAAACACTTACACACACAGCTGAGCAATGGCGTATTCTGGAACCCTGATAACTCAAATGTGTTTCTTGACCTTTCACCTTACTTTGGAGCTAATCAGCTGTGTCAGGGGACCCTCAAAACCAACTGACTCCTAACAGCCAGAATTACGACATTCACTCAACCGTCCTACACACTGAAACCAACACACCAACGACTGAGGCTGTTACATGGGAAAAAAGAACTTCATCATGCGGTGTCACTCATCACGGGTGCTCTGATGCAACAGGGGAAGGAGTTGATCCGTGAGAGTCAGTGTCTGTCAACGGCTGACTAACAGACACGGCTAAGACTAGCAGAATGGATCCATAACAGTCCTAAGATTACCATAAACCCATTTCCCTTAACCTTTTTAAAACCCATTTCTTTTAACTCTTGAAAAAGGCAGAATGATGATGACTCAAAAGAAGCAGGATAGATGGGGAGATTAGGGGAGTTAATGACACACACTAGGAGAATTATGGCTCCAGCAAAGTGCTTGACAGCAGTCAACAATAGGATTTAGAGTACAAGGTAATTCCCAGAAGAAAGAATGGTCGTTCAAATAGCTAACCGTCTTAGTATGCGTGAAGCTGCACCCTATGATCCAGATCTCTTTCTTATGACTGGATTGAAACATGTTCATGCACAAACACACACACACACACACACACACACACACACACACACACACACACACACACACAAAAGTGCAGGCTGATCTCACTAACAATATGACCTTCTTCAATGGGCACCTTCAGTGTCCTCACTGCTGTGTTAGTGTGTGTGTGTGTGTACGTATGGGTATGTGTGTGTGTGTGTGTGTGTGTGTGTCATACGTGTGCGTGTGTGAGGGACAAACTGAGGAAAATTGTATGTGTGAGAGCCAGTGAGAGTGGGGGAGGGTGGTGGAGAAGGAGAGAAGGAGAGAAAGAGAGAGAACATGCTCTTACTTTGAGGTTTGGTGTGGCGAGCTAAAGCTCCATGCCGTCTCAAGGGCTCTGAGTCATATCGACGGTCCCTCCAGGACTCTCAGTAACGTGCTCCACACACACACACTGCTGGGGCCGGCCTGTGAGCCTTGGCTGTTTGCTGCTGCTGTCAGCGTCCTGCAAAGAAGCAGAGAATCAATAGAGCCTAATTTGAATAGAATGATAAACAGAAACATGCTTGCTTGTCTTGTCTAATGTTCTGATGGCAACGGACAAAGGTTCCACTGAATGCAAACCAACACAAACACAGGTCGATGCTTAGTGTTTATGCTGGTGAAATTTTCAGTGCATTGTGTAAATACTTGCGATAGATCTGCTTTGGTCCTTTTCAGGTCTAATAACAAAACATACAGTACATGACGTGGCCTTTTTCTATTTCCTGATTCATATTCTCCTAACTGACCAGCCATTCTGCAAATCGCTATAGTCCAACTTGAACATTACCACGTCTGGGTCTGTGTAACTGTAATGGATTTGACAAAAAAAATAAAAAAAAAAAAAAAAATCACTATAATCCAATAGACTAGCCCAACCAACGATATTGCTGTTTAGTCTAACTAACAACAGTCCATCAAACAGTTTCCATTCACTTAAATGTTCCTGTGACAGCCGTTGCCTTTGTAGCGATGGAAATGTAAAGAGAAGAGAAGGCCCTTTTTTCCACCATTGTGGGATCCCTGAAGCAGTGGAACACATTCGTTTTTCCAGCTCAGTGACTGTAGGCCATGGAGGAACAGGCACTTCCTTGTGTTGTGTTATGATTTGTTTATTCAACTGTGAGCCTGCTGAGACCACTAAGAGCTAGGAGCACTTGAGGATGGAGAGCTCACTCATGTTCCCTCAACACTAGAAAGCAAGACATGAATAGAGGCAACAAGGAAGGAAGCAACAAGGTTGTGGATTACTGCCATGTAAAGATGCACTTGGCCTGAATGTCTTTGACATCCAGCACACTTGTTGACCAAAAGAATGTTAATGTTATTCAAATAAGAAAATGCTTCAGAGATACCTATGTTGGTCAGGTCTTGGCTGATAAGGCAATAAAGCGAGTCAGCTGACTATCTGAACGTTCTGAATGACCAGGTATTCCATCGGTAACAGCTAGGGCAGATTCCAGGATGACGGTGCAGGATTTTATCAGGCTCAGCTTAATGTTTTAAAATTGTGTCTCAGAAGGCATGATTATCTGACCTTAACAGCAGTGGAAATCTAGACAAAATATAGACCATTCAATATCAAAACATAGACTAGTGTATTTCACATAGCCCATTCAATATGAAAAAATATATATATAACTCTGGCTAGAGAGAGATACAAATATTGTGACTGACCTTCCAGCATCGAGCAGTCAAAATAACATAATCAAATGTAAAACGCAATCAAAACTGAAGATGGTTCGGTTTGTCTAGTCTAGTGCATGCATCTTCTGCTGGTCAGAGCTATGGTAAAGTCTGATGCCGGGCCAGTACTGAGGTATAGCCTACATCTGTAAGCATAGAGTCTACTTACCACACACCGGAAACACAAAGAGAAACCAACGCAAAGCATGGAGATTGAGATAACCATGCTCTAGCCATAAGGTTAGCTCTACAGTACTAAATAGTGCTGCTCTTCCCACTTTCAATTCAGCAATAGCACAACGTGACACCACCACCACCACTCGACTCTTTGCAGGGGAAATCATGACTAACACAGAGCTAATAATAAAACACACATGAAAGTTATGCCAAAGCAATTCAAATGACAGCACTGACCTCTAAATTACTCTAAAACAGTGAGTCACAGAGCAATGACTATGGTAGACAGCATTGCTAAAGCCAACTTCCTGATTTTACTTTGGACAAATGGCATGATTCCTATTGGTGGCGAGAGAGAGACAAGCTTGCTGGACCAGATACAAAGTCGCTTCCGCTACCCCCCCTAGCCATAATGAATCATTAGCCAGGTGCCCAGCACACCTTGTCAATGACGCAAAAGGACATAGAGAATTTCACACTGCTACAACACAACAGCTAAACGCAAAAAATACCCACGTAAAGATATGATAAGGACATTTGTCGCCACAGCAAAAAGAGAGAAAAGATAAAATTGAAAATTGATGACACAATGTGAGAAATTCATCTGCCCTTCTACTGTAATAGCAAGTGAAACAACAAAGCTGCTTGGAAATGAAGGAAGACCTTACAAAATGTTCAGTGCAGCAAGCACACGATTTCACACAAAGCACTTGTTTGCCACTTCCCAGAGATTTGTGAGAGACTTGCCTCACAAAAAGTCACCACCATCACATTTGTTTCAAATCCAAACAACCAGTAATTTTCCTCTGTAAAAGATATCCCAGTGCCTGACTGGATATTTAGGCCTAGTGCTTCATTGTCTTCCCTGTTTCTGTTCAGAAAATACTGTAGGCCCTAACTGTACCTGTGCTGATATTTATTGTCAACAAGTCATCTAAACACCTGCTGACTAATGACAACTCGATTACGATTATTGTGCATTTAACATCAACTGTTGTGTGTGTTAAAGATATTTCTTCTCAAGGAATTTCTATTACAGTAGTGAGTCTCTTCAACAAGGAAAGACAATACAAAAGGTAGAACAGGTGTATAGTTTACACTTTAAGGCCTGGAGATGTCACTGGGGAGCTGGGACCTGGAAATTATTGAGAGGTAATCAAAAAGAATCCATGAAACAAAAGAGACGAAAGAAGGGGAAGAAGAAAAACAGACAGTACTGACTGGCCAAATTCTTCCCCACAATGACAGCAGGGCACTGGCGAAATTATCTGTGAATACATTACAGGTTTTGAGACTAAGGTTTCTGTTTACGGGTCACATTCTTTCCACTCCCTTGTGCTGCTGCACAGGTGCAAAGTTCAGTCGGCCAAGCACTAAATTGCAGGATGTCTCGTGATGGCAAACAAAGATGTATTAACAGAAATGCAATAAAAAACACAGGTAACAATAAGGTTCCAACAACTCTTCTCAGCATCAAGTGCTAATGAAAATAAGTAGCCTATTTCGTCACTACACCAGAGACATTCTGCCCAGCCCAATATGTAAAGTATCTAGATTCTAGATGATGACTAGTAACCAGCTGTTCATGTGAGACTGGCGGCCAGCTCAGCTCTATGGTTACTCCATGCACGTTTGAACTTGTCAGTTAAAGAATGTGGACCTATGCATTTAAAAAGTGTGTCATTATTAAAGTGGGGATACTGCAAAAGTAGTCAGGCATCAAGTTTAGCCATCATCCAAGCCATGGAGCTTAAAGTGTAGCTGTGATTTTTGTTCCCAGACAGTCACATTGATTCGACTCTATCGTTGCACATGAGCCCATTGAGCATAATTACAATTCACAAACTCACTTAACCCGTTTTAGGGTATGTTTGAAGCTATGCAATATGCAGGACTTGAGTGTGAGATTTTCACCTTTCTGTCTGCAGGGTGTTAAACAGTTTGAAGCTAATTAGCTCGATTGCTAACGTAATCCTTCAGATATAAACGTAATGCGTTATTCACAACAGGCCAGTAGAAACTACATGTAAATTAATTTAAGTTAACATTATTTCACATAGCCTAATGCAATCTGCCAATAACAGCTACGATTGCCTGTTAGCCGTAGAGGTAACGGTACGGTAAGAGAAAGGATTTCATGTAACATTATAGCTAGCGGTAACATTATGATCCCAGATAATTAAGGTAGCTTTAATTAAAATATTTAACTTCATTACCACATGTGACTGTCTAATGCATATTGTAAGTCCTGTCACACCTTATCTATTGAATTTCATGCGACGGAAAGGCTAAAAGTTATCGGGACAGCGGTGTTATGTAGCATACCATGACCATACATCAGCTAACTCAGAGATAAACCATGCTATCGCTAGCTGGCTAATGTTAACTAAATCAAATGGAGATAACGTTGACGATGATGTCTGGTTATTACGATCAGGTATACAACAGTACGTGCAAATGGGTAAACAATGTCATTCTATTCACTGTTGTTTATGTTCCCGTAACAAACTAAAATGCAGCTGGCCCAACGAAATGACATTTATCACGCCACGCAACACATCCCAGTAACATTACTGAGTGCAAGGCTGCTCAGAACCATCCACTGCGATCAGATAGAACTGGCATTAACGTTAACGTTATAACCGCTAACGTTACTTCTGTCGCAGTGGAGCAGACAGGTTAACGTTAACTAATCTGTGTTTCAAGCACAAATGTTAAGGCCTCCATCTTAAAATGCAACAGCGTTGATCACAAATGAAGCCACCCACCTGCCTGAAATCCAGTATTTTGAACGTTTAACGTCAGGTTGCCGAGCAGTGATTTCTACGGAATTAACAGCCTGAGAAACGCGGCTAGTAAATCAATTCACATCACGTCCGACAAGGGGCCTTTTCCTGAAAAAAGGTAAACATGAACCAATGGCGGCAGAGGACACTCATTCACATCATTAACCACCCAGGCCAGTAGTCCACCGCAGTGTTCTGCCAGTCATAAACAAACACGGGTGAGATTTCTCAATCACTCTCCCTTTTCGCAGCCATTACTCGAATCGCTCAGTCACACCCACACGCAAGGGACGTTGTGACGTCTTGGAAGAGCCTTGCTTTCCCGTGCGAGAGTCCCGTGCCGGCCTGTGCGTTCATTTCACTCATAGCACTTGCACGGTCTCGTGACCATGAAACTTTTCTCCTCTGAAATTGAGCATTAATGAGGATGATGTGAACATAAGTAATCCCCCAAGAAATTTTGTCGAGTAGTTTTTTTTAGTAGTTTGTCCTTGTCCGTTAGCTAGGCCAATTTATTGTTACCCCATATGGTTAGGCTACTGGAATAATCTTGGTTAATTTTTTGTGAAGCAGGAATGTAACCTGACCGGGGCGGAATCAGCGGTTGTCCTCCACTTTGCAGGGCGCACTCCCTGCAAGGTGTGTGATTGGTTCGACTGAATTTAGGAACACAGCTACTGTTGTGTGCTTTTGTGTGTAAGTGTTTTGTTGTGCTTTAACAGTTTTGGGAAAAGTAGGCTTATGCTATTAGTGCGGGTTATTGCTTGTTATTGACAATTATGATGGCCATTGTAGGTTTGGCTGCCATTGCTTCCCAGGCATTTTCAACTTCTCAACCAGCCAACTACAGCAAAGTCCAATTTGACAGGTTTATTAAACTGGTGGTTAAAATGCTTGATCAGCTAGAGGGCCACATAAGCATTGGAATTCTCCTAACCTACTACCAACCCACGGTAACAAATAATAATAATAATAATAATAATAATAATAATAATAATAAAAAAAACATTTCCCTGAGTTTTCGGCCATTAGCGACACGGTCCTGATGCGCCAGCATTTCCTTTTGTATTCCTTCCCTGTTGGCAAGTGCTCAGTGATGCATCTCATAGGGAGTTGACAAGATTGCATAACATAACAATAATTTTTTTTTGCATCACCACAAGAAGTAAAGGGCCACATCCAGTCCCCAGGTATGACACTCCGGAGCTAGACTGACCAGATTAATGGGTTTTCATGATTTTTAATTATTTAGCTGGTTCAACCTAAAAGTTCTCTACAGATTTTAGTTGGAAGAGGTTGAAATTGATTTGCTTAATTATCTGGGGCTTTTGAACAAATATCGAGGTACAAAATGTTCTGTACATGTTCAAGCAAAAGTTACCCAATGGCTCCATCTAATGGATGAAAGTTTAGAATACAGAAATAGTCATCCTGTCAATCTGCAGCGTCATGTTTACCTGTCTGTACTACTTATACAACAGTTGGAAATACTGTACCTCTTTGATAAATGAAGCTGATTAGGACTCAATCATAAAATAAATGTAATGGCAAGGTATTTTACACAATGTATTAAAGAGAACATTTAGGGCACCAATGTTTTTAGTAGTTTCATTTAATAATCAACATGGCATTATATACAAAGCAAGCAAATTAAAGTCCTAATGTCAGGGCAAAACAATTGTGGTTTTAAAAGAGGGAATTCTATGGATGTATATCAGAGGTGAGGTTTTCAGAGTGGGATTCTTAATTCTAATGGAAATAAAGATTTAGGCCTACTACACTGGTCATACAGTCCCTGACTCTGATCAACAGTGTGTTTTCAACTTCTCTCTCTCGTCCCTAGTCACAAGTAGCTTATGTGATTTAATAACTATAAAAATTTTATCAAAACATACTTGGTTGACTAATTTGCTTTAATGATGTATATAGTAACCTGCTAGCAATCAGCAACTGTGTGTGTGAAAGTGGATGTATATTGGGGAGATGGGACACCTGGGTTCTCTTCTTCTCCATCCTGTACATACAGTACCATACTGCAACAATTAAGTAACCTCATCTGTGTACAGTTATGGGGGAAGATAGTGTGGGTGCAGATATACAGTACAAATGGTAACAACATTCTAAGAATTTCACTTTCTTGGGGTACAGCACTCATATACAAAGGGGAAAAAAATAAACGAAATCAAAACTTTCCCTTTGAAATGGCCACTGTTCGTGAGCGTTTGCCAATTGTTCTACACAGCAAGACAGCAAAACACAAAACGAGTGGAAATGAACACCAACACAGCACAAATTACACATCAGGTGTCAATATGTGTTCCTTCCATCTTCAGCCCTCTTTGTCCATATTTTACCATATGGCAGCTTGATTGTCCAGTCTAACCAAATTCAAACCAGCAATTTTCTACTTGGTTGATCTTATCTAGGCATGTTACTTCCAGGGATGCCAATCTCTTGAAATTTGAACCTGACAGTGTACTTTCGTCAACTACAAAAAAAAAAAAAAAAAGGAGAAATCTGAATTTTAAAAGGTCCCACTGTACTTCCAGAGAGAAGAGTGAAATGTCCTCAATCACTGCATGTAACCACAGGTGAAACCTTATAATTGAGCTATCTGCATTAAAAAAAGATTCACACAATGTTTTTAGTAGCGCAAGCACAGTTCCCAATTACGCAAGTTTCGCAACCAAGCAAATTAAATTAAATTAAACACTGGGTTTCTGAAAATTACAACAGAAAAAGGCTTGCTCTTTTGCTTTCATTCTACTTAAACCAGTACAACCAAACACTGTAGAATATTACAGTAGAGATGTTTCAATGAGCTACAGACCCAGGTCCACAATGTACTAACCCTCCATGAAAAGCAAACACAAAAATTATAAAAGGTTAAAAGCTTACAGGTTTACAACATCTGTATAATTTATCCCAAGTCTTAAAGACATGTTTGCACTACAATCAGATGGGCAGTTTAACATATGTGTAAAATGTCATGTGGAGGAATATTCAGCAAGTTCCTTCAGGTAGACACTTGTAATTTTACAAAAATTGAAGATCCTGAAAGGGCAACTTCTCATCACATTGTCCATCAAGTGTGTCCTAGCAAAAGCAAGTCTGGACACGTTCAAACATTTTCCTATTCTTAAAAAGATACACTCTTTGCCGAAATAATTCTGTCAATTTAGACAATTTTCTCCAGAGGCGTAATGAAAACCTGCCATTTTTAGATCTGTCGATCACTGCTGGCCCCCAAAATTGGTCAGTTAGATTCCACCTTCTGAAGATCCATTGAAATACATCGTCTCCAAAGGCGATCCAATCCAGCAAACAAATTCTCGTCATGGGCAGAGGTATGACCAATGTTCAATGGGACTGCAGAGAAGTTACTATAATAAACAAAATGGAGGAAAACATTATGGTTGACATCTACAGATGTTTTGGAACAGAGTACTTACTTTTTATTACTAAATTATATAAAGTAAAACTTACCTGATTCCCATCACTCATCATCAGACATGTGGGGCTTGGCTATCGCCATTTCCTCTTTACATGCTGCTATTTGCTTGCATTTCTGAAAGGACATGAAAATACTTAACTTGATACTCTACCGCAATGGAAGTATCTATGGTAAAAGGAGATAGAATTGAGATCATTTCTAAAACCCTAATATACCAACCTCTGTGAGTTCCTTGATGCTGAAGCTGTTGGCCTGTTGTGTCACCTTTCTCTTCACCTCCTCTATATTAGCCAGATTTGGTGTGGGCACAGGAGGTGGCTTGTTGGTAATGGTGGGAAGTGGTGGCATGGGGGACATAGCAGCTAACGCACCCATGTTGGAAAGGGCTGCTGTCATTGTAGCTGCAGTCATACTTGCCATGGCAGCATTCATGGGCATGCTGGGCATCCCTGGCATACCTAGGGGTAGACTCATTGGCAAACTCATGGGCAGTGGCAAAGGTAATGACAGAGGTTGTGGAACTGGAGGTGGGAGAGGCAGCTGTAGAATGGCTTTAGGTTTTAAGCTTTCTGGGATGGGGACTCCAGCCTTAGCACACATGGCAGCGGCATTAGCTTTTGCGATCTCAAGTAACTGGTCTTTGTCTGTTGAAAGAACAAAAGCAACATCATTAGTAAGCTAAAAACAAAAACACATATATGAAAATACATATTCTACAAATAAATATACATATGAATGCGTATTACATCATACCAAGATCAGTGAGGCGTGGTGGTGTTTTGCTGGTACTCCGACGAGTTCGAGATGTTGATCTCTTTTTGCGCAGAATCAGGATTGGAGAGTGGCTTGGTTCACGTTTCCATCTATCTCGCCGATCAAATGAGCGACTGCGGAATGCTGGTCTCCGATGTCGAGAACCGGAGCGAGACCTTCTTGAGCGTGATCGGCGGTTTCGTGTTGTTGATCGGGAACGAGATCTCCTTTTTCTGCCAGGTGAACGAGACCTGGAGCGCTTACCATCATCTCTGGATTTTGATCTCTTCCTTCGAGCTGGTGATCGTGACTTTGAGCGTCTTTTCCTTCCCTGAGAACGAGATTTTGATCGTCGTCTTTTTGGTGATCTCGACTTGGAACGCTTTGCACGAGTTCGAGACTTGGACCTTGATTTTCTCCTTCGTGTTGTTGATCTTGAGCGCGATCTTCTCCGTCTCACAGGTGACTTAGTTTTAGACCGCTTTCTTCTTCCACGAGATGGAGACCTGGACTTCCGTTTCCGTCCGGGAGACCGTGACCTCTTTCGCCTAATTGGAGATTTAGACTTTGAATGCCGCCTTCGGCTGGATGATCTTGATCTGGAACGCTTTCTCCGTACAGGAGACTTTGATTTTGAGTTTCTTCTTCGTGAGGGAGACCTAGATTCAGAATGCTTCTTCCTTGCAGGTGATAATGATGTTGACAGTTGTCTCAATTTCAACAAGCTTGATCTTATTTTGCTGGATGACTTTGTTTCGTCATGTTTGGCACTACCTGGTGAAGATGCTCTAGAATGGTCTGACCCTTCACGGTCACAGGAATCTTCCCTTTTGTTTGATTGTGAGAAATCACGATGGCCCTGAGAAGCTGCCTTGTCGGGTGAGGATAAATGTGAGGTAGCCTGTTTGTTTGAGTTGTTTGAGTTATTTGAGTTTTTAGGGTCATCAAGCTCAGCTTCTGATAATGGCATATCCTGCTCATCTGATGAGATGGAGTTACTTTTCTCAGCCAATGGAGGTTTTTTCTTTAGTCCTGCAGGACCAGGTGATGTTGCCAAGTCCTCATTTTCAGAGCTACTCCCTGTAGTCCCATGTGGGGGGGATGTATCAACTCTCTTCATTTTAAGCTTCAGCTTCTGAGTTTCTTTTGATTTCTCATCTTTAGGGAGAGTGTGTGATTTTGAGCGTCGTTCAGCTGGAGAGACACTCCTATCTGTAGACCCCCTGCCATCTGAGAGAGATCTGTTTGGAGAATTTGATCTTGAGTTTTCTCTCCTTTTAGTTGATGTAGGCCTTCTACTGCTTATCACAGGTGATCTTGATCTTGAATGTCGTGACATGGATCGTGATTTTGATCGTTTGGTTCGTTTTGGAGATTTAGACCTATTGTGACTTCTTTGAGGTGACCGTGATTTTGTTCTCCTTCGTCTTGCTGGGGACCTAGAGCGAGATCTACTTCGTCGTTTAGGTGTTCTGGATCTTGACCGGTTCTTACGGATTGACCGTGACCTTGTTCTCCTGACCCTCTTGCCCCGAGACCTAGACCTACGTAGAACAACAACAGATCTTGATCGAGTTCGCCTGTTTCTTCTGACAGACCGAGAGCGTGACCTCCTAGCCCGAGAAACTGGTGATCTCCTTCGTGGGCCTGAAATGGATCTGGAGAGTCTGCCTCTTCTCACAGAGCGAGACCTTGTCCTGGATCTACGATTCCTTCTGCGAGATAAAGATTGCCTGGATCTTGAACGTCGCATGCGCTGCACAATGGACCTGGATCTTGATCGCCTGCCATGTCGTGGTGACCTGGTTCTAGACTGCCTATTGCGTGATCTAGAGACAGAGCGTCTTGTTCTCTTGGGAGACAGGGACCTAGACCTCCGTCCTGTCCTCCTGATAGATCTGGACCTTGACCTGCGCTTCGGTGATGGTGACCTGCGTTTTGGTGAAGGTGACCTGCGCTTTGGTGAAGGTAACCTGCGCTTCGGTGAAGGTAACCTGCGCTTCGGTGATGGTGACCTGCGCTTCGGTGAAGGTGACCTGCGCTTCGGTGAAGGTGACCTGCGCTTCGGTGAAGGTGACCTGCGTTTTGGTAATGGCGACCTGCGCTTCGGTGATGCTGACCTGCGCTTCGGTGAAGGTGACCTGCGCTTCGGTAATGGCGACCTTGAGCGTTTCCTTTGGGGACTACCCCTTACCTTAGGACCAGATACAGACCTATCCCTGGACGATGAGCGTTCCTTTCGAGAAGCTGACTTGACAGGAGATCGACAAGGACTTGGTGAGCAACTTGGGCTTGATTTTTTTGAGACAGATCTTGACCGAGAACGGGAGGGAGAGGGACTCTCCATTCTGCTGTGCCCATCTTTTTCCCTTTGATCGCCATTTGCTTCCTTAGAGCATACTATGGGAATGCTTACATCTTCTTTCTGGAGGTTCTCTTGTTTGGGAATTATATCAGGCAACTCCTGCACTGTGCTGAAATTTCCATTTTCTCCACAGCATTGCACAGTCTTCTTGGTGGGATCACAGTGCTCATCTCTTTTGACTACATTATCAAGCAACTCTGTCACATTACACTGGACAGTTTTCTCAACAGAAGGTTCTGACTTTATAGTCCTGACATCTACCGTTTCTTCAAGGTGAGGCATTATCCGGGCTTTAGAATCCTCAGAAGAATCCACGGCAGTCTTTTGGTCCATATCCATGTTGTCTGAAGCCGGCAATGGCTTAGCTTCTGATTCCGGCTCGGACCCTGAACCGGCACTATCCTCTGATTTGTTTTCTTCTTTTTCAACACATTTTTTCGTACCTCTTCTTTTCTTTCTCCCTGTACGTCGTTTGGGTTTCTTTGCCTTCACAACACTGTCTTCTCCTTGAAAGTCTGTGTAGAAAGAAGAATATTCATACCAATTACACCATGATCAATTAGTCGTAATTCCAAGATATTTAATCAGTCGGCTTACAGAAATGCTATTACTACCACAGTAGGGCTACTAATACACCGTCTAAAACTAGTGTGGTCGAATAACAGTATCTGGCAAAATACACAAAGAACATGGCAAATCAATGCAAGTTATTTCCAACTAGAGTAACAACAAAACAACCAACTGAATCTGCTGCTCCTCAAATTTGGATTATAACAAACATGCCACACAAACATACATGTATGTCATGATGCACTGATCAGAAAGAGTTCACAAAATGCACAACATAATAATACGACAATCAAAGAAATATTAAAATGGAAATTTTCATTATACAAAAATAAGGTGGTCTCAACAAATACACTTGCCTGGTAAGGAGTTTCCTGAGGTTTCATCTTTTATTTTAGTTTGTTCTCCTCCCTTTGATGACACAAGACTTTCTGTCTTCTTAGCTCTGTGACAAATGAAAACAGTAATCATCATGTGAATATATATGTCAGAAAGAAAACAAAAAGGAGGGGTGGGGGGTGGTGTGGTCAACTTCTTGATATTTTTTTTAAAGCATGTCTCCTCACCTGGCTCTTGTTTGCATTTGCATTCCACAGTCAGATTCTTCAGATTCAGAACTGCTATCTTTCTCATTCTTGCGCTTCTTCCTCTTCTTCTTACTTTTATGTTTCTTTTGCTTTTTAGCCTTCTTCCGAGGAGTTTCACTTCCTTCCTTGGTCACAGACAACTCCATGGCAGCACTATTATCAGAGGCCTCTTCATCATCTGTAAGAAACACAGAATTCAGCCCTTGAGCGAAACACTGTTCCCTGATGCTCCCAGTGAGCATATTGGCACCCTGCATGTTAGCATCTGACATTTGTGTGTGAATGGGTGAGTTTTATGTGCATTGTAAAGCACTTTCTGTAGAAATGTGATTTATTAACCACTCACTTCAAAGTGCACGGCACTGCGAAACAAGGTTAACTCTAGTTTTATTTCCAAACCTCACGTTGCAGCTCTGGTTAACAGCACTTAGGGAATTGTTGTCATAGGGACACGCAAAAGCAGTATGCACATTCAGATCTCATCTGTGCGAGTAAAGCACATCAATCACTAATTTGAAAGATACCCAACATTAGCGTGACTGACAGATAGTGACAAAGAAGAATAGCTACTCATTTTTAATTCAGATCTGAGATTACAGCTGTAGGCTACCACAAACAATTATGAGGTATAGGCCTAAAATACGGTGTCTGTGCATCTCAGAAATATTTTCTTTATGAAATTTAGGCCCAGCACTGTTTTGGGACTTACCTAGTGCAGTATTCACAGCACATTCCATTGCTTCTGTTGACACTGCTTCCTTTTCAATCTCTGCTGACCACAGAATGGGCTAGGCCCGCTCCACCACAGAAGGGGAGGTCACAGTTCACTGGAATCTGCAGAAGATGAAATACACATGTTACACACGTACCCTACAACCATATCCCTCACTGCACTGTTTTGACCAAGAACAGCTGGTCCTATTTGGAAAATGGTCCACAATTAATGGTCAAAATGGAATCAAAATAATATAAATAAACCCAAACACAACCACAAAGAAACACACCGTGAATTCCTCTGTTAATCTACTGTTCGTCTCTATAACAAAATCCAGGTTCAATCCCGGGTTGTTTATCCCTCTGCCAAATCCTTCATTGTTACATAATCAGTTACACACAGATAATCCATAACCTTTGTTGACTACAGACACCATTATCATTTTGGAAGGTGTCATTTTATTTAGTAGAACTTAAAAAACAAAACAAAACAAAAATCTCAATAAGTTCTCAATAAGTAGCCTAAGGGCAATTTCACCTGATTTCACTGCCTGAACAAAATGTTCTGCGTCATCAAAGTAGATGACATGAATATAACAAACCCCTTTATAAACAATTTTCTGAACAGTCTCTACCCTACCATCTCTGTAATTTTCTTTATGCAATAGTTACACTTATTACCAGGTTTCTTAAGAGACACAGTGGGACAACAGAAGGGTCAGTGGGCCACTCAAGAAACAAATTATGGTCGGGCGGGAAACGTGTGTTATGGTGTCAGTTCCTTGCATGCTGGCGAAGGAGAGCAGTTGAATGAATCATTCTTGTTTAGTGAGCACATGTCCGAAGATGTTCGTATAAAACAAGAACAAGAGAGGCTTCCAAGAAAGGATTGAAATGTTTAACGGCAATGCTATTTTTTTCCTGCAAGTCCATTCGAATGTGCTAGTAAACCAATGGTAACGTTAGCCCATTCAACATTAGCGATGGTAGCCTGTTTTTTGTAGGCACCTACAACATTATTTAAATTTCAGCACGTTTTCTGAAGCCTTACTACTGTGGCATGCAATTGATTGAGGTCACATTACCTGTAGTATTAATGCTACATCATTTTTTTTGTAACGCTGCATTGACGTCAATTAAGACTAACATTATTTAAAGTTTACAGTGGCGACCTCCGTGTAACGTAAACAGATTGCCCCAGGAACTAGCTAACGCTAGTTATGAGTTAGCTGGCACTGCTAACGTTACCTTAAATTACCATAACAAACACTACAAATAACTGCTGACCCGTCATAAACATCAAGTAAACATAACGTTACTTCTGCATAACATTAGATACACTACAACAATGCAATCATCAAAACCTCTGAACAAGCCAACAATGTCTGAATTTCACGCGGCGTGGTTACACAATTGTTGATTACCGTTAGCATCTAAATCATTTGGCTCTACGTTAGCTAACATTAGGGCCCAGGAGCGAGGCCAGTTGCACATGAGCTAAAACTTAAACATTGCACAACGTTCACATAACTAGGCTATATAGCTGAAGACGATAATGATGGCATATGACGATAATGGCACCCAATAACATTGTCTTCAACATACTGGCCTTCATTAATAAACATTCCCAAAAAGCAAGCGGCCAAGTGAATCAAAATAGCATTGCTAACAAAGAAGCTATTGCTAATCTTGTTGCACCATTTCCACACTCAACACCGTTCTCTTCCAACGACTGCTAACGTTAAGCTGGAAACTGATTATAACGTTAGCTATCCTAACATCACAAGCCGACCAGGGTTTAGCATTCACGTTAGCAACTATTCTTTCAATCTCTCACGACATATATGACTAGTGTTACAAGACTACTCTAAAGAATATTCACATGTATGCATGTAAGTTAAGGGTTCTCACCTAGTTCTTCGATTTATTCAATTTTATTGATTACGAAATTCTGGAAACTTGCTGAAAATGAGTCGCCATGACAGTCAGGTCGGTCGGACAGTTTGTCCACCAGTATCCCAGCATCCCGCGAGAGCAGAAAGTTTCCCAGAAGTCTTGAGATCAGATGAAACCATGGAGACGGTGGAGACGGTAGAGACGGGGATTTCTATGGTTACAGTGGATGGGATGGTTCAGCCCAGGTGTAGCTGGCCCTGTGGTAGTAGTTATTACCAAAGATTCTTTGGTTCGGTAGCCTATGGTCGATAGGTGCTTTAGCGTACTATGGTGGCCTGGTGCTTCATTGGTTTCTTTTGACAGGTTTCAAGATTCAAGACATGGATAAATGCACAGGTATAAAGAAGAGTGAATGGAGATGAACTAGGCCTAATGAAATAATATTTTATTTAATAGATTCGACAGACTATTGCGTTCACTATAGGTTACAAATAGGTGCAAAACCACCTGTTGTACTTTACAATATTTTTGAAAGACAGTTTTTTTTAGCTTCTGAGGGTTTATTTGTCACATCAGAACAATGACCTGTTCAACCAGTCATGGCTCTTTGTGTGTTCAATCATTCTCTATCGCATAGGCTGTGTAAAACTATTGTGATATTAGCACAATCTCTTTTCAGAATAATAGTCTGTTTAGCTGCAAGCTAGCCTTAGTCTAGGCTACATCTGTTTTGGATGCTTGAGATCTGCTCCATGTTTGGTAGGCCAGACAAGCTAGCAAAGCCTCAGTTTTGCATTTTGCTACAGGCCAAGGGGAATTCTCAAATGGTGTAGGTTATAGTTTTTGTTGTTGTTGTTGTTGTTGTTTTCCCCTTTTTTCTAACAGAAATTGGAGACAGAACCAATAGGTTAAAGCAAAGTCTTTCTTCTTCTCCTATATAAGTGTCTCTGGTTAAAGTCTAAACAATGTCCCACTCCACAAAGTTAGCTAGGCCTATAGGCTAAATGTAGGTCTAGGCTATATGAGAGTTAAGAAAAAGAATTTTTGGTGAAACAAAAGCATTTGGTCCTCTAGGCTAATGTCCGGCCCAATTAATTTTGCCATTGGAGCTCATTAGCACCACTCAATGCCCCGCCAATAGGCCTACCAATTCACCTAAAATCCAAGAAGAACCAATCACAGCAGCCAGGGCTGGCATTATCTCTCACAACCACTAGGCTACCATAGTGTAGGCCAGGGGTCTTCAACCTTTTTCAGCCCAAGGACCCCTTTTCTGCGAGACAGTCTGTTCGCGGACCCCCATCCCCAAATGTAGTAGCCTAGGCCTACCACACAGGCACACTCCACACTAACAGATGCATCAATCTGCCTTTGAGACAGGGTTTGTGTATCAGGGTCCACACACAACTATACCCGATGTATAGTCTGATTTTGTTTGATTTATGTATTTGTATGTATTTACAATTGCAGACTATACAGACAGTTATGCCTGTTTTCATGCATAGGTTACGTACGACGGAAAGGGATCCTTATCACTGTAGGCCTAATCCAAAGGCTAAAAAAGATAATGCACGGTGATCCATCATAAAGGGACGAATTTTAATTGTAGTGGGGCAAAGGATTAAGCTAATGGAGTGGGTGGAATACATAACAAAAAAATACTCCAGTTCAGATATAATTTGGCGGACCCCCTAGGGGTCCCGAACCCCCCCTGTTGAAGACCTCTGGTGTAGGCTATGGACACTGTATCCTATTTTTCTTCAACTGGTGTAGCCTAAACAGTGGTTACAGAATGATGTGTTTTTCTGTTTTAACTTATATTCCAGTGTTATGGATGTGACATTTGCATGCATTAATTGATTAATTAAATGCCACACAAGCTTTACAAGCCTAGCAGTATTTCACAATTTTGTTCATTTTCTTATGCACTCCATGGCTAAATACAGGCAAACTCAAAATCAATCATGATTTACATCATAAGAAAATGAGCCTTTCAATTAGTGTTATGGATATGACAAGAAATGGACAAGCTTTTATGGGCAAAATTAGTTTTCCTATTATATGAAGTCTGTGAAGTTTACAGAGAAATGTGCATTTCCGTAGATTGTCCTCTAGGAGGCGGCATTGCACCATTGTGGTATGCCTAATGCATTGGTTCAGGATAAATCTTTTCCTCATTATCTGTGTGTTTCTCAGGAGTGGTGCTTTGCCAGTTATTGGACCCCCCCCCCCCCAGCTTGTGTGTGATAGCTCTAATGGATCCCACTCATATAAAGAGGTAATCTATTGTAGGACTCTTTGACTGGCATGAATGGCAGACAGGTGAAAAGCACAGAATTACACAAGTAGTTTTCAGTAGGCTATGGCTTCTTTCAGTATGTGGCTTGGTGTTTAACTTATCTGGTTTGCTTATTTTGTCCGTGTTAAGACAGAAAAAATATCAGACAGGCTGGCCTACAGTCATCCATGTGACCCACATGTGCAGATTATGATGATGCCGTGTAGGGGGTGAGACAGGCAAGCCATCATTTATCCCTTCACCTCAAACAACAGGCCATGTGTGCTGAACCTGACCTGATCTTGCCTGAAAGGAGACCAAGCAGACTCTGTTCTCTCAGGTAATCTCAGCAGACACACATGTTGAATATGGATTACCTTCAAATTACCACACTAGAGAGGTCTCTGTATAGGTATTCCCACCTGTCTCTGTGGTTGTCAACAAGTGAGACCCATGTGATGCTAGTCACAATAGGACTGAGAATATTTTGAATGTTCTCACTCCAAATGTGCATTGTACAGTTCAACATGAAGACAACAACAACAAAATCATCTGACTTGTAGTAGACTGATTCCAATTAAATTGTATTTGCATGAAAATAATTAGTAAAAAAGCCACTTTTTCTCTTTAGGAAGAGCAATGATCAAAAAAATCCTGCATTTGCACCTTTGGCAATAACTATTTATCACAGTGAGCTTGTAATGCAATGAATTAATGTCATTGTAAATACTGTAACCTATTAAATGAAGAGAAAAGGTATAGCAAAGGGATTTACAGCTACACAGCAGGTTCCCATTCTCCCAAATGGCTTACAGAGGATATTCGTTTGTGTTGCAGAGTATGTCAGGTCAGCAGTCTCCTTTTGGCTTGCCCTCCATCCTCTGCCCTTGCCTTTATGGTGTTAACTGATGGCCTGACAAATGGCAAAACGACCTCACTGTCACTGGGGATTAGCCACCCTGTCCATTAGATTTCTTTCCCTGTTCTTCAGCGACACCAAGCTCCTATGTGTTAAACTAATTTATTATGAGTGCGTACAGGGCTCTTAAACAACACAAATACTGGTCTGATTTAATAGGCAACACATTTTAAATAAGGTGTAGGATAATAGAGGGTCCACTTCCACCTCCACTTGGGGGTCTATGAACAAGGATGTTTAAGCATGACTGGAATTACAGTAGCTTTTGGCTCCTAGATGACAGAATGCACTTTCCAAGTGGTTGGTTATTAGATAATCTGAAGAAGCTAAAGAAATGAACAGGAAATACAATGCGGTCCAAGATATACAATCGGAGTATAAATATTTAATGTTTCCATTGATAATTTTTTTACAGTATAAAACTAAACATTTCAAATTGCACTAGACTCAATCTCCATCATGATGTTGATAAATATATACATGCAAAAAATAGCAAAAAAACCCAGGAAACTATTCATGTAGTTAAAATATAACATTCTGCATAGAATCCAATTCTTATGCTAGCCGTCCTTGATATATTGCACTCTAAAATATATACACAGAGAGTGTTACACATCCTCAGACTATGGCACCGACTATTTGGACTGCCTCACTTAGAGAAAACTGTGGACTAATTTTATTTGTGCGCTTTTTTGATTGTAGGCTACCCATCCCTTAATGAAGAGACCTTTTATGGATTTTTTTTTCAAAGCTGCAGTATCTACACAATTATCTTACTTAAAGCAATATACCGGAGTAAGTTTAAGCATAGTCCTGCTGCACAAGCCTTCTAACAGCAATATATTTTGCATGAAATGAAAGATTTTCGAACAGCACAGACCTAATGCGAACGCGAAACACTTTACATTGAGTCAATGTAACCTCAGATCTTAGTTTCGGTTTCCAACAGTCAGGTCCCATTGATTCAGTGTAAAGTGCCTGTTCGCTTCTGCGTTTGCGTTCGCTCTGTGCTGTACCAAATTATTTTGTTCCACTCGCTAACTTGCGCATTTAGCAAGCTCTTTCAACAGGGCTATGCTTGAATTCACTCCGGTACTCTCCTTTAAGTGTCACCACCAGTATTTTGGTTATCTCCTTTCACTGAGTTTATTACTAGTCCATGTAGGCCTAGATAAAAATGTAAACAAACATATCATAAAAAGACTTTGGCTGAAAAAAAAATCTCTTCTTTTTTTGGTTAAAGATTTGTACTGCTAAAAGTTGCCGTCAAACAAGTTTAAATATTATGATGATAGAAGTCAGACATGAATCACCAGGTTATCCGGGTTGTTACCAGTCTAAGTGAAATGTCAACCTAATTATGGAAAAACTAATCACTGAAACGGTGATCATTTTCTTCATAGGATATGAGTGGTGGTGGCAGTCCAGAGGGGAGACCAATTTAGCACTTCAGTAAGTATTCAGTAAGTATCTCAAAACTCTTCAGTCTTCAGTGTCTTCAAACAGTGTTGGTTATGACTGTGAAAAGGTTGGTCTCTGCAGTGATTCCATCTCCAACTGTTCTTTATGACAGTCTGTGGTATCAACTGGTAACCTCTTTTTCTCCAAAAAGGGGACACAAAGAAAGCTGCCAGTTGAAAACTGCAGAGTAAATTTTGATGCAAGCTTGACCAGTGAACAGAGCAGACAGAAAGGTATAGTAAATACAAGCATAATCTCACACACACATACACACACACACACACACACACACACACACACACACACACACACACACACACACACACACACACACACACACACACACTTATTCATTCATTCATTCATTCATTTATTCATTCACACACACAAAGACACTCATGTTTCTCTGTTGTTCTTCATGTCCACAAAGGTTTAAGCTGCCATTGGCCCAGTAACGCCTTTGCAACATGTACGGCCTTTACCCTTCCAGTAGTAACTCAGTAACATGCACACAAGTCCAACCACAGGTAAGACTGCAAGCTTCCAGGCCTCAGAGGGCACTACAAGAAAACAAATAGAGAGAAAAGGTCAACATAGTTTATCACAATTTCTTGATATAAGGACAATATAGATTACATTAATACGTATACATGTACTTTCTGTCAAGCTTATGAACTAGGGGTGGGTGGTTTCCTAACCCCCCGCCCCCCATTTCATCTACATTAATTTGGAGATGGTACCAAATCACATTGTCTGATAAAGGATACCTCAAACAGTGGCAAAATATTGCCTAGTATCCCTTTAATTAGCATTGGTAGTGTAAGGCTTTGACAATACACAGTATATGACACCAACCCAAAGCACAATTTGTAATCTGCTGATATTGTAGATTAGGTCAAAGATATTCATGGCATAAAAGGAACTCACATAAAATCTCCACCACAACAGTAGTAGCCAAGTTTCCCTGAGGATCATGGACATGATAGGAGCCCACATCAGCAATCTGGAAGTCCTCCAAGACAATCTGATAGTTAGACATCTTCAGCCTCCCCTCGTAGCTCTGCTTCTCCTCCAAAACAAGCACACCGTCCCGCACAAGGACCCTCGGCCTAACATAGTTGTTCACATTACACTTAGCAATTTCTGGATGGAAGAGGAGGGTCACTTTGGAGAGACTGAAGGGCAGGTCAATGACCAGATCTTCATTCATTTCCAATGATTCATAACTTTTGGTCTCTGGGGGAAGATCAGAGAAGAGAACAGAATAATGTGTTAGAGGCTTCAAAGGCAAGAAAGAAGACAGAGAAAGTGAGTGACGTTGTCTTGTCCCCCCTCAATCCTCTTTCTTTCAAATCCTGACTTACCAGTGACAATGAGGACTGTAGTTGACACGGGTTTGCCCTTGACATCTCGTAGCGTGTAATTCCCCTGGTCCGTTTGGGTGATGTTTTTTGCTAGCCAGTGTCCACCTATCACCTGACCTCTACTCCTCTGGCTGACTGTGGGGTCGGTACGGTTCCACAAAAGCACTGGCTCCAAGTAAGATCCCCTTTTAGTGAACTCCAAGAGGTCTCCCTCGAGATGGATGGTGAAATTACTTCCATAATCCAATCTTTCCAGATGGGCACATTCTGAAAACACCAGTTATTAGTATGTGATACTGAAAATGCAAGACAAAAAACAGAAGACACAGAAGACAGCTTCTCACCTGTTACTGTGAGGGAGTATGTCTCATTATCCATATCAGTGTCATTGAAAGTGATCATAAATATCCCCTGGTCTTCTACGTTTAGCTGGGGCACCTCAAAATACAGTCCGGATTTGTTGGACACAAGACTATATCTGTTGTCTTTCAGCTACAAAAAAACAGTAACACATGCATGTCAAACACTTGAAACTGCATTCATAAGTGATAATGTTACATTATTGTGCCAAATCAAATTCAGGTAGGCCTATGGTTTGTACTTTAATAATTGGCCACATACATCCATTGAGAGACCCAAACACATATATTTACCTGTCCATTCTCCAGTAAAAGTCTCTGAGGTCCAGCAGGGATAGTGGGTGTGAAGTAGACTGAGGCTTTGGCTGGGTCTGGGGTATCTGTTGGTGTAGCCTCCATGAGCAGGAGGCTGAAGTTCTTGTTGTAACATCCGCCAACATCTTCTGGGTCGTCTGATTCTGGGAACAACAGGCAATCTCATCATGAGTGAATTATCCTTTGATTAGTCAAATGCATGTGTGTGACTTTCAAGCACTGAGAATGTGAATGGACTACATGTTTACATAACACCTGGTTGCTAATAGTTTCCATATGTCCTGCTCTCTGATTGATGGACATACCGGCAAATGAAGTATCTAGAAGAACAAACAAAATATCAGTTTAGTTAGCCGACACAGTTATAATATATGATAACTGTATAGAATTTAGGATTTAGTATAATGCACATAAAACTCACCAGCAAAAAGGAACACAAACAATGGCAACCAAGGGATCGTGGCCACTGTAGTGTAGGAGAAAATGCAAATATCCACATAAAATACAACTGTGAAATGTTTCAATGTGAGATAAACTGATAAACTCAAACTATATAATGTTTTGTTTGTTTGTTTGTTTGTTTGTTTTATTAGGCCTAATTTAGTTAATCTTTTTAAATGATGGCACAACCTCAATTCTTACATGGTATTTTTTTAGCCTGGAAAATTACATTGTCAGCAATTCTAAAATTTCAATATATCATAAAATGTTTTCTACAAGGTCTTTGTCTACATTACTTTACAGACAAGCCTTACTACGCTACAGACGATCATCACCTAGACAGCAGACAAGCAGCAAGTCAAACAACAAGAGAGCAACAAGTCAAGTAGATAATATCAGGACTTACACATTGTGCTTAATCTCAAAAGCCCATTCATCCCATGAAAACTCTTTGAACAGAAGATACTATGGGTGATTAATTATTTAGTCCTCTAGATGAGACCGTTAATTCAAACTTGTCTGTCATCAATCAATATCCGAAAGGAGAAACCAGAGTGCTCCAATGCAACAGAGTTTACAATCCACAGCAGATGATTACTCCCAAGGGGAGGAGCTAGGGTTTATCCACCTTGGCCTCTTAGACCTAGAGACTTGAAGAGACTGGAGGTAAGTATACATGGATAACCACCTGCCCTGGTTGGCAGGATCATAATGTTTACGCTTGACGCTTGACTTCCGTGGAATTAAGAATAGCCTTTCTGAAGATCCACACTCACACTCTTGATGAGTCAAACAAAACAATACGTCCAATGCCCAGCAAGATGTAAAAGTCAGCAGAGTCAGCAAGTGTGTTGTGAACAGTTTATTTATGGAAACTGTGGTATAGACATTCCAGTCTCTCTGGGATTATGAAACAAAACAAGAAGTCCAAGAAGAGTCAGTGATACTGTCACTGGATGCATAAGGGTTTTAAAAGAGATGGAGAGATTGGGTAATTGAATTAAATCACTTGGCAAAGGCCCTGTAGATTCATCAGCAGTTTCTGGAGCACTCCAACCCCAGCCTATCCGAAATCCAGCGCAGTCTCAGTCTAACTTAGGTCTAAGGTTATGCAGAGCAATTACCTAATACCTTGCATTACTTAATAGCTGCAGGCTGAATTGGTTGTCGGAGAAAATAGGTGAATGTTAATGGGGTAAATAGTCAGAGATTAGTAGAATCCAATCAACCGGTGGAGATCAAGAAAGCAGCCAAGACAAGAGATTGTGTGGTCCTCAGTATCACCAGCAGGTGGCAGTAAAAGAACACGTTAAATTTCATGGACACTTGACAGGAATGAGGGAGATGAAATTCCTTGAGAGTTTCAAGTCACCTTCGTGGTAGGTTATTATGTCCGCAAAGGTGTAGAGAGCACATGAAAATATGGTTTCAATACTGTGGTTGTATAAACGTGACAATTAGTTGTTGGTGCCCATGTAAATGTTAACATTTTAAGCCTTCAAACTAGCCAAGAAATCTATACATTCTGGCTCTATGTGTGGCTAGACTACCTTAGACAAAGAAATATTCATACAGTACATGCCACCTGTTAACTTGCGTCTTTTGATACCTTGCCATGCCACATGATGAAAGCTTTTAATTATTTTGGATTATTCTAGACCAGTCAGCAGGTTTGGTTGGGAGGAGTGAACTTGTCTTCCCATCACATGATGACCAGTTCAGATCATACCCAAAGTTCCCTGCATACTATAACCATCAAAAAGCTAGACTATTGGAGTTCTTCAAGGCTCAGTTGTAAGATCACTGCCATGTTTGAACCCTTACGTAAATTGAAGTTCTTTCTGACAACAGATTATGTGTTTGATGCCTTGAGTCACCATAAATAAAGCAGAAACTATAATCCTATCCATCTCTCTCCAGTGTATAGCAGAAACTATAATCCTATCCATCAAGGAGATGATCTGACACCACAATTTTGTAAGTGTCAAATATGAATCAAACTGATGTTTCAGATTAATCAAAGAGTGAGAAGCTCTATGGTTTATCGTACTGTTTGGCAGAAGTAACCAGCTGAAGTAACAGTAACAGGAGGCCTGAAGAGCCATCAATTAAAGCTGCTTGCTATTTCAAAACTTACAGACATTTCATGTTAGGCACACACACACACACACACACACACACACACACACACACACACACACACACACACACACACACACACACACACACACACACACAGAGAGATATCAGCATAGATGGATGTGGAAACATCCCTGTCAATGACATATATTTACATCAATTTCTGCCTTATATGCATACTTATGGGCTTTGGGAATCACTACAGTGAGGTTCCTTTGACCAGTAAAATCTTACATTTCAGGTCTGAAGTAAAGACAGGAGAGGAAATTGCTTGGGGCAGAGGGGGAAGTGGAAGGCACCATCTTCTGTTGCCAAGGGGACAAGAACACAGAACAGCCAATTAAAGTTAGAAATGAAAACCTCAGTCTATACCACACAAGGCAGCTTTTCAAAGTTCCCATTCACTTTCATGGTCAATGCTCACTTTGTGGTGATGACGTACCAATTCATCTAGTGTTTATGGAAGCACCTGTTATCTTTTCATGAAAGAGAGGGGAGAAAAAAAAACATCTTTTGCCTACTCTGTGAGACAGCTTCCTACTTTGTTGTTAAAGGACACCATGCTGCATGTTTGACAGGCTGTGTTGATCAAGAAGTGCAGTGCATGATGGTTCATGTTTTTTAATGAACACTTCTCCAGTGTGTTCTAACCTACTCAATATGGGACACATGTGGTGACAAATTAATAAGCATTGTCTCTCGCTGCTCAAGATATTAATTGAAGATGCAGACAGTGAGACATGAAGAGGCAAAAATAAACACTAAAAATGAGGGGTTGTTAAAGGACAACTTCAGTCGATTTCAACCAGAGCTCTGTTGCTTAAGCTACTCGAGACTTGCCAGTACTGAAGCTAACACATGGGAGCAGAGCTTTAAACTGAGTTTTTAATATCTTAACATGGTCCAAATGGGTTGAAACAATGTCACCCCAAAACAATGTAACATTATCAGACACTTTACACCAACACAGCACTGTTGTAGCCTATGTGTGCTACAAATGACTAAAAGGTGGTTAAAACATTGTGTTTATGCAAGCAGCCACATATCGTTTGTTATATGAGTTGGCCCAAAATGTCTAAATCTCACCGATACTGCAGTGCAATTCTTTAGTCACCCCAGGTCAGGCTCAGGACTGTGTGGATTTCAGACAGATATGTTTTTATATTGGTCCAAACATAAATTGGTACTTCATTTGTAATTGTGCAATCATTACATAAAAATAAGCTTTTCCTTGATATTTTTTGTTATGTCATTCTTACCTACTTCTTTCCCAGTATCTCAAAGGTCATAATTTAAGTTAGTCCAAAGCAGATTGATGTGAATAGGTGTATGGGTAGAAATGGCCTGGTTTTCAGCAGCCAGTCAGACTGCACATGTTCCTGAAAAATGATGTTTGGCTACAGCTGGACTTGTCAGCTCATCTCTTTGCCCGTGATAAATTCCACAGTTAAGTGCTCTAAGTTTGGATTTATGTGGCATAGGCTCAGGCATAAGCAAAGCTCAGGAGAAAACAAATAGCTATGAAAGTGTTTTAATGATGCTTGCCACTAATTAAGTAACATTATTTTAAAACAATTTTCTATTGATTCAAATATAAATCCACATTTGTAGCTGACTTTATTGCTGAGTGTGTTCTTTGCCTCGTGATAAAGGGCTGTGGTTTTGAAGAGTTGGGACTACTTTTTGAAATATTTTTTTTGGAGGGGCTTTTGGCCTTCATTCTGATAGGATGTACAGAGCGACCAGAAACTAATGAGACAGAGAGATGGGGAAGGGTCAGAAAGTGATCTCGGGTTGAGCTCGAACCTAATACCACGAGCCACAGTGGACCCAGAGATGTAGCAATATAATCCTGTTACGCTTTGTGTAAAGAGTATTGTCATTGCTATTGAACCGTTCACGGAGGCTCTAAAACACACAAGGCTAATGGTAAACTGTTACAGCTTGACTGGCATTTAGTCCAGACGGGTGCAAAGCAAGGACATGGTGTTGGATTCACTTGCTCACTTCCCCACCGGACAAACTGCAATTAGTCTCTGAAAAAGGACACCTTGCGTGTGGTGGACAGGGGAAGGTCGTAGGGGTTAGAGGGGGTCTCGTTACTAATCAGCGCAATGGTGAGACCACTTCAGACAATCACAGGTGCAATTAAGGCTGACACGCCAGCTATTGTATCATATTAACAGCCATTAGTGGCAGGGTTTTTTTTTTCACGCCACAGAGGGGGCTTGTGTTGCAGATGAGCTGATGGGTGGTGTCAAGTAGCGCTCTAAACAGAAATAGCACTGGCGCATTGTTAACCCTCTCTTTGGATCATGTAGGCTAAAGGTATTAGATGAGGGTTGTCTCTGTCTCTGGTACCCAGAACCGCATCCTCCACCACCATCCACAGAGTCCACTCTTGGTGACCGCATGTTTACTCCCCATCACTGGGGGATAGAGGCTTCTCTTTGGTTCTGTGGTTTATGTTTGGAGCTGGCAAAGGTGTGCAAACGTGAGGTATTGAGTAGTTTAATCTCACATTGATTAGAAAACAGACAGCTGGAGTGAATGCTTCCATTTTCAAGGTCGGTTTGCTCTCATCTCTGCTTCTCAAATACCCCATCCTATTGAGTATTCAGTAGCATAAAACAATACCAATTGACAAAAACAGCAGAACAAGATACTCATATGAAACCTAAAGAAGCACTCAGACAGGATGCATTCTTTTGCAGACATCACAATCTGTGGAAACCATAAAAAAACAACCATTGTACTTGTAAAGAACCGCTTTGGGAAAATTTTAGTTGCTTCAGCCTTCTTCAGCAACTATTTACTCTTGCAAAAAAAAAAAAAAGTCAAGTACTTTTCTATTTGTTCAATCGAGAGCTATGCTCAGTTGGGAATAAATCTTCCTCAGCAATCATATTCTTCAAAACCAATTTCTTTTCATCATGTTTGTATCTGAAGGTTCTTTGCTGGAATCACACACTGTTGAGAATTACAGCAGTGACCAAAAGAATTACTTCTCCATCACTCAGTGAATTCTGTATTAATCAGTGACCCAACTCAGTCACCAATCAAATCACACATCAGGATGTGCTATTGTTGGCATGGTTACGGCTATGGCCTTAACAAGTTTCTGTCACTACTGAACTGGTGATGTGTTGACAGCTCTAGCCTGGGAGGGTACCTGTGAGCAAGTCTCATCGCCTAACTGATCGGTTCATCTTCTGTGTTATGGTTCTTCCCCCCAGATGCCACGCGCACCCTGGCAGGAAGCAGCCATAAAAACACAGGATCACCTCCACCACAAATGACATCATCTCGGCGGCAGATGGGCAGCTTTTTTATGACTTCGTAAAAGACCCATTCCCAGCCTGCACGACTTCTCCCATTCTCATCATCATCATCATCACAGGACAACTCTGTGTCCTCAGGTAACACCACTGCCCTCGTTAACAAGACGGACATCGTCCATGACAGAGACAGACAGAAAGAGAGAGAGGAAGAGATAAACAGAGAGGGTGGGAGTGTAGAGGTAGATTGGTGCCGGGACTCTGCCAAACAATAAAGGCCAGATGCCCAGAGTATAGGAAAATAAAAGCAGGTAGGCTCTGAAAACTCACAGAGGCGGATCTAATATGGCTGATCAGGATGGACAGCTGTTTGACACTGATATGGAGCTTTTTTTTTTGTAATTCTGGGCTCTTTGAAGCCCCACATGCCAGAACCCCCAACAGCCCAGAGAATCTGTCTCTTGACGCCATGTAATATGATCGAATAATTACCACCTCCCCCCATCGCCACACTATTTTGATTTGACATTTCTGGACCAGCCAAATGTTATGTAAATGGGTCAATTATTTATTCGTGCCGAGAAAATAACAGTCACCGTCACCTTTGACCCTTTTGGGTATGTGGAACATGTGGATATGTTTCTGGTTTGGGAGGTAGTGAAAATTATGAGCACAGATAAGCCTGGGAATGAATGCGTTACCAAAATAAACACGGTGGCCACAGTAAAGGGGGGGAAAAAAACCCACAGGCAATTAACTTACAGGCCGGGAGAGAGTAAATGATTCAGTTTATCAGAGGGGCACAAACACCACCACAGGCCCCAAATCACAATAAACTGCTGTGATGGGCCTGCATCTGATGCACAAGGCTCTAGGCTTCCTTTTCTAACACTGTCTATCATGTGTGTTTGTGTGTGTGTGCGTGTGTCTATGCGTGCCTCTGTCTGTGTGTGTGTGTGTGTGTGTGTGTGTGTGTGATGCCAATCTGTTATTTTAACTGGAATGCGCTATTGCAGTCCTTCGTGTACAGAGTAAACAGCAATGAGGCCCTGCAGCATTCTGACATTCACTGGTACAGTTTAGGGATTTGGAGGGTGGGAGGGTGGGGGGTGGTATAAAAGACCTAGGTGATGGCTCAGTCGCCCAAGCGGCTTGGTTCGTGCATGGAACTTGGTCTCACTGCAGAGCTTACTTGCCTGACAACAAGCAATGACTCAATTTTACCTGTCTTTCCGTATGGTTAAGGGGGTGTCAGAGCAGAAGATCCAACTCTATTTGATTACTGAGACTGAGAGCCATCATGGTTTCCATCAAGTCAAGAGCGTTCAGGGAACACTGATTATAGGTTGCACTTTCTTCTGCCCATTTCTCTCTGCTGTTCACCATCAGATCGGTAGGATGCCTAAAAATTGAGGACTTGAGGTTGAGCCCTTGTCATGATTGCCTTTGACTTGAGCACAAAAGCAGGCTGTGATACAGCACCCTCTAGAGGATAAAATAGATGCTGAATAAAGGGTTTTGCTATAAGAATTTAACATGTTTATATCTGACTAAGATTTACTGACTGAATATAAATAACATACCATCCTCATGAAGGCTTTTATTGTTTTTTATGTCATGCATTTACACTGCGAAAAATTATTTCTAAGCAAGTATAAAAACCCTTGGTTCTAGAAAATAAGTTTTATTTTTAGTCTAAATAGAAATAAATTCTTGTCAAGAAATTTTAACTAAAGAAATGTAGTCTAAGGTAGGAGTCAAGGTGCTGGAAGCCGCTCCTCTGTGGACCTTTCTCCACACTTCTTGCTTAGCCCTGGCCAAATACGAGCACACAAAGGATCAATTATCCTCCTATACTCTTCAAATGGATAAACAAACAAGTCAATTTAGCCATTTACATCATTTATTACAACCCACATTTGATTTGGGTTGGTGTGTTTTTGAGGGCTTCAAATAAAGACAAAGTACAGCATCCTGTCCTTGAAACAGGAGCGGTTTCTGGCATGGGCGATATGGGCGGTTGCCCAGGGCAGCATCGTCGGGGGGGCGGCATGACGGGCACTCCAATTTTTGTTTTTATTTATATATTTTTTGCGCATGCGAGTGCCGAAAAATACAATCGCGGTTGACAAGGTTTTGCTTCATTATCTTTCTAAAGGTTTGATATGGACATACAGTATCTGCGCCTACAATGGAGGTATTTGGTATCAAATTAAAGTACAACCAGATGCATGCGTTGGTACCACTTGTAAAGTACCTGCTTGAGAGTAAGTGGGTTCCATTTCAGTGTAAAGATCGGCCTTATTTTGGTGAGGGAAATATCTTTATCTGGTGTTATAAACTTGGGTTAGCTGCTGGAGTTCCATCCTAATAACCAAGTGCTCAAAAAATAAAACTAAACAAAAAAATCACTACACATTATGATATAGTATAGATATCATTTAAACAGAAAAAACTTTGATCACCCATTTGCAGAAAGTGAACACAAATCCCATAAGGTTTGCCTGCTTTCAGACTTCAGGGGTTTGGGGTTCAGATCTTTTCCTTTGCCGTAACAGCTAGATGATCATATAGTAGAGTATAGTAACTAATACAATACAGTAAGTGAGTTTCGCAAAAAAAAAAAACTAAACTAAACTAATTACCGTTCAAGTTACACAGCTCACCAACACAGCGTTTTTCCGGCGTGTTAACACGACTCTCACATTCTCCTGCCACCTGTGAAGTAGTTATTTTTAAGAAATAACAATAATTTAGAGACGACCCATAGTAACTGGCTGTAAGAACGAAACTCGAGGTTATTACGAAACCGGTCCCGGGAACTGACAGCAGTCATACACGCATCAAGCGCACGTATCAAGCAACTGTCATCAAGTTCCCCGGACCACAAACAATCAAGAGTATTTAGCTTCACACATCAACCCCCCTCTTGCCCCCAAAGTCTCTTTTGATCGTTGAAAAGTAACAATAATGCAAATGAGAGTCAGCGCTTCTTCCATGCACGCGCCCTCCTGCGTGCCTTGGATCCGGCGAGGCGCTGATAAGATAAGGTGAATGGAAGCAACGTCTGCTCCCACATACAATAGGCCATGAGAATGATAAATTTATATTACAGTATTTTAAATAGAACTGAGGTGGGGCTGGGGTTATAACAATAAAACTTCCTGACACAAGGTTTCTTCATTAACATGTAAAAAAAAGTACTTCAAAGAATCAAAACGCTTCAAAGAAAACAAAAACCCTTCAAAGAAACAAAAGGTAAATGTAATGATAAACACATTTCAAATTCTTTTACCACACCTGGGTCTCAAGTCTTTCAAAAGTTCCTCCAAAATGACGTCATGTTCAGCACACATTACAAACACCACATTTTAATATCCCAAACAAAGCTTTTATCTCCCCCTAGCACCCGTTACATGCCAGGCATGGCTTATCCATCACTGGGTGGGCACTGCCCTAGATGCATCCTGAGAATGCCCTGTTCATGGAGTCTCATTAAGTAGTCAAACTCGGTGGGCATTGAGTGAACGCCCTTCTTGGGCGGTACGTTGTCATAGTAGTGATTGGTGAGGGCCTTCTGTTGATCATGTGGGTGCTGGCTGAATGGCCAGAAGCCATAGACATGCAAATCAGTGCACAGCTCCAGCGCCAGGTTGACCATCATAAACCCCATGCTGAGGCGGAAGGTACTCAGGCCCTGGGAGTGCCAGACGAGGGCCAGGTTCCTCAGGTACTCTGGGTCGAGAAAGATGGCTCGTGCGGGGCTCCCTAAATTCTTCAGGGCATCAACAGCACGCAGGGACACTTTTTGTATTCAAAGAGAAGAAGGCAGGGAATAGGACCATCGAGACACCATAGGGGCGGAGCCTATCCACAAAACGTCGCCGATGCCGCACAATGAGGCGACCAAACCTTAAGAGGGTTTGGGGGAAATGCCTATGATTATGCTGAAACCATAGCCTGACATAGCCTGACCATAATACTGCTGTTCATCCGTATTCATGGTCTGGAGGTTCTTTAAAGGAGAAAGCCGGTGTGATTCTGTCTTAAAATATGTTAAATAATGACCGGAGCACGGACTTGTCGCACATAGCTCACTTGTACCGGACCCCTCCTCTCGGGAATACGGCTAGTGAACCGATTGGCTCCATACAGGCTTAGCGTTGGAGTGGACCAGCACCTGATAGTCTGAGTTGAAAACTGTAGCTTACCTCCATAATTTCCACCATTGACGAAGCTCAAAGTTACTCCAAACTTCATTCCGTAGATTCCCGTGGGTGTTTACATTTAAACCGAGGCATAGAGAACTTTGAAAGTGCACATTTAGCTTAGATATAAGGTTATATGTACAGCTTGTCTCTAGCTAGCTTGTAAGCTTCCGTCGCCTGAAATAACGCAAGATCGACAAGATCGGCGTTAGTTCAGGCGACGGAAGCTTGACAAACAAAGCCAAACAACACGTGTGTATTCTGTAAGCGAATTTGGCCATACTCTTCTTAAGTGTCGGAAGATTATGCAAAAAACAGTGGAAGAAAGAGTCATACATCGTCCATTCTTCCAGTCTTCGTCTCTTCTCAAGCTAACCCAAATGATGAGATCTTGTTGTACGTTCTACTGGACACCCAAAGTGACACCACGTTCATTTTAAAAGATGTAGCTAATGGACTGAACATTGACCAAGAACCAGTGAGCCTCCGAATCTCCACAATAACATCTAAAACAAAAGTCGTCGCCAGCCACAAGTTGCAAGGGTTGCAGATAAGAGGCATGATGTCTAGGGAAAGAGTTAAACTCCCCATCACGTACACTAGAGATTACATACCTGCCAATCGATCACACATACCTACCTGTGCCACTGCAAGGAATTGGCCTCATCTCCAATATCTGGCCGATGAATTGCCTCCTCTGCTTCATTGTAAAGTGGGGCTACTGATCGGCTATAACTGCCCTCAGGTCTTGCTCCCCAGAGACGTCCTGAGTGGCGAAGAAGGCCAGCCATTTGCACAGAAGTCAATCCTGGGTTGGGGCATTATCGGCTACAGTAACCTTGCCATAGACCTAGAGGACGAAATCGGCATTAGCCATCAGATCATCCGTAAGCAAGTGCTCACAATCTGAAGTCAGAGGTCCACTATGTGCAGCGCATTAAAGTAAAGGAGATTCTTAGCCCAGCAGACATGGTGAAAGTTTTCGAGTCAGACTTTGTGGAGAGGGCTGACGAAGAGAACGCCATGTCCCAAGAAGATATGATGTTCATGAAAAAGTTAATGGAAGGGATCAAGCAAACAGACGATGGACACTATGAGATGCTGATGCCGTTTAAGGGAAAAAAGACCTATGTTGCCAGGTAATAAAGTGTGTGCAGAACACCGACTCAACTGTTTAAAGAAGCGATTTAAGAAAGACAACAGTTACCTTAAAGATTACATGACTTTTATGAGTGATACTATTACAAGAGGTGATGCGGTAAAGGTTCCTAAGCAAGAGCTCTGTAATCAGCCAGCCTGGTATATCCCTCATCACAGAGTTTACCATCCCCACAAGCCCGGAAAGATCAGAGTAGTCTTTGATTGTTCAGCAAGATTTCAAGGAACTTACCTTAATGAACATCTCCTGACGGGCCCAGACCTCATAAACACTCTTGTGGGTGTCTTGTGCCTGTTCCAGAAAGGGCAAGTAGCAGTTATGTGTGACGTAGAGTGCATGTTCCATCAGTTTCATGTTGCACAAGAAGATCAAGACTACCTCCGCTTCTTGTGGTGGGAAGATGGTGAATTGGAAAGTCCACCAACTGTGTAACAAATGAGAGTGCACTTGTTCGGAGCCGCCTCCTCTCCAGGATGTACAAACTTCGGCCTGAAACATCTGGCCACCCAAGGTCAAAACAAGTTCAGTCAAACTGCAGTGAGCTTTGTTCAGCGCAACTTCTATGTAGATGATGGGTTGGCCAGTGTGAACACAGAAGCAGAGGCCATCAAGCTTGTGAGAGGCCTTCATCTCAAACAACAAGAAGTTGGTTGCTACGATCCCGAAGACTGAATGCGCAGAAAGGGCAGCTGACCTAGATTGAACGTGCCCTGGGGATACAGTGGTGCATCGTCTCTGACACATTCCAATTCAGAGTGATTGTGAAGCAGAATCCCTTCACAAGAAGAGGGATTTTGTCCACGGTGGCTTCAATTTTTGACCCTCTGAACATGTGCTGTGACAAGGTAGGCTGGGACGAACTACTTCCTGATGACCTCGGCCTGCATTGGGAAGCATGGCTTCGAGACCTCCCAGACCTGGCTACCATGAAGATTCCACGCTGCTATGTGCCACCAGCCTTTCAAGAGGTCCAGCAGTATCAACTGCACAATTTTTCTGATGCCTGCCAGGCAGGCTATGGCGTATGTATATGTGTCTGTATCAGGCGAAGCGCACTGCAGTCTTGTCATGGGAAAGGCGAGGGTTGCTCCAACGAAAGTGACAACAATCCCAAGACTTGAGCTCTCTACTGCAGTTGTGGCCACCAGAATCGGCAATCTGCTGAAGAAAGAGTTGGAACTGGATGGAATCTGTGAATACTATTGGACTGACTCCAAAGTTGTCCTCGGGTACATCAGCAATGAAGCAAGACCGTTCCATGTATTCGTTGCCAACAGAGTTGAGCAGATAAAATCAAGCACACAGCCTAGTCAGTGGAGATATGTTGCGTCGGAGCACAACCCAGCTGATCACGCTTCCCATGGGCTCACTGCCAAGGAGCTTGTAGAATCAAAATGGTTCATGGGACCCAGCTTCTTATGACAGAAAGAACCTCCGGAGAAGGAAGAGACCATGGTGGGAGAAATTGGCGAAGACCCAGAGGTCAAAAGAGCACAAGTCCATACAAAGAGCAGAAATCCCTCTTAGAACGGTTGGAGAAGTTTTCTGACTGGAGGAGAGCTGTGCAGGCCATAGCAAGACTCAAGCACTGTGCAAGGAGTGCTAAAGGTCTGAAGTAAAGTTACAATGACTCCACAACACTTGAGGAAAGGGAGGACGCTGAGATGTTCATCATTCGGAGAGTGCAAGAAGAGGTCTTCAGTGATGAAATAAAGACTGAAACAAAACAAAGATGTTCAAGCAAACCGATCAACCAGATTGTATAAGCTCAGCCCATTTGTTGATGCTCATGGTGTCCTGAGGGTGTGAGGGAGACTCACACAAGCAGCACTCCATCCTCTTCCACAGGGTCTCGTTTGTTTGTAAGACACTGTCATGAAAAGGTGTACCATCAAGGTTGCGGAATGACTCTGAATGCTATTCGCTCCAACAGCTTTTGGATTGTTGGATGTAGTTCAGAAGTGTCATCCATCATCTATAGATGCGTTAAGTGTCAATGCGTGGTTCAGACGCGGGAAACAGGCTCTGGGAGCAAATGACGCCAGTTCAGGATACATGTTTTCCATGTATTTTAAGCGGAATCAGAGCCCGTTTACGGAGAGCCCCACCACTCTCTATTCACCCTCATTGTACCGGTTTTTGGCTGCAGTTCACCTAGGGGGGCGATCGCGGGCGAGTCCAAAATACCTGGGGCCCTATGGAGCTACATGGCTAAATATACTGTTTCTACCCATTAGACATCAGGAATGTCAGATTTGAATTTATTTTTTGCAAGTTGGACATTGATTAGCTATAAAAAGTGAATTAACAAACACCCATACCCTCTCAGTTTTTCACAACGTGCGCTGGTTTTGCATGTGCTTTGCTAGCATTATGCTAACTGCCCATTGAGTGAGGGCTGGTGAGGGAGAAATGAGGAGGATTTAGGAGACTACATGTCGATGTTACAGCGAACGAAAGCACCTAAAAATTTTGTTCCATGACTATTTATACAATCTTTGTCCCCTGTATCGTAAACATTATTGCAATTTTAAGACAAAAAATTATATTAAAAGAAATGTAGGAGTTTGTGGTGCAGCTCCATTGAACCCAAGCCATTTTGGACTCGCCCGCGAGCGCCCCTAGGTGCAATACCACACAGGAAGTGCTCCGAGAGTGAAAATTCTCCCCTTATTAAAATTTCTCTGGCGGAATCCACTTGCGGTAAACTGTAGGAAGTAAGTCACTGTGATGTACTCAACTGACTAGGAGGCTCAGTGAACTACCGTTAGGTCAAAAAAAATTATCGCTCGCAATGACTTATGTGACAGATAGTTCCTTCACTTTGCGCCACAAGTTAGTACACAGATTTTTAACAGGGCAAAACTTCCCCCCTCTATTACAACCTCTGCACTTCTCACTACACAATCAAGGGCAAGTGTGTGTGAGTCTTAAGAGAAGAGAAATGGGACTGGGCCTAGGCCTACTGCAAGCAGAACACGTACAAATACCCATAAAATCCTAGCGGTATAGGCATATCTGGATGTGCGAACTGTTGGGTCAGTTACTACACAGCCTTATGAACGATGTTTGGCTGTTGCATTCGCACCTGCTCCTCGTGGGAAAATGTTTAAGGGTTAACAGCAGATGATGAGACGGCCAAACATTTTCTAATAGACAAAAACAAGGGCTGTGCACCATCATCAACGCTGTGATGCGCCACTCAGGGGCGTAAAGTTAACCCCCGCAGCCCCCACGAGAAGTTTATCTTCTCCGAGATAAACACATGACGTTACCAAGGCCTACACTCACTGGCTTCAGCTTTTCAGTGCATGGTGTGTGCGTGTGAGAGTTTGGAGAAGAGGACGAGAGGACAGAATAGCTGGTCAGCTAGGAACCGCATTCCAGCAAATGGATTTAACGGTGGACAGCAAACTACAGAGCGATTCAACATATAAACGGGAGAAAAGTGTCTTTTTTTAGTTTTAGTAAGTAATACAAGCAGCATGATGACGGAGGTTGCTTCATTAGTATCGCATTTTTAAAAGAGCTGTCGAGAACATTTTAGGAGTACAACGAGGCCATCACGGTAGATTTGAGGGGGGGGGGGTGTGTAGAAGTTGTGCCACTGGGATGCGTGTGCATCATCATCTTTTTGACAAAGGTTGGGCATCCCTTTGCTAGAAAAATTTGCTTACCCCATTGGCAGATTTTTTTGCTCAATACAAGACAATTTGACAAGATTTAAGAGTTTTCATCTTATTTCTAGAAGGTCGTTTTTGCTGTGTAGGCGGACCCTGCTTTGTTGCAATCCACAACATGTCTTTTCATAGATAGATTATCTCTTTTCTTGCCTCTGGTGTGTTGGCTGTGATGGGGTTGGTGGAGGGGGAAGCCGGACTGATCACCACACTAGTGTCTGATTACTTGTCAGTCACACTCAAGACCTTTTGGATTGACACGATCCGGTTTCATTGATTTCTGTCACATACTGATCGGGAGCCGTATCGATTTCAACCCAGTGAAACAAATGCTGAGGGAAGAATGAAACAGAATCACATCAACTTGCTCTCCGTCTCTCTCTCTCTCTCTCTCTCTCTCTCTCTCTCTCTCTCTCTATCTCTGCCCCTCGCCCCCCCTCCTTGTGTGAAGGTCAGATTTAATGAGAGAGTGATACCATAGAGACTGCACATACTGTATGTTTATTTGTTCTCTCAGTGTTCTCTCAGACCCTTGAGTTAGTGTAATTTATCTCCTTAACTGTGCCTTGGCCCTCTCACCACCCTATGATAAGACATTAATCCTTACATCAGAGGAGATCAGACCTGTTTTGAGGTGCTTGATCTATCATTTCTAGAAAGGCTCCACTGAATGAGGTAGAATGAGTGGATTATCGCAAATCTTGAAACATTATAGCATTAATTCCCTTCAAAGACTAACTAATGATGCTATTGATGTGCAGCAACACAGGGCCAATATGTGCAAATCATAGGACATGCTGTGTCTGTGTGCATTGAACTCAATTGCATTTTGAAAATCTAAAAATGCTTGCTGAAAGTTTTACCCTATTGAGGAGTTTCTTCCATCTTAACCCCACAATTTGCACATTTTAAAAAGTAATCTTGGCCCTGCTCAGCAGGTTATTGAGCAGCATATATTTTTAATCAAGCAATGCATCATTATATTACAGTGAGCTTTCTTGAAGATGCTGTAAGCGGATAATTAAGCTCAATAATTAATGATAAATAAATCATTAAGCTTTTCTTTGCAATCTTACAGCAACTGCAAAAATATGTACTTTATGAGAATAATCTCTGTTCTCTGATGTTTAACTGTATTCAGGTGTACTAACCATAACAGGACATTTGCTACTTGTTTCAGGTACAAAGTAGGGGATTATTTACATTATGAATATAATAATAATAATAATAATAATAATAATAATAATAATTTATTATAGTTAATTTAAATGATGATATTAGCACTATTAATGACCTAGTACATTATTCAGATTTGTTGTAGTCAATATATCTCTGTTTTGTGTAGTCAAGCTATGCCTGTACGTTAAAGGTTGTGATTCTGGCCCCAGGTAATTTCCCGATCCTTCCTCTCCCAGTCATTTATTCTCATATTTCTACTGTATCTTTTCAAATTAAAGAAAATGACCCCCCCCCCCCCATCCCCTCTTTCAAAAAACAGGTAAAAACAAGTATCTACATTCAACTTAAGAAGTGCATCTAACACTGCCGTATACAGTAGCTCGTCTTAATAGCTCTTCCTGAGGCTTCAGACCTGTCTTCAGTGCTTGACTGACCACCTCACCTGCAGGCTCAATAACGGATGCAGTTCCTATGAAGGAAAGTCCAGCCTGATTGATGAACAGTCAGCCACAGACGGTGGTCAGCTGATATAGATACAACGATAATGAATGACTCAGAACAAGTGCCGTTGATTGGAATGAAAAGTGAGGAACCGAAATCCAACGGAGTCATAAGAGAGGATGTTGGAAAGAAAGTGCCGTATTGAACCCGTCTCCGATTTGGGGCTCTTAGCTAATGAGTTCCTCTCTGTGTAATTGGTCAGACTAACGGACTCTGATATATGGGACGGACCAACCAGGCAAAAAAGAGGACTGTAATCATAAATGATGAGGTCAATTTACTGTATAAAACCACACTCTTCTGTATTCTACTGGGAGCACAACCCAACAAGAAAGCCATTTATCTCTGTATAGGGGGTGAAGCACGAGGAGTTTAGATAATGATGAAATACGATGTCAAAAGTTTATGAATCTTTTGCATTTTGGACAGCAGCGATTGAACGGCAGATTAATTCATATTAGCCATTGATTGGGAGTTATTCTAACTTTGATGTCCCCGTGAGTCATTGGACTGTGTGTGTGTGTGTGTGTGTGTGTGTGTGTGTGTGTGTGTGTGTGTGTGTGTGTGTGTGTGTTTCAAAGTGCCCCTAAGTATTGATCCAATTTGTGTAGTGTGACTCCACACATTGATTTTGTTGCCACAGATGACTGCATGCAGCACTCCTATGGCGACAAAGAAAGGATGGGGAAGAAGAGAATATATATATAGGGCACGAGGAGATTGACAACTCAGAACCAGAAGATTATTCCTCTACCACTACATGTAAGCTCACTGACATTTTCAGTTTTTCTTTCATAATCAATCTATCCTTTCAAGTCACTCCTTCACTCAATATATTGACACAGATGTGATTAGTATAACCTAATGACTGCACTCGAACGCCACTGAGGTTTTTTTTTGTTTTCTTTTTCCTACTACGCGCAGACCAGAGGCCTGTCTCTTTCCATCTTCAATTCTTGCTCTACACTCTTAGAAATTCTTGAGGGTAGTATATAGAACCATAGGTGTTCTAAGCCTAGAAAATGGGACCTTTGGCCTGAAAAAAAAATCTGAGTTTTTTTTTTTTACATGGAACAGACCAGAGGCCTGTCTCTTTCCATCTTCAATTCCTGTTCCATTAGCTGGAGCCTGTCTCTTCAGTCCACATGTTCAGGTGCTATTGTGCTTTTCTGGATTCCCACAGGGATTGCTTTTCGATGTAGTGTCTATTGGGAGTGATGGACCCTGTCCCACCAGGTCCTGCCTGGCACCACTCACAGTGACTTACTTGTATGTCATTCTTCTGCCTCTGTTGCTCCTGTCTTGGAAAAAAAAAAAAAAACTTTCAAGGTAGAGTATAAAAGCAAGAGAATATTCCTTCTATTTTTTCCCTTTGGTCCATATCATGAAAGTGCATCCATTAGAACTCACTGTGCTCAAGGCTCTCAGCCACTTCCTATTCCCCTCCTTCTCTCTCTCTCTCTCTCTCTCTCTCTCTCTCTCTCTCTCTCTCTCTCTCTCTCTCTCTCACACTCTCTTTCTCTCTCCCAGTCTCTCTATCGATCTCTCCGCTACTTGCACCTATTGGGAGTTGCTTGAAGCTCTAAGATCTGTCAGATGTGTGAAGCTTCCACCACCTTTGACTAGTGTGTGATGAGCGAGCCCACTGGGAAGCACCTATAGACACAATGGAGCTGATCCTGACCAAATCTGCACCACACCAAAATTATTTTTAAACTTCTTCTAAGTCACTCGTAAATGTCTTTATCTTGTGTCACACATGGCTGCTCTTTTGATGTAATAAGGATGAGTTTATTAAAGGGTTTCATTAACATCATTTGACTTCTGAAACATCTCAGTTTACATGCCAGAAGAAAACAGATTTCTTGTTCAGTAGTCAGAGTCTTGATGACACATTTCCATTCAAAGTCCAATTATTAGCAGAGTATTGGGTTACATGGCAGAATAATCAGCTCAGAATCAAATACTCCAGTTAATTATAGTGCATGCAAAGCAATGCACTATATTGTTATCTCCTGGCTTCTTATTATTATTTTTCTTCCACAACGTTTTTGTGCGATTAACTCAGCAGCAACCGTTCAACTTAGCAACTTCATTCAACTACCGTTGCGTAGGTCTACATTTGGTGACTTGAGCTAAATCGAAACTTTTTTTCTATCGTTTACGGTTTTTGCGTTATCGGCGATAAACGAGCGTCAAAAGTCCCATTGAAATGAATGGTGGAACTTTCAGCATTCTATTTCCCATTGTTGTAACCTTAGCCACTGTAGTGTAAACATTCCACTGGTCCTGCTGGCAGTCGGAACTTTAGGATCCATGAGAATTCTATGTCAACTAGAAACTATTATCAGCTGTATTAAATCAACTATTTCAACATTTTTAAGCAACTTTACAGTAAGCAACTTTTTATGTATTTATCCACAATGTACACTATGACGCAGCCGAAGGCTGCGTCCAACTTTTTCAACTAATTTAACTATTTTAACAAGCAACATCCATCCAACTATCATACAATTCAACTTTAAGCAACTTTTTCCTTTGCCAACTTTAATTGCAACCATCATCCTATGCATCAACTTCCACATTGATGACCTGGCAACCAACATGGCAACTGGCAACTACCTCAAACACTTATGCTACGTCCCGGGAACCACCCCCATGATGATGAACAACCACTCAACTTAGCACCCAACATGATCAACATGGCAACCAGCATAGCAACCGACATGTCCGCCCTAGCAACTGCCTAGCAACAGCTTCCAGCATCCTTGTAATGTCCTAGGAACTACTCAAACAATGATGATCTGGCAATGAACACAGCAACCAACATGATCAACGTAGCAACCAGCATAGCAACCTATGTGTCCGCCCTAGCAACGGCCTAGCAACAGCTTCCAGCAGCCTAGTAATGTCCTGGGAACCACTCCAACAATGATGATCTGGCAATTAACACAGCAACCAACATGATCAACGTAGCAACCGGCATAGCAACCACCATGTCCGCCTTAGCAACGCCCTAGCAACAACCTTAAGCAACCTTACAACTTCTTAGGAACAACTTCAACATTGATGACGTGGCAATCAACATTGCAACCGACATGATCAACGTAGCAACCGGCATAGCAACCGCCATGTCCGCCTTAGCAACGCCCTAGCAACTACCTTAACCTTCCTTGCAACTTCTTAGAAACAACTTCAGCATTGATGATGTGGCTATCAACAGCCAATATGAATTATATAGCAACCAACATAGCAACCGTCATGTCTGCCTTAGCAACGTCCTAGCAACAACCTTAAGCAACCTTGCAACTTCTCAGAAACAACTTCCACGTTGATGGCCTAGCAACTATATCATGTTTTAGTTCTATTGTCAGACATTTTTGCACAAAACTTTTACTTTGATAAAGCTTTTTTTTTTCAAAACTTTTAATGATAAAACTTTTTTCAACTTTTTGCATGCACTATGTAATTTCCATGGAATTACAAATCTAGTTTAATCATTAAAATCTGACTTGAAACATATTTCTCGAGTTACAATTTGTAATGGTTAGGTGAATAATCAGACTTAAATCTGATTATATACATCACCAGTCAAAACTGTAACAGAAATTTGAATTTACATTTTATGTAAATTACTGTCTGATAAAATATTTTTATAGGAAAAAAATAGTTATCATGACATTTATGATTCAAATCAACTTCAAAACATATAACAACATGGCTTGAAAAAAACAAACAAACAACAACAACAAAACCGTAACAAAAACCCCTTCAGGAAATGATCAACCATGCTTGTCTCTTACTCTTGCAATGATGTGTCTGCAGTCATGACTTAAATTTGAGAGCCCACATTTATAGCTTATTAATATAATAACCTACCACCGCAACTGTGAAAAAGTTACTTCAGTAAGGATGCCAGCTGCATTCTCAACTCGGGACAAAGGAATAGCATACATTTTCTTAACTGCTTTCCTTTTTTTCAGCACATTAAATGCAGAATGTAATTGCCTCATATGTGAGAATAAACAACATATTTTGGAGTATAATAATATTCCGAAAGCAATATATCTTGTGACTCACCATAGAAAATGAAAGCTGAGAAAAACAGAATCATTTGAGATGCACCCTCATTTGTGTGACTGATATTGGGTATTATGGAACTGCTATTTTTCCTGCCTACACCTACTGAAACACTAAATCAGGAGGCATCCATTCATATGGAGAAAGAACAACAAACAAAGAATACATAATCAATCAGTATATCCTAATCACATTGAGTCATTTGTGCTATGAGATATTATGCTCCTGTATGGATCTTCCAGACAGATTTCTCAGATTATGCAAATAATCAATGGAAGGAAAAAAGAAACACAGGCATAATTGAACAACTTAAACCGCAGAGACCTGCTTTTGTAAAGGCAGCCATTTTCAATAGGCTATGCTGTGTGGGTAATATTGGACTGTAATCTAAAGCAATGCTCCTGACTTGCTGGTAGCGCTTAGCCCCATGTCTCAATGTGTCTTAAACTAGATGTACCGCTTGGCGGTACAAAATATGACCGCCGCTCAGTTCTGCACATTCTCTGCATATATATGATGCTTGTCAACTTGTTTGTATCTCTCTCATGTTATAAATGTGTGTCTGCATGAGTAAGTTTGCTTTTGTGTACAAGTATAAGAGTGTGTGTGTGTCTGTTTATGTGTGTGTGTGTGTACCCGTGCGCATATGTGTTTATGTGTACAGTATGTAGTGTGTGTGTGTGTGTGTGTGTGTACCCGTGCGCATGTGTGCTTGTGTGTATGTAGTTATATATGAGCACTATGGCAAGCCGTTCAGGAAAAAACCTTGAATATATTGAATGAAGTCCTGAATATATTGAATGAAACTCCGGATATATTGAATGAAAGAAAACCTTGAATATATTGAATGAAACTCTGAATATATTGAATGAAGTCCTGAATATATCGAGTGAAGTCCCAAATATATTGAATGAAACTCAGAATATATTGAATGAAAGTCCGAATATATTGAATGAAACTCAGAATATATTGAATGAAAGTCCATGGAATTCTTGGATTCTCTCATAGACTTCAATGTTACAGAATGAGCTTCTCCACTGCATAAATTTGAGTGCCGCCCAGAACTACCTTATTTGGCATCAGCCTCATGACTCCAGGAAGTGGGTGCTCATGATTTATCTCCGTAAAGAAGGATATCTGGTACCACTTGGGTAGAGTGAATGAGTAAATGAGGCAGAAATATTAAATAAATTATAGTTTTATTAATAATTTCATTGATTGCAGCAGCAAGGTAAAATAGTTTAGTTACCAGTAAGTCACAGTCAGTTATTTTGGCCGAGTAGTAATCCAGCTGCGTTTCCACCTGTACAGCACAGGAAGCGGCGACGATCCCACTGAAGGTTGGCGTAGCAGCTAGCTAGCGGCGACGATCCCACTGAAGTAGCGACGATCCCACTGAAGGTTAGCGTAGCAGCTAGCTAGCGGCGACGATCCCACTGAAGGTTGCCGTAGCAGCTAGCTTCAGTGGGATCGTTGCTGCTTCCTGTGCTGTTCACTGGTGGTGGTAACACGGCTGGATTAATTACTACTCGGCCAAAATAACTGACTGTGACTTAACTAAACTATTTTACCTTGCAGCTGCAATCAATGAAATTATTAACAAAACTGTAATTTATTTAATATTTTTGCTTCATTTACTCAGTCATTTCCATACTTGTGACACACATAAGATGGCCGCTGGCACTGACCTCGGATGAGGCAAGTTTCATTCAATATATTCGGAGTTTCATTCAATATATTCGGGACTTCATTCAATATATTCGGGGTTTCATTCAATATATTCGGAGTTTCATTCAATATATTCAGAGTTTCATTCAATATATTCGGAGTTTCATTCAATATATTCAAGGTTTTCTTTCATTCAATATATTCGGAGTTTCATTCAATATATTCGGGACTTCATTCAATATATTCAAGGTTTTCTTTCATTCAATATATTCGGAGTTTCATTCAATATATTCAAGGTTTTTTTCCTGAACGGCTTATTCAAGATTCAAGATTCAAGATTCAAGAAAAACTTTATTACATCTCATTATAGTCTAGTGATAGACTACAGGAGAGTAAAATTCTTGTGTTTTTTGCTCCTCAAGAAATAAATAATTTAAAAATGATTAAGAAAATGTATGCTGTGAATATGCTTTTATATAGAGCACATATGATGTAAATGATTATTTGAATTTTGTAACCCAGTAACCATTCACTTAATAGCACCATCTGCTGGTCAATAGTTGTACAGTCATTAAATGTACATATAAATTCATTTATTTTATAGCCCCCCATGGATGAAATCCCACAAAATTTGACATATTCCCACAAGATGTCAGGTTCATCATACACATTAAATTTGGTGCAGTTCTTAGCATCTGATCCAAAGATAGGGGCAATTAAAGCAGTATAATATTGGATTTTCATTTTTTACCATGGGGGTGCAAATCACAAATGACTGGTTATAAGCTAAGTTGATGTGGGCTCTTGAGACCAACATTCCATAAAAATTTCATCATCCTAAATGTCACGGGTCAGGTAGTTTTTTAGGAAAAACTGCATTTTGGGGTTTCATGGGGGGGCCACGCAAAGATGGAGTGGCCCCCGGAGACCAAACGAAATTTTTCCGTAAAAGTCTACAGGGGCTACATGCCCACCAAGTTTCATGTGCCCCGGTTTTACGGTGTCCCAGGAATCGTTGACCAAAAATTCAGGAAGTAGATGGCGGGAGAAAAAAAAAAAAAAAAAAACTTTGACAATCATTATATGACCGCTACGCTTGCTACGCAGCGGCGGTCATAATAAAGCAACCAAAGAAAGCAATGAACCCTGTTCTTATGGCCTATTTTTCTCTAGACACACATACAGTACATTCGCTATGTGAGGTGAGTCCCGTTACTCTCCACTCTGACCATCATAATTTGTGTACGTAGAATTTGTGTAAATTTTTAAATGATTGGGCCTGTCAAACAAACTGCACTGATCAAGAATTCCTATGTTCATTTTTACTTTGCCTTACACTGATAATAAACCACACCATTGCTGTATACATTATTACAGGCTTTGCTGTTGCCTCTCACCACGACCATTTTTAGTTTTGAATGTCATCCCCACCTGTCACTGACCGGTCGGTTCTTTTTATGCTGTTTGAAAGGCTCAGCACTGGGAGAGCCAGACTAGTAGAATCTCAGTGAGTTAAAAAAAGAGCGAGGCTATAGGATCATCACTTTTACAGAAAATGGCCAAGCTACTTTATCATCTATGTGTAGGAAATGTGTTGTCATGATAACTATAGCGAACCAACCTGTTGTTCCATTTGCGATTCAAGAGCTTTCTTTGTCATCCTTCTCTATTTTTGTGCAGTCTTTTCTCTTGCTCTCCGTCACTGCTTTCTCTCTGCTCTGCCCTTTCTTCCCTCATCTTCTCGGGTCCGTTGCTCAGCCCCTGTGATGTTCTGAAAAATAGCCCCTTGAGGAAGTATAAAATGTATTTTCTGTAATGCAATCTGGAATTATGGGGATACAATTTTCAATCTTATTTGTGCACAAACTAATAACAGAAGCTTTTCCAGGAATCCAATCTCGCTCTCGCTAAGCGGAAAATACTGCTTTTGAGAAAAGTCATATATCTGTGTGTGTGTGTGTGTGTGTGTGTGTGTGTGTGTGTGTGTGTGTGTGTGTGTGTGTGTGTGCCTCAAACATGAATAGGTTTTACTGCCACTTGTTTGGCTTAGGTTTCTGCTGTGTTGTGTCATTGTATGTGGATGTAAGTCTATGTATCGTGTGTGTCAGTACATCGCTGCTTGTGGATGTTTTCACTGAACCTTTCGAGTGTGATATCCAAGCATGTCTTCAATACAGCTTTGTTCAACCAGGCCTGTGAGAACACCCAAAGCATGTCACAGCATGCTGTTTCTTGTTTCCTATAACACCCTCTTGTCAAAATCTATCTGTGTCCTTTATATCTTGGGTGCAGGTGGGGTGTGGGGCTGCGTGTTGTGGGAGCAAGTGGACATCCACCGTCCATACATCCATACCTTGGTCAGTTTGCAGTTCAGTGTGTTTTTGCGTGCTGTGTTGTGTGGCGTGATGCTCGTACTTGTGCAGCCCTGCGGTGTGTCTGCAGCAGCATTGCCTGATGTGTGGCGCAGCTCATCAGAGAGCTATTCCCCGTCTGTGACTGTGATTAATGATGAGAAGCAGAGGTTAAAAAAGTGATTACTCACCAGCTGCTGCTTTTGTTTCCAGGGCTGCCTCCTCTACAGCGCCTCCTGTGTTATTTGCCCAATCTCAGGGCCACACACACACTGAGACATGCACACAGACACGGGCATATACATTAGGGTGCATCAGTTGCCCCACTTTTTTAAAATTTTGTAAAATTCAACTTGTACCTAGATTCATTTTTTTACACTTACTAAAATAAACTTCCATGAGAAATTTCATCAAATTTGATGAATGTCTAAGGGGTCCACCGAGCCTCTGAAGTTTTCTACTAAAACCGGGCCGAAAATATCAGTTTTTCTCAAATAACGCCAAAAATATTGGATTTAGCCCTATAATGTCAATGAGAGTTGAATATAAATGTGGACATTGCGCATCTTTTGGTACCAGTTGTATGTCTGTATCTTCTTGACTTTCCGAGATATGACAATTGTGTCCATTTTTCTGTTAAAACAATGTAAATTGCCGCAATAACAGCAAAGTAGGCCAACAATGAAATCTGAAATCTACTTCATTCATTTGCAAAATCATAAAAGGCAATTATTATAACAACATATAACTTAATTATATTATTCTGGAACTACGGTATGAACACCATAAACTTAAACATAAAATCATAGATAAGCTACACATCTTTTAAAAACGTAGGCCTATAGGTTGCATAAACAAAGAAAACTGAGGATTTTGTTTTTATCTAAGCAATATGTAGGCTAATAATAGGCCTAGGCTACATACCCATCATATCAGTAGTTGTGTCTTTGTATACTTTGTATTCTACTCAATTCAATTGAATTTATAGGGTTTTGGTGCTCATTAGGCTACATCCAACATTAGCTAGCAAAAGCAAACCAATGAGGCATGTGGAGTGATCAATGCCCAGTTGACATGCAAGTTGCTGCTGGACTGGTGCTGTGCTGATATGGTTGTCTACATGGTAAATGACACCACTGTGTCAAACATCTCTCAGCAGCCTGTTTTACCATACAGCTCTCACTGGGCTGACCAATACTCCAGCACCACATTGGTGAGGTCCTCCTGAACAAGGTTTTCACTGACCTGAAGGTGGAATCATTACGCTTGTCACTGGTTACCTCGTTCACAATGTTTGATAGAGACATGGAACCTGTTACCACAAGAATCTAACAGCCAGTCCTGCATTCCTGGCAACACCAAGCAACCACTCTTGGGAAAAGTACATGCTGAATTTGTTAGGTGCACCAAAGAAGGGACTAACCATAAGCAAACACACTAGTGTAATGGATGCCAACTACCTGGACTAGCTGGTGGTATTATGTAGTACCTCCTTCGCATAGCCTTAAAAACACTTAACCGTTGAGTTGGAAGCTTGGGCTTTTCAGCTCAGTGGTTGGGTAATTCGATTCACATGCCATGGGTTTGTTGTATTTGACAAAGTGGCGGCTTTGAGACTTGTGAGTGGTCAAACTGATTTTGGCTACATTGGTGCCGTGACCTGGATGGGAGTGAAGATTTATTGCCTGGGCAAGCTGGCGGTAGTATGTGGTAAATCCTCACACCCCTAACCTTAAGAATGGTTCTAACCATCAAGGCTTCTTGGAAGTCTTTTTAAAATGGTGGTTAGAATGTTCAACTGCCATGCCTTGAGTTTGTTGTTGTTGTAGTTGAGGTCTGTGATCTGTGTTGAACCAACTTTGACTGCAATGGTGCTGTGAATCTGATGGGAGTGTGTATTTACAGGTTTGGTTTTATGGACATTGCACATGGTGCAAACAATGACAATGACAAGACAATGACTACCTTCAACTCTGGTTTATGTATTGCAATGGCAAACTGACCAAAATGCATATCTCAAAAACCGTTGAAGCTACACATATAAAACTGGTACCAAAAGATGCGTAATAGCCACATTTATATTCAACTTTCATTGACACTATAGGGCTAGAGGCATTATTTTCAAAGTTATTTGTGAAAAACTGTTTTTTTCTATGTGTTGTCGAGGTAATGACTTTAAAGGCTTGGTGGACCCCTTAGACATGATTCAATCCAGAAAATATTTCACAGATATTCTTTTCTTTACTATTGTCATATTTTAAAATTGGGTACAAGTTGAATTTCCAACATTGGGGCAACTGATGCACCCTAATATACATATACTGTATGTGTGCACACACACACATAATTTATGTACATATCCATACAGCACACACATGCAAGTGCTCTCCACACATAAACCCACTCACCCATTTATAGACACAAGCCCACATATGGCACACACACACACACACACACACACACACACATGCACACACACACTTCCATCATTACAAAGTTATTGCATGTATGCCCTCACAGAATGTAAGTTTTTCGCATAAGAAATGGTTATGTCTACCATTTGTATGTTTTCCATAATTGCTGAAATACGACACAAAGGTAATGATGCTTTTATATATAAAGCTTAACATTCTTAACGGTCAATGCCTATAAGTTCTCTCCCTACTTGATCTATCAGCAGCGTTTGATATGGTCAAACACACTGTACTAAACAAGCTCAGAAACATGAGCAATGGGCATTGATGCCAATGAATGATGGATGAAAGAGCATCACCTCCAACTGAACCTCTCCAGAACTGAACCACTGGCCCTCTCTGCCAAGCAAGCCATACATCACAACATTAGCATTAAGGTTGCAAGAAACCTGGGCGTAATGATTGATGACTAACTGACCTTCGCTGATCACATTGCCGCTTTCATCAGGTTGTGCTGTTTTGCTCTATTCAACATAAAGAAAATCAGGCCGTATCTAATCCAACATGCTGCCCTGCTCCTGGTTCAGACTTTGGTTATTTCTCCTCTTGACTAGTGCAATACCCCCCAGCTGCTTGCATCAAACTCAAATCGCTAATGTTGGCCTACAGGGTAAATGATGGATCTGCTCCAATCTACCGTAATTCCATCGTCGATCCAGGCTATTCTCATCCATTGTTCCACACCAGTGGGATAACCTTCTTGAAGACCCAGCTCTTCCGAGAGTACCTCTTGTCCTAATTCCTTCAATGGTCTGGAATGCACTACAGAGGCACTTACAAGATCACACCCTTGCACTTTATAACTCTTGCACTCTTGCACTTCCTGACTCTTGTCCAATTCTTGGTAGCAAAATCTCAGTCCTTCCTTATAATGGTATTGACTTGTGTGGTAGCTTGATTGTTAATCCTTCTTTTGTAAGTCGCTTTGGATAAAAAAAAAAAAAGTATGCTAAATGCATAAATGCAAATGTAAGAGAGAGCTGCACAGTAAGTTTTATTCACTCTGTATCCCCACACCTCAAACTTGGACACCCAATTTCTCCTAATGAGAGGCTTGGAAACACATATAAAAGCATTTATTGTTCTTTATTTAGATCCGTCTGGAATTATTGGGGGGGATAATCGCTTAAGGCAGCTGTGCTGGTCTGTCATCAAACAAGCCGTCAGCTGACAGTCCAGTGTTTGCATTACAGGATCGGCCCTGCCTCCTTTCCCCTGCCTCTCTTGGGATCAATTAGCTTGAATAGAGGCACGCTGGCGCGAGACAGGACCGCCGGAGAGCCAGCGAGAGAAGTGAGGCGAAGTCAGGCATTTGATTAAATGATCGCTGCCGCTAATAAACTCATCAGTGCCTGTGCTTTTAACACCTCAGCAGGCCTAATAAACATCTCCATCAGTCTCGCTCAGGCTGGCTCTCGGCGTACGATGCCTGCCTGGGATGGCTGCACCTTCAAGGGGGTGTGACGTGTGCACCGACCTTTGCCCTCTGCTGATCATCTTGTTTTTCCATGAAGATGCAGAAGAGAATGACCAGGCATAGAATACACTGTTGTGATGAGATCAGCGTTTGTTTTCAAGCTTCAGGCTTATGGCTAAAGTTGTGCTGAACTGAATGAGAAAAATGCAAAGCCTTTGTTTCAGGTTTGAGTTAGTTATGAGTGTTTTTTTTTATTTATTTATTTATTTGGAACGGACTGCCTTTGGCATTGCCTTAAACTTCTTTTGTGAGCATGCAGTAAAAATCTAAGCAGAGATTTAGCAGGAAGGGCCGTGTATGTATCGATACTGCTGACAGAAGCCATTCTCATGGTAATGTGCTGATCCATTTGGGCTCTTTAAAAGCACTTTGGATGGCTCTCTGGATGAATGCGTTCACCTCCAAAGTGATGGTGGAAATAAATAGCCACAGTGGCACATTTCCTATAGCCGTCACCATCTCTTTAAATAGAAAATTAGCCCTGCCCGTTTATTGTCACATTGCATCACTCCCCCTGAAAAGGATTAATCCCAGATGATGTTCTTGCTTTTTTTTTATATCGTTGTCGCTCAGTGACACATGAGGTGAGAGGAGCGCTGGCACTGAATTCTCCTGTGGAATCGGTCTACAGGGTCATTGCGAGATGACAATCTTTACGATCAATGAGTGTTTGGGAGTTGGGGGGATGTGTGGGGAGTGTGTGTGTGTGTGTGTGTTGAAGGGGGTGGGCGAGATGAAACAGCCTCTCCGGTGCAGAGAAAATCCGTGACAACACTGAGATAGCCCCATTCGTCTATTGGCAATCTTTCCATCAACACGAGAAAGAGGCAGAGAGATTATGGCCATATATCCCGCTCAGGTGTGAGGGGTTTATGTGGCTATGAGTGAGCTTGTTGAGGAAGGAGACAGAGATGAGACAGAGAATATAAATGCCACACTGCCGCAGCTGACCGACATGATGATGACGATGGTCAGCGATGTGGATATAGGAGACACCACTGCAGTTATCATCCCTCTTATCGCAAGGAAGCCACGTAAAGCCCCACATGTTGAATTACGCTATAGACACTCGCCACCTATTTATAACATGACTCCACCACACAGGTAAATTACTCATTGTTCCCTTGTGAGCTTTTGTCGCCAGGGTTGTGTCAAGTAGTCAAACACTCAAATACATCATTGTCTTTCCCACCTTTGCAACCACAAATAGCTGCCTAGTCTGATTGATCTATTTCAATTTTATTGTCATAGACACGTTTAATAATGCTTATTTCTTAGTGCTTAATGTTTAGTGTTGCTCATCAGAGCTACATTGTGTTGTATTCTTTTATGTCTGCCTACACATGTTGTTAAACTAGAAGCCTGTGCTTGTGAGACTCTGGAAACGGGGCCACCAGCTGAACCCCAGCGCTCACCCAGCTATGAGGGATTGTTGTTTGGTGTTATTTTTATAAACTCGAGTCATTAAGAGCTAGGTAGGGTTGCATGAAGCAGAGACACACACTCACACACACCTTGACACGACTCGGCACTCCCTGGAGAGCCCCCCCAAGGGCCCCAGGTGATGCAGCAGGAGGGTGAGAAGGGGGTCACCTTTCGGGAACAGGTATCGATCTCCTCCACCCCACCCTTTACCAACCTCGTCCCCATTAAGGTGAACCCAGCGATGAGGTCACCTTTTTGAGGGACCGCCTATCGATCTGGCCCGCCTCCAGTATCATACTACTGTATGTCATCTACCAAAATCCAGTTCAGATCCTCACCCGCTGTGAGACTGTGGGGCCTTTGCTTACTGGAGCTTGCCGAGAACAATTCTGAGAGCGGAGGGAGGTGTGAGTTTGGGTGACACAGAGAGAGAGAGACATGAAAAAGACAGGAGAAAGAAGCCCCCAGGGCATACAGCAACAGATTCACAGAGCCAGCCAGGAGATGATTATATCAAACGTCTGACACATCAAGTGGAGCAGAGTAGGCGCTAACTTCTTTATTTTTATATGCTTACTTTTGTGTTAATATTTATAGGCCGGGGTTTGGAGCATCAATTTCAAATTCCTTGGGTCCTTAGTTGTCATGAAGTTCACAGAGACAATCAGAGCTTTCATGCGGAAAAGAAATCAGAACAGATGAAAAGCCTAAAATAAAAATGAAATAATGTGTATCGGGAAAAAAAAGACTGTAAAAAATGTGTCTGCCGGCAACATCCAATAGTCCGAAACAGATGAATCTGAAGTTGGAATAGGAAGCAATCATTTTGCTGATGTTTCTATTGCTTTTGCCCTCAGCAAAATTTTTGGCACTTCTGATGAAAACATTTGCGGACCAGGAAATAAGAAAAAGCTGAGTCTGAAATGCCTCAATGCAATTTCAGAGAATAAATCCCTCCTATGTTGTCTCTCATTTTCTCTAGCCTCTTCTTGTTTCCTGCTCTTCAACAAAAGTGTCAAAAAGTAAATGTGTGTACTAGTATGTCATGGGCACAATCTTACCTACCCACACCACGCGGCACATCTCTTTGCTAGACAAAAAAAAAAAAAAAAAAAAAGCTTCTAAATGCTCTTTTCTCGAATCAAAGCAGAAATTGTGTAAGCTTTACTAGAATCAATTGGTAATGGGAATATCTAAAAATTAAGTTAAGGAGTCAACATTTTGCATGGAGTTAAGGCCTTATCTTTGAAATACCCTAGAATAAAACTCACAAGCAAACACACAGCGTAGATAAAATAACCTCTGTGTGAACACAGAGATAAGGATTGTGTAATATAGAAACAGTTTTTTCTTCCCCTGCAAGTGGCATTAACAGAGTCTTTTCAGCCAGGCTAATAAGAATCCACCCACACTCTTTCTCCTGCACACACTGAAGGCAAAATAATTGGATGGCAGAGAGGCTCAAAGACGATGTTTTTCGTGTCTATTTTATTGATAGCTATCTTGTTTGAGGACAGAAAATGCCAGTTGGAACGGCAGGATACTATTACAAAACAATGACAAGAGGAATGAAATGGGCATAGCTAGCCAAAGGTTAATCTTGTTAGACCAATAGCATCGTTAAGCAACCTTCAGATGATAGAGTTATTTAAAATGAACTAATTGGCATGCTTCATTCTGTTGTTTAGAATAACTAAATTCTTTGACGCAGGCTTATCAGGCCTGTTTTTAAAAGGCCAAGGTTAATTATTGGATGCCCTCCCTCAGATAAATGTCAAATTAACCTACAAAGATAGTATCAGAAGTGATACTGGTATCTTAGTATCTCAGCCAATTAAAACTATACTCCTATAGCCTATACATATACGTACACACCATCCCTTCTTTAAACTCAGCTGAAATTGAAAATAAGTACCTTCATTCGGGTCATTGTCCAAGTGCTGAAACCTGCAGGGAAATTATACTTACAGTATATACTCATTATAAACTAATACTACATAAATTATACTTATACTGATACAGTGATCTTACCAGAGAGGGTTGAATGATATTTGATCTTACAGCAGTCTAACATCGGTGGTGTTAGACAGTTAGACCAATCACAAGACCTACCATAGTAACTCCCTATGGCTCATGGATAGACGTAAAACTATTTGTCACCACTAGGGTACGTCTAGGTTTCTATAAACTAGCAGTTTTTCACTCGGGTCAATAGAAAATACATTGGTTGCCACTGTTGTGTTGAATGATGACAGCACTTCCTGTCTGTCATCATATAAAACCTTCTCCATCCTAGATAAAGGCTATGATTGGTTTTTAGATTTCTGTTGATTTGGAGACCGGCATCATTGACAGACCTGCTGAGCAAACACCAACTTGCTTACGGGTTCATCTAGGTTCACCCAAGCTAATTTTCAATCAGACCAAAGTGTCCATTCGTCAAGTTAAAAGCATTTTTAGAGAAGCGTGCAAACAACTTGGCAAGACCACACAACTACTGTCTCATCCTGTCATATTTTGAAGCCATGATGCTCAAAAAAAATAAAAAAATAAATAGCGTTGTGTTCTCATGAAAGAGGAGTTATGAGAAAATGAGTTATTACTGTGCGGAAGCAGATAGACAACTCCCAAAAAAGTCGGACAGCATGCTAACATCTCACTCAGGGAGTTACACACTCAGCATTGCAGAAAGTTATGTTGACAGAGACTGTCAGATTTGTGCTTCATTTCATCAGATGGAGGGAGGCATTTTTCAGAAGACACATGTGCTGTCAGTAGGGGCTGACATCGTCATTTGGCCTCGGATAGAGGAATGCAATGCACGAGTGGGAGCACACACACACACAAACACACACACACACACACACACACACACTACCCACAAACAACTACACACACACACACACACACACACACACACACACACACACACACACACACACACACAATAAGCGCTGTCAAAAGAGGTTTTGGTAGCACTGGTGCAGAGAGATTTAGGAGTTCTCAGATGCCATGAGAGAGATGGATGAGTATAATGCAGGGCTGAGGGAAAGAGAACAACCACTCAGAATGACAGTGTCCAGACAACACACACACACACACACACACACACACACACACACACACACACACACACACACACACACACACACACACTGGGAAAGAGAGAGAGAGAGAGAGAGCTGTAGATATTTTTGTTCAGTGTGTCAGCCTTGGTCAGATGAATGCTTTAATGCACTGGTAACTTCAGATTAATTTTCAGCTATTGCAAATATTCATGACATATTTGAACGTGTGTGTGTGTGCGTGTGTGCGTGTGTGTGTGTGTGTGTGTGTGTGTGTAAATGATCTGGCACTGAGTGACTTTCCTCACTACATGATCTACATCTAATCAACATTTGATATTAGGATATGCTTAATTAAAATGGATGGGTCCTCAGCTCACAAAACCTTCAGTTCTTATTAGAGTTTCAAACACACATTTAAAAAGTGGCGTGAAATCCTGTTTTCTATCAGCATATTACCATCTTGTTACTGATAATACCAAGACAAATTAAATGAGCTGGCTTGCTGAAATAATATACAATGAAATTCTTACCAGCCACTCCTCCTCCTGATCTTTTATCTTGCTTAATGAAAACATATTCACACAAATATACGGTATGGTACCGTGAACCAAAACACTGTGGTATAAGCTGGTAGTACCTATTGGAGGTAGTGCTCAGACAAAACTCAACACCAGTAACTCCCCTGTTCCTCAAATTTGAACAGGAAATTGAAATTGAAACAAGCTTCGGAATTGAACCGAAACAAGCCTCTTTCTTGCGCTTGTTTTTCTTCTGAAGAGTTGGACCACTAGAAACGTGTATTACACCTTTTCCCCTCCTTGCCGTCAAAGAGTCTGAGCAGGGCTGAAAGTAATCACACCACTCTCCTCCATCCTCTCCGCTTCAGAAATTAAATTAGAAACTCGTCCCTCGTGCTTCTACCTCCAGCTTTAAAATGAGAGCAGTGACAGTGTGTGCTTGCTGGAGAATCAATTAAAGCCTGTTTAAGATGATCATCTGAGCGTCTTCCTGGCACTTATGGTGAAAATAAGGACCCCTACACTTGCATGTATGTACAGTATAAATACACACACACACACACACACACACACACACACACACACACACACACACACACACACACACACTATACGCTACATGACTCTCCTGTTTGCTAAAAAAGCTTGGGAATTTTGAAGTTCTCCATCACACAGAGTAGCTCTCAAGTCTGCTGTTCTCCAGGTTATAGAGACCAAGGGCAAAATGACCTCTTACATCTCAGGGAGGATAGTATAAACACAAGCAAAAAAGAAAATGAAAACTAACAGCGTCACACCCATTCTGAATGAAACAGCATAATGTCCTGGACATAATGGACTGTACAAAACACATTTTTGGAGCCAAGCTCAAACTGGACCACTTCACAATGGGATACTAGTCTGGGGATGCTCCATTCATTTCTGTTTTCCAAAGGGCATCACCAGAGGGGGCATTGAACTTAAATTGTTACATTAAACTTTAACCAAATCTACAACAACCAAATATAAAACTGCAGCCCACAGTGATAAAACTTTCTTTATAAACCCAGTATTGGGTATTATAATGTTCTCATATAAGCCTTTACAACTTGAAGTGTTCCAAAGCCTTTGCTTATTGTAATGGTTATTTATTTTCATGACTGATTATGTTTTCAACTCACTTAGAGTATTGAGCGCTTGTAACTCCAAATGAGTTGGCATGAGAAATTGGGCATTAAAAGGACAATTAACAAATTTAAGCTTGTTGTAAAGGCTTATAAGATTACCTTACAACATTACAACACCTTGTAGTGCAGTCATAATGTATAAACGGTTATGAACACTATACACCAGTTATAACACTTTATGGATTATAATGAATTTAATTGAATGCGTTTGTAATGATTTAACATAAGTCTGTACTTTTCAATACCCTATATATTGTGTGAATCAGTGGTTGCGATCAGCAGTGCTCCTAACTCTATTTCTCTTGTATCTCATCATATACAGTAATGCCCTTCCCATGGGGGAGGAGGGGTTGTGATTGGTTCATAGTTTTTGTCTGATTTTGAAAATCGCTGGGAATTTAAGATTTGTCTTATGAATCTGCATTGGAGGATTCACCTAGGTCATTTATTATTATTACCTCCGCCAAGGAGGTTATGTTTTTGCCGGCATGTGTGTGTCCCTCTGTGTGTGTGTGTGTGTGTGTCTGTCTGTCTGTGTACAAGATAACTCGGAAAGTACTGTACGGATTTGGATGAAATTTTCGGACAAGGTGTATATTGGGACAAGTAAGAACTGATTCGATTTTGGTGGCAATGGGTGATCCAGAGCACCATCTGTGACCACATTTACTTGGCGGAGGTCTGTGCTCTCTGAGCGCTTTTGTAGTTTATTCATTTATTCATTTATTTATTGTTATTCTGCTGACAAATTTACACTAATTCATGCCATTTTCAGGCCTACAGGGACACAGTAGAGTTTTATTTTTATTGAGGTGGGAATCTTTCCTTTTGTCTTTGCATTGCTTTTGCATCAGGATTTTTCAGCAAGCCACTCCCTCACAAAATAAAAATACATACAGTAGGTGTATTAGATATTGACCCTTCTGGGTTTAATAGTATGTCATGCATGAGTAGATATAAAACAGATCATTATCCAATTTGGTTAATTGCAGTGAGTACGTAGCATGGTAATAAGGCCGTGTCAATTATTTCCAGCTCATATGCATGGGCGCTGCTAAAACTTTGTTTACATGTTGATAAGCAGACAGGCTATCCCAGCAGACTTCCCTTCTGCACTTCATCTGTTCATTAGAATTCATCAGTCCCATTGGCCTTTCACCTGCATAGGTTTTTCCACATCTAACATGCTGGGGTTGGTGAGAGAGATAGGTATCATCAAAGGCTCGCTCTCAAGGGCCTCGTTCAGTGGTGGGAGAAGGCGTAGATAAGGGCTCTGCACTGAAAAAAACATGTATCTGTATCAAATTCACATCCATGAGCAAGCCAAGCATCCGTGCTTTGTTGTTATTTTCAAACTGTCATGCTGTTTGTCCTTCAACGTTTACTTTCCACACCTCAGCTCTTGATAGTGCTATTAAGGAAATGTAATTTAGTGGCTAATTGAGAGGTAGCTCTTACATAAATATCTCCTGAGTAGTGGAGGGAACATTAAATGTTGAGTGCAATATGTGCTTGCCACATTATAATCAGAAATATGAAGGAGATATTTTGGTTAAAACATTTGTTTTCAGAAACAGCGGCACCATGGGACAACACACATGCAAACAAACACACACACACACACACACACACACACACACACATACACACACACACACACACGCACAGACACATACACACACGCACAGACACACATACACACATACACACACACACACACACACAAACACGCACAGACACATACACACACACACACACACACACACACACACACACACACACACACACACACACACACACACACACACACACACACACACATAAGCACGCACATACACACACACAGATATTTCAGATCATTTATGCAAATATTTTGCAGCGAGCGACCTCAGTGGAGCTCGGCACAGAGCACCTGCTCCTGTTTGCTGGAGCCGACTGGCAGGGAAATGAAAAGCGGTGATTCCGGCGAGGCCCAGAGCAGCGGAGGACAGAGTGGAGGAATATGCAGTTTAGTTCCAGCACACACACACAAGGCTCAGCGGCACGCAAGTGTCATTAGAACCGCTAGCACCCCTGGCAGAAATCCCTCCAAAACAAATAAATAAATAAACAGTAAAAAAAACACACACACACACACATATAAACACACACACACACACCAGTGTTTGTACTTGCTCTTCGTTCGTGGCGGCTTGAGGGGGTTTCTGCATTCCTCCTTTTGGTCTCCGCTTTCATGGGATTGCAATTTGTACTGAAGCCGAACCAAGGGATGGAGTTGCGAAACACTGATTGATGTCAGCGAGCCGAGGAGAAGGTTGTGATTTACCCCTCAGACATGTGTACGAATCCTCCCAACTAAACTTCACAGATGAAAAACAAAACAAAACAAAAAAACAAGCCAGATAATATGAAATAAGCCGTCTTCCAGCTCAAGTGTCATCATTTCACTCATAATAAAATGTTTGGCATAACATCATTTGCTATCTAGACCAGCTCAGTGGGTGAGAGCGATACCGTGTGTCATATTTGTGACAGCCATGAGTGGATGTAGATCTATGGGACTATTAAGTGAGGTAGACGGAATGCTCTGGGCCTTATCTGGGATTTGCTCCATTAGGCTCCGCAGCCTCTCACACCTTTGACAGAGTGGTCAGAGTGTCAGAAGCAACAGTGCAGCATGCAGCTACAGTAAATGTCCAGAATTTTGGTAAACTGGTACTGCCAATTTTGCTTATCATGATCATGGAGGATCAATAATAATAATTATAATAATAGTAGTAATAATAATAACAATAATAATAATAATAATGTTTTTATATATTAGATATTTTGCTTTAAAGGACAAATCCAGTGTGAATCAATCAAAAGCCCTTGTTCAAACAACGCTAAGCCCGTCCAATGAATCCCTGCCAACAAAGAGCTTTGTGATTGGTATCCCTCCACCAAAGGTTGAATATCACACTTCCCTATGGCTGAAAATTATGATTTAACATCGGCTGAATAGTGAACTGATGACTGATGTTCACTGAATGAAACACTGCAAAATTGTGCCCTACTCAGTTAGTCAATTCATTATTTGGTGTATGTCCTCATTCCAAATTTCTTTGTTCTTTTTCCTACCAACAGTACAGTGTGACCTTGAACAACTGGGCTATGGACTAGATCACACTAGATTTATCCTCTAACATTATTTGTTTTTAGTTCTTACCATCATTCACGTGAGGATGCCACTGAGAAATCTGATTCAAATTTTTGATTACATAATAGTCTTAGCTGTGTGAGGAAAGGAGTAAAACATGTATGACATTTAGAACATCTGAGTAAATTGATTTAACTTTGCATCCATCACACAAACATGCCAGAGTAATTTGTTTTGTGGTGCTTTAAAGAAAGCCAAAACGTTCAAAATTCTTGTCCATCAAATATTCCAAGAAATGAATAACAACATTTTTCCTCAACCTGGATTTGTACAGCCACTTGTTTGGCAACAGATTGAGCCATACAACGAGTCATAATAGCCTGCGTGCTGCAGCTATGAAGCACTAAGCAATATTCTAAAAATCCTTCATGATTCTAACTGCTTCAGCAACAAACATATTTGACAGTGTTTTTCCACATTGACCTCCATGCTGTAAGCATTAGTGCAACAGTTGTCGTTCCAGAAAGCCAATTTATTTCAGCATTGGGGCTTGGAGAATCCATATTTGCATGTTAAAGGGCTCAATTGCAACATTATGGACGAGATTACACCAGAGATGAGACAGGAGTACCCAGTACTCTTGAGTGTTGCATTATTGAAAAAAAAAAACACACACACAGTCTCTTCATTAGGAAACTCATTATGGCAGCCTTTCATTTTGTGTTGAAAACAGGATGAAACTCCAAAGATCCAGGGCAATGAAATGCTATGGCTGCTTACCCACCCTCTCTCAACAGGAATCTTTGCTAATGTGTTATTGCCATCCAACATGATGAATATTACTGCAGAATAGCGCTGACCTGCCTGGACCCAGTGTTTCCCGGGCAGCTGATGTATCATTGATGCACTATGATAAGACCCCTTTGCACCCATACACACACGCACACACACACACACACACACACACACACACACACACACACACACACACACACACACACACACACACACACACACACACACACACACACACACACACACACAGACAAACACACATCACTGGCAACCAGCCATCTCCTCCTATATTCCCCTTGTCCTACTTTCTCCTCCTTCCTCCTTCTCTCACATTGAGTCCTTAATTAAACTGATGTGAATGTAGGTGGCGGTAAAAAGTAATTAATAGCCTAATTTGGTCCATGTCTTTCCTAAATATATGACTCCAAGATGTGAGAGCACTCTTACTGACTGAGTGTGTAAGAGGGTGTCAGACAACCAGAGAGGAACCAGAGAAATTTAAAAAAAAAAAGGGAAGCCACTTTTCCCCCCAAAGACAAGGCGGTTCATTAATATGCAGGATTGTTTTTATTTTGGTACCACAGTTAATAGGTTTAGACTGAGCCAAATAAGGTGAGAGTGTCTGCCTTGCCTTCATTTTACTCTCATATTTCCCCCACAACAAGAAGAATGAAAGAGAGAGAGAGAGAGAGAGAGAGAGAGAGAGAGAGAGAGAGAGAGAGAAACTGTCTGTGTCATTTTGACTGGGAAAAGGTTATGCCACTTTTGCAGTACTTTAGTATTTTCCAGAAGTTTGAAAGTGGCTGTAATGTTACAGTGACATTTGCCAAGGTTGGGAGCCATTGTGCACCTCATGTAAATTCAACTATTCATAGTAAGGCCACTTTGGGAGGGGAGGGGAGCTGCGGGTGAAAGCCTGGCATCAACCTGTTTGGTGTTTTTATGGAAAGAGAAGGAGAACTGGGGAGATAGGGAGAGAAAAAATAGGAGAATTTGTCCGGCAAGCACCCCAGGAACACAAAGGTAATCACGCAAATCCATTATAATCATGTCGATCATTTTAGCCCTTGTTTTTAAAAAACTGTGGAAGTCAGAAGCAACACAGCACTAGATTAGACCACAGAGACGCTCACATCTACTATTAGAACCCCAGCTGATGGGATAATGCAGTCATTTTCAACAATTGCGGAACGACCACAACTTGTTATTTTAGCCTACTGTGGCTGCCACAGTGCAGTGCTGTAACCTTTTCTTGCCTATAGAAAGCAAAGTCAATGCAGAAAGGGAAAGAGGTGGGGGGTGGGCAGAGATTTGTTGGTCTGAAGTGAGAGGTTTTCATGAAAAGGAGAAGCGAGTGACAGCACAGAAGAATGGCGCAGGAGGGCAGGAGTGAGGGAGAATGAGCGGCATAGAAAGTGAAGCAAGGTAACGGACTGATTAAGTCAGAGTGGAAGGAGAAAGAGAGAAGTAAAGAGAGAGAGTTAGAGGCAGAGAGAAACAGAGAGAAACAGAGAGAGAGATATACAGATAGAGTCAGAGAAAGGGAGAGAACTTGAGGGAGAGAAAGAAACACAGAGAGAGAGATAGAGAGGGAGAGAGAGATTAGATCTTCTGTTTAACCGGGCAGGAAAAGCTTCACTCAGGCCTCATTATGCCAGGAGCTGTAAATCCATTGAGGGAGTTAATTCAATCTGAAGCACCGTATAAAAGCATCATTTACGGCGGGCGAGCCTCAGCCCAGGCCAGCGCCGGTCGATACGCTCCTTATGTTTTAGGCAGCACCGCAGGAGACTGGCTGCTGGTAAAGACAGCCGCAAAGCTCTAAAAAGGGAAGTGAATACCTGTCCTTGCTTACAGCCCTTGCTAATGTTATCAAACTTAGGTTGAATAGACACACAATGCTTTAAGGAAATCGTTATAGCGCATTTGTCGATTGACCAGTTGTTAATTAATTAATACGCTGAGTGGTTAAAGGTAAATTTCAGTTGGACACATGTTAAGCCTACAATTAGAACTGATGACAGCAGCAGGAGGATTCAAAACAGAGCTCAGATTTAGACTTGCAAATGCAGATTTTTGAGAGCAGCATGCTTGCCGTTTTTGAGAGCAGCATCACAGAGGTTTCTGACTTCTCTCCTCTGTGTAGGGTGAATCTGTTTAGTGCTCTCTATTCATTCGGCACTTCTTGGCTAAGCCAATCGTTTTGACCTGTCGGATGAAGTGCTTGTTGTGGGTGAGGTAGAGGAGATGCATATTGGTGCGGTTAAGAGCTTGGGGCAAAAATAACGAGATCTCTTCTCCTTTCACTGGGAAACAAAGAGGGCAAGACACAACAAACTCGTCCAAATCTGAGTGCATCTCTCGATCATCCTCATTCAAAGTGCTTGAAGTGGATGCATTTTGCTGAAGTGGTGGGCTTAAGGACCTTCTTATATAGTTTGGACCATTCTAAACATATCATCATCTGCATGTGAGAGAAATGTCATAATGTTTTGATACCAATGTCTGATCACTACCACAGAACAAGATCTCTTTTACATTTGCTGCCAGGACCCAATGACCCAAGCTAGTGTGCATCAAATCAGTATCAAATCTACAGTATAGTAGCACTAACAGAGCCTGATTTATTTATTGAATATTAGATCAAATATAAAAACAGAACTGTGTTAGCACAGTGGACTTTTCATGGTCATTATGTAAGTAAGTAAAGTCAGAATCAGCTGTACAGTATTCTGTGAAATTCATTTGTCATTTTAGATTCATTGTGCTCATATCGTGTCTCAAAAAGACAGTAATGTGTGACCCAACACCCAAGGCCTTGATGATTCACAACTTTAAAGCAGAGCCAAGAGTGCATTTAGACAGTGTCGTTGCTATTATTGTTTGCAATTTTGTGGTTCTACCATTGAGTGAAGCAGTATAATGCCCATGAGAATGTCCAAGATTCAACACGAAACTCTAATTTCACTCTCAGACTTTCACCTTGGGAGAGTATGACCTTGAAAACTTTGCTATTGTCATCCCTCTGAAAACTGAAAAACTGCATGACATGGAAACATTTTTAAAACCTTGCCAGTTAAGTTTGTTCTTTGAAAATGATAATCCTATCCTTGATAGGCTTGATATCAAATTTACATTTATTGGGATAAATTTAAGGTGTAAATAGGCTACCAAAAACATCCAGCTGTAAGGAGTTCATCCATTAAAGGGAAAATTCACTGAAACTACTGCTGCTGCTTTGAAGTGTTCATGAGCAGATGCATTCACTTTGGCACTAGTCTCAGCGTGTCTCTCAGCAACGGGGTGTCTACCATGCCTGTCAGCAAGATGGCCGACATCACACCAGCTCATAAGATTCGCATTAATGCCAGTGTCAGAGACATGGTGACCTTGTCCGACCACCACCCGCGTTCACTTAGTCATATTCTGTGTGTGTGTGTGTGTGTGTGCGCGCGTGCACGTGTGTGAGAGATCATGGGTGAGCTGTGCAGACCGTGAAGTGAAGTCTTTGTTGGCACTTAGCCATTTATTTATTTATATATATTTAATAGATATTTAGCTTTTCTTACACAGCATGCCTTTTCTATGGGGCCAATGAAGCAAATGAAACCAGAAAATAACACCCCATCAAATTCACTGCTTCGCTGCCTCAATCATAACAGATATCTGCCCCCCTCCCCCCCCCCCCTTTACCCCCACACCGACCTCCTCTTTTTTTCTTCTTCTTCTTCCCCTTCTTCGACTGAGTCAGCAATAGTGGAGAAAAATTGGATAAGACTATAATCTTCTTTGTGTGTCCGGAGCCTCTGCTCTTTAACAGACTCTGGACATGATCCGGCGCTTTGACACGGGCAAAGGAGGAGATTAGCAGGCGACTTTGATGAAAACCACTGCAGTCATCAGGACTAGGGGGTCGGGCCGTGGACACTGAAGGATGGGGCGCACCGCTGATGGGATGGGATATTGGCCCGACATTAGGAGGACACTGGTCACGGAGAGATGAATACTGATATGGCCTTGTGTGTGTCACCCTGCCCGAAACTCCTGTTAACAAAGACAGTGGTGGTGTGGTGTGGTGTGGTTTGGTCTACTTTATATCAGGGATTTAATCGCAGCATATTTACCATATTGTAGGCCTAGGCTACTCTGTCAGGCTTTTGATCTTACTTTTCATTTAATTCAATCCCATTTGCATCACGTAAGTGGGCAATCACTTAAGAACGTTTTCAATACAGCGCATTTAACCTCTCATGCTATTTCAGACCGCACAAAAGACCAAAGCCTGAATGTTAAATGGCAGCTCCCCCGCTGTGTTTGATCTGTGATCTCAGCCATGCCAGACCCATGGCTTTGTTCTCAGCGCTGGACGGAGTACAGGTCAGAAGCCATCAGATGATCCAGCCAGAGCTACCTGCCGTGCTGCTGACGCGGGCCATGTCTCCTCTATTTAGTATTTACAGTAATGGAATTGAAATACGTGGGTGGGGGCCTGGCGTTATCGTCCCGGGGCAAACTCCATTCATGACCTCCCCAGTCCCTCATTACTCATTTACATTTAAATTACTGCACATGTCCCTAAGAATTCACCTCCATTTCCTTCTTTTCCATCACCCCCATTTCTCCAGACACTGAAAAGGTGGTTAACACACTTTCCATTTCTGGACCTGTAATTTTACTTAACTCCCAAAATACGTGGTGGCCATCCAACAACGCTGCGGTGCCCGTTTACTGTGAGATAAGAGCTGCGTCTCTCTCTCTCTCTCTCTCTCTCTCTCTCTCTCTCTCTCTCTCTCTCTCTCTCTCTTTTCTGTGCATCAGATGACCTGAATTCAAGTAGAATGTAGAAAACGTTGCAGCGATGTGAGGAGCATTTTAGTAGTTCCAGGGTTGCACTGGGCACATACAGTACAGTATGTGTGACAATATGAGTTCATTGTTGGGGTTTGTTTATTTCTTGCTGCACAATGACTCTATTAACACACATATTTGTGGCCTAGTCTGGGGGAAAAAACAGATTAATGAAGCCTGGGCATCTGGTTGAGAAGCAAACTTGCTCCAAACGGGGATCTGTCTGAAAATCTCTGGTGTACTGAAAGCCCAAAGGTACTTGTCATCTACTGACTGAGGAGAGGAGAAAATATAGTTCCAGGTCAGACTATACTGGTTTATTTTCTGCCTTCTAGCCATTCTGGAAAGTACAAAGCAAATTCTCATGGGTGGCTCCACAACTAAATAAACGCTCAGAGAAAAGTTTCTTTATTTCTCCTATGAAAGACCCATCATTGGCTATTCCACACACCCCTCTGTCCGTAGATAGTCATATCATCTGAATCAAAGGCCTGCTTTTATCAGTTGTAGGATTGTAAATGGGAGCTGATGCCAAGATCTCCACTGTGGCCTACAGAGAGAGCTATGGTACTGTGACAGGTGCAGTGCAGGTGCGTGGACAAGAATGTTGAATATGACAGACCTTCGGACTGCCTGTCCGAAATCATTTCACAAATCAAGACCACACGTAGCTCGGAGAACATCAGTCACTGCAGCAGAGGTGACGTTAGCATTACCTACTCCCGAGTATTAGCCATTATAAAGAGGTAGGCAGGCTGGAATAACTGTTATTTTGACGTTTTCTGATTGGTGCCCAGCGTCCAGTTTCAAACACCAAAGCGAATGCCCAAGTTTTCCTTCAGAGTGTTTATGTTTGTGAAGAAAATCGACACAAACTTAGTCACTTACTTAAGTATTCAGTGAAAGTATCACATGCAGTGGTCCTATAATTACACTCCATTAATGGCATGTGGGCTGTGAAAATGTGCGGGATATTACATCAGTGTTACAGCTTCCTTTTAGTGCACGTAGTGTTTCAAATGAATAATTCAACATGTACCCGGGCTGTGGGGGTAAGCTTTCTGTTTCCGTTTTGGCTTCGGAGTGTCAATCAAAATATCTGCCTCAGAGTTTCTGAGAAGCTACTGCTGAGACTTCTGACGCACACATTAACAAGCATAAAACAGTCCACAGTGGGCATTTAAAAAAAAAAAAAAAGTCTCTGAATGCGAAATGTCCCACAGTTATGGGTTCATGGCAGTGGAGACAGTTTTTCAGTGACAGAGTAAACTTTTTTTCTTTTTTGAATGTCATGAAAAAAATGTAAAGGGTCGCCAATTAGCGGGGCAGTTTCCGGTGTCATGAGTCGTCTCTCCACGCCTGCCACTGTGGTCCGCCGAGCAGAGAGAGGGAGCCTTTGAACGGTGACAGGGGAGTGGGCAGCACACATCGATCAGGCAGAGCCAGTGTCAGTGTTGGTGCAGACAGGGACCAGAGAGACACTCTCTGCAAGGTAAGGGTATTGAGGAAAGGGCACAGTGCTGAAACTGCAGACACTTCTGAGGAAGTCTTTCAGGCTCATTCAGACTAGATGATATTTCAGCAGGAGAATGGAGATTCATAATAACACTTTTATGAGAACATATGGTCCCACTGCGCAAAATATCTTCATTACTTCTAATATCTTATCTTGTTTATTTGCTATTACTTCTAATATGTTATCTTGCATCTTAACTGATATATGGCAGGCTATACATTTAATATTTGCATTCGTATACATTTGAAACATAAAACTCTCACATTTGTAATGTGGATATACAGTATGGCCTATAGTCTTCTGAAATGGCAGCATAAGTAGGCGTTCACCAGAATTTTGATGCCCTACTCGGTGGTTTCTTAACTTTTTTGATATATGTACACTGAAAAATAAATGTAGGCTTTCAAGAAGGTGCTTATTTAGTTTAAAGCGTCTTACATCCTACAAGACTTACACTTTTGAATAGAGTCATAAATTAAGATTTCATTTTCCTTCCTGGTTTCAGACACTGTTGATTTTTTTCCCTTGAGGAACTCATCAAAATTCTGATTTCCTTGGCACCCATTTTCCAATAGCTGTTGCTCTCTAAAGCCAGGTTTGACAAAAGCAGTAGTTAAATGGCACTTCCTGGCTGTATAAGTTTCTTTCAGGCCCAACTGAATGGCCAGTTTCTTTCTCTGAAAGACACTCTATCGTTGGGTAGTGGGAATGGGTAAATGTGTTTTTAATGGCTGTCATTGTTAAAAGGTTTATGGCCTTTATAAATGTCAGAGCCCCATACGGTGTGTGCCAAAGTTGGAGAACAAATGAAATAAGCACTTTAGAATACCGAATTGCCTTGTTCACTACACCCGATTTCAAGGCATCTGAGTAAACGCTTACTCTGAGCATACACTTAATGCATTTAATCAAAGGCACGAGGGACATGACCGCAAATGCATACACCTGTGAAGTGGAATAGTGAGAGTAAGAGAATATTGATTAGATAACAAGACCATCACAGCTATCCTACTCATGTCTCAACATTGAGTTGGCTGCCTCAGACTGTAGACGTGACAGGGATGTAATTTTGTCTCTGCTGTATATAGCCAGAGCCGTTCTCACCACACTTGCCACTCCGACAACTACAACTAACCCACGGCATGGGAGTTGAAC
>JAODXP020000016.1:22923526-22976549 GCA_027497455.2 Sardinella longiceps | reverse complement strand
CAGTGTTGCCAACTTAGCGACTTTGTCGCCATATTTAGCGAGAATTCAGACCCCTCAGCGACTTTATTTTGAAAAAGCGACTAGCGACAAATCTAGCTACTTTTTCTGTCATTCTTGGAGACTTTCGGAGACTAACGTGATGGGATGTACTATCCCTTTTTACTCTCCTTAGCAGACTGTGCTGTGTGTGTGATCGCCACCTCAGCCCCTCCTCTCACTTTCTCTCCGCTCTGCTCAGTGCAGTGCTGCTTGCAGAGACAACGGTCTGCACCTGGAGGCTGATTCGAACACAGTAACTGCTGGCAGTAGCCTACGCTAGTTCCTCCAGATCAGACGGAATAGTTAACTGATCCAACTGATGGTAAAATACGTTTTGCAAATGTTCAAAATACAAATGAATAAGTGAAACGATATGTGAAACTGTGTAGAGCACGTACGCATTAACCACAACTACGGGGATTGCCGTTATAAAACATAGGCTACAAGACAACAATTCAATGTCCAAACCCAGGTTAAAAAGCCAAACAGAGGATGCAGACAGCAGCCGAAATTCAGGGGAGAATGTCTGTTCTGGTTCTTCTCACAGATCTCCTCACTCTAGGTTTCCATATTTGAATGGGCCACCGTGAGAAATTTGTAGTACTTCAAATAACTTTTTCCACGACCTTACCACGTAATCGTCTCTTTGACCGAATGTTCACTTGACTCATGCAAAATAGAGCATGGCCTAGGCCTACAAATGAAGTTCGCCAGTGTTTCACTTTACAGTTTAGAGTCGCTAACACGCATTTCTCCAACCAATAGATTTTCAAAACTCTACATACAGTTAGCACAGTATCAGCCTTTGTGGCCATACAAGACACAATTCTGTTTTCACACAATGCAGTCAGTAAACACATTTCTACAATGCTTACATTTTCTTGACAGACAAAAGCAATGCCCACCACAATTCACAATTTTATTTTTGTTTTTCTATTATTATTATTATTATTATTTAATTATTATTACTTTTATTCTTTATCCTTTTTTGAGCACATTGAATGACAGCTATGTATGAAAATGTGCTATAAATAAGCTTGAAACTTGAACCACCAAAATGATGTATCGTTTTTGTCAAATTTTAACATACATTTACGTCATTACGTCAGTTTATTACGTCATCACGTTCGTCGATGACGTCATTTAGCTACTTCTGGCGACTTTTGGAACAGCCTTTAGCTACTTATCGCTCAGTGGAGTTGGCAACACTGAGTTGAACGCTTTAACCAGTGAGCTAAAAGCCCAGGCTTCCAACTTAGAAGCAGTTCCTGAATCATTGGCTTGTGAGGATTTAAATGTACTTCTGCCAGCTAACTGAGATAGTTAGAATATACATACATATGCTGCTACAAACTTCAGATATATGTTGTTGCATAGTGAGTGTCCACATAACAATGATGTAGGGGTCTAAAGGCCAATTCAGACCGAAGTTCCGAGATGAGGTGGCTTTAGAGAGGAGTGGCCGCATGCCGTTGCAAGCCGATACAAAAGATTCAACATGTCAAATCACAGTGTGGAGTTTTAGAACATCAGAGATCTTTGGTCTTAAGCCACATTAACAGTCAGACACATCATCCATACTGCTGGTGTATGGCACGGAGGAAGCACAATACCAGGTGATACTATTTTTAAGCCATCTAAACATTTGAAACAATGAGCTTACACACCTCTTGAAGAACAGGTGCGTTGGACATACTGTAACTTGGAAGACACAGGTAAATCATTTTTTTATTCAACGTTTCAGTCCACAGAACTTCAGGCATTTACACAAGAACAAACTCAACTCAACACCAACTTTTTGAAGTTTGTTTTACCATACAGAACCAATCGGGTCCTACTACAGAATGACATCATCCATTCATAAATTGTCCACTTTGGCCATGCGCCATGACACATAATCAATAGGCTCTACATGTCAGAGAAAATAGACATTAAGTAATGACATTCCACAAACCTCACTTTCCTTACAAAAGGATAAAAGGAAATCTCACTCAGACCTTTAGCCCCTCCAACACACACATACACACACACACACAGTAAACTAACATGTTCGATACCACAGACACATGGTGAGGAGATATCATGTATTAAATCATGGCTCAATCATTATGTTTAGTTTGTTGTAGAATTACTTGATGAAGGCCCTGTTGACCGAAACATTGTATAACAAATCATTCCCTTCCATAATGGACAATTTGTGGGACTCTACATTCCTTACAAAGCATTTAAACATTGCCAGAGTTGCCAAGTTGAGCACACTTGATAAATCTGTTTTTTACTCCCCTTTCCAAACAGCCACTTTTCGCAGGTATAGTGCACCCCGTTTCCAAGAGCTGGTGGATGGTTAATTAGATTAATCTCCATCAGATTAATTAGCTTTGTGTGGCCTTTGCAACACCAATAAAGCACTGCTTAGCCACTGTCACATCTTAATGAAGTTTTAAGGAGAGAGGGAGAGAGAGAGAGAGAAGCCGAGCATAGAGAAAACCTATCGCTGGAGAGCCAGGGGAATGAAAGCACATGAATTTTTTATGGCCGGATCACTTAACCCCTGGTTTGTGTGGTTTTGTTGAATATGTGAAGATTGATCCTCAGTGTTGTGTAAATAAATACGAACAAAGAGGGAGAAGCAGTGTCTGACTCCAGATGCAAAAAAAAAGAGAAAAGAAAACAAACAAAAATCAATAGAGACCGGCCGAGCGCCAAGAGAAGTCACCCTCATTGTGCACACAGACTTCAACACTAAGATTCTTCCATGGGGACAGGCAATAATGCTCCCCATACACATTAGAGAATCTGTCTCCAAGGCCCAGTGCAAGGCATCAATGTTGTATGAGGAGGTAGTTGATGTGTAGGTTTATACAGCGGTAATAAAAGATTAATAAATGTCATGAGGACAGACAGACAGACAGATAGAAATGAGCACTGCTGAGGGGGGGAACCATTTTGTGATGCTTTCCCATTCGCCAAGAAACAGACAAAGGGAAGAAAATGGTCAAAATGGGACATCCAAGGATCACATGACATTGTGCGTGCCATTTCACACTGTATATTTCAGTGTTAGAGAATGAGTACAGCCTGCCATCTAGGTTTAAATCTCCACCAAACAGTCATTGTTATTTACTTGATTTGTTTACGTGTTGGTGCGCTAGCTAGCATGCATAACAGGTAATGATCCACTAATGAAATACAAAATGAGACCTCTTTTTGAGGGGCCTCTATTGTCCTGAGTGATTTGTTTTGAATCAAGCAGACCGGAGGAAAGTGGGACGTGACCTTTAGCGAAACGGAGGGGGTGAAAAAATAGCAGAAGAGGCAGCTCGCCCAGCGCTGAGTGGTTATCATGCTGCGACACGAGGCAGCGCGCAGCGTCTCGCTTCACTGAGCTCCGCAAACAAATCAGCCATAATAAATGCTTACTATGAGGCGTCATTAATGGCACCAGACACAAAGCATCATGTCCGCGTGATTGTGATCTTGACCTGTGAAAACACAGGATTAATGTCAAGACTGTTTATTGCTTTCCTTTTTTAGGATTTTAGTTTTAGTTTTTTTGTGTTTGATTTGTTAGAAAAGAAAGAAGAAAGAGTTAGGGTGCAGGGAAAGGGGGGAATAGACAGAAGAAAAGATGGATGTTAAACAAAAGGGTGAGTAAAGAAAGAAAGAGAAGGAGGAGAAGGTGCATTAGAGGTGAAAGCTCTTAACGGAATGCAGTCCAACTGTGAAGTCCATTGATTTACACTAGGATGCAGACATAGATGTTCCTTTGTCTGCTAAAGAGTTTTTCCACAGGACATGAAAGCAGCAAGCTCTGTATGTAGAATAACTTTGGACTATCTTGAACTAGTTAGGAATGCATGCAGTCTGCGCTTGTCAGTGATTTGTGGAGTTGTAAAATGTACTGAAACTTGTTTTCAAGCTCTCTACACATCAAAAGATGTTGAATATTGCATGGCTGCTGGCAAGGCGCCAACACCTAATTTCATCAATACAAGCAATGAGGCAGTTTCAAATATTTGTGTGTGTGTGTGTGTGTGTGTGTGTGTGTGTGTGTGTGTGTGTGTGTGTGTGTGTGTGTGTGTGTGTGTGTGTGTGTGTGTGTGCCAAAGTCAGTATGTGCATGCACAAACACCTGTAATCACAGAGACATATAAAGCCGTCAAAGATGTCTCGTAGAAGGCACTGATGATGATTTTCCTGCAATTTCCTCCTGCCTGTCAGCTGGTAATGCTGCATGATTTGATGTCCTTGTTTACCATGAGTTAAATCAATATACAACATTCAATGGGTAGTGTGTGTGTGTGTGTGTGTGTGTGTGTGTGTGTGTGTGTGTGTGTGTGTGTGTGTGTGTGTGTGTGTGTATGCTTGTGTGTGCATGCTTGTTTTTTACTGAGTGTGCCTCAAAAAGTGAAAGAATGTGTGTGTGGGTGTAGTGGGTGTGAGAGAGAGAAAGAGCAAAGAGAGAGAGAGAGAGAGAGAGAAATAAATAAAAAAAATATAGAAATCCTATAAATAAAGAAATCCTATTCACTCACATATTAATAGGAGCAGAACGGTATTAATAAAACATCCTGGCACTGCTCCTTGGGACGGGCATCTGCCGTCTTGTGTTCCTGCAGGTTATGGTTTGTGTATTAATATTAAATAAATGTCTATATCAATATTGGATATGCCAGGCCTCCTATCTCTGCCTTTCCTGTACGGTACTGTATGTATGATGGAGATGGAGGTGTAGGATTTATCTGCACGAGTGTGAGTGAGCGTATCCGAGCATGTGTGTGTGTCCGACTGTGTGTGTGTGTGTGTGTGTGTGTGTGCATGTGTGTGTGTCTGAGCGTGTCAGTGTGTGTGTGTGTGCTTGACCACAAGCATGTGTGTTTTTGTGTCTGTGCATGTGTGAATGTCCGAGAGTCTCTCAGTCTCTCTCTCTCTCTCTCTCTCTCTCTCTCTCTCTGTGTGTGTGTGTGTGTGTGTGTGTGTGTGTGTGTGTGTAATACGGTCAGTAGTCTGTGGTCAGTGGTCAGTCAGCAGTGGAGTTAATGGGCATTTCACTGTCTCACTGTTCCGTATCCTCCTCCTCCTGCAGCTCAGTGCACCACTGCAGTCCCATAGACCCAAAGCCATTAGGAGCAGCATTAACACTCGTAATTGACCACGCCGGACTGTGAGTTGGGGATAGTATGTGGATAGTGTACATATGTGTGTGTGTGTGTGTGTGTTTGTGTGTATGTGTTTGTTGTGTGTACAGACAGTACTGATACTGATAAACAAAAACAGCGTTCATCATGCCCTGTCTAGACAACCTCTGTCTAACAGCTAATGCAGTTTCCTATTTTGCAGGACCCAGCCAGTTCGATGCATTGAACTGTCTGATAAATCACATACTGGCAAACAGAGAGAGAGAGAGCCTGCAAAATGGTGTGTGTGTGTGTGTGTGTGTGTGTGTGTGCGTGTGTGTGTGTGTGTGTGTGTGTGTGTGTGTGTGTGTGTGTGTGTGTGTGTGTGTGTGTTTCTGTGTTTGTGGGGTGGTTAGATGGAGGTGAAAAGGGCAGGAAAGAAATTGTGATGAGACAGATTCAGCTTAATCCAATCACCTCCTCTGTCTCGGCCTGTTCAATTCCTCTTGAATAAGACTTTAATCACCACATTGATTATGCTTCATTTGCCTGCAAACAACAAGGAAAGGTTGGTGGATGAGAAAGGGGATTATCACAAGCCCGATGGAGAGAGCACAGAGAGAGAAAGAAAGAAAGAGAGAGAGAGAGAGAGAGAGAGAGAGAGAGAGAGAAATTAGCGTCTCATTTATTATTAGCACTATTAGCAACTAAATTGCCCTCCATTTTGGCTATTTGTCGGTCTGTTAAACTCAGTCCTCTTGTACATGTGTGCTTTATTTGGAATGCTGATGGCCAGTGATCATGCACTGGCCAAATAAATAAATAGATACCTTTTATATTGACGCCAGTTTGAACATAACAAATAATAATGAAAGCCCACATGTTCTATTTGATTTGATCTATCCATGTCCTTTTGGTTTGCGCTTCAACAACAGAACAGAGAGATTTTGGTCTAGTATGCGGATATCAAAGACAGTAGTTGAAACTGAGGTTAGGGCTCTGAATGTTTAATGATAATATCTGTAATTCTCAGTGATATTGTGTGTGTGTGTGTGTGTGTGTGTGTGTGTGTGTGTGTGTGTGTGTGTGTGTGTGTGTGTGTGTGTGTGTGTGTGTGTGTGTGTTTAACAAGTACATACATTTCCATGGCTCAGCTTAGGTCAGTAGACTACACACACTTACCTTGGTGCACACTTCACCTTCCCTATCAGAACATGTAGCCCATCTCTCCACAATAGAGATGCCCAGAGCTTTATCCCATCCTCAGCTTTTTAGGGGAGGTATTGGGGCAGGGAGGAGTTGGGGGGGCAAGATCTGCCATCTGCTGACTTCAGGATTGTTTCTCCTCCGCCTCTTATCTGCCCAGTGCCCTGCTGCGCTTCACCTTTCGCTGTCTGAGGCCGTACCCGAGGATGTATGAACGGGAAGGGTGGGTAGGGGGGGTATATTCAGGGCCTATCCAGGGGGCTCAAGGAACTGAAAGCCTTTGATGTTGGCTCCAGCCTGGGTGCTTTGGCCACAGACCCAGCCTGTTTAGGGGAGGGAAAAGGTGCCTTTGAAATATTTGCTCCCTCTGACTCTCTCCAGCTCCGCTTTCGAGTCCGAGTCAAAAGAGAAAGCACGAGGCACGGGTGAGAGGGAAAGCGTGGAAAAAAAGGCAGCGACTTTTTAATAATGTGACTGCTTTAAATATAACCGTCATCAATTTATATTCAAGGGCAGAGGCCCCAATGGGAGGCATGTGGACTCCAGAGAGGTGGCGAGAAATGGGGAGATTGTGAAAAAGGAAGGTAGGGAGAGATGGAGCTAAAAGAGAGAAAAAGAGGAGGGTCACAGGAAGGGGAGACATTTGCTGTTGTTTTCTATAATGGGAAGGGTTCCGTGACATAACAGCGCTCTAAACATCTCTCTCTCTTTCTGTTCTCCTCTGTTTCATGGCCCATAAACTAGGCATCGCTGCTCTTTCCACCGCCACTAATCCTCTCACAGACACTCACAAAATGGCCTCAAACAACCACGGGACGAACAAAAGACATTTGCCAGTTATCCCTCGGTTTAAATGGAGATGGAAAACACATTGTATAAAACTGTAATAAGAAAAATCTGAAATAAAAACGGTTTATGATTTTTATCATTTCATGGCATCAGAAAAGTAGATTCTCAATAAACTATGCTGTAGATTATTTGCACTACAAGATAATCAAGTGTAGTCTGTACCTATTTCAGCACTGGACTGACAAACATCATTTCCATACTAATTTTGCTCAAATAACTGCACCATATTATCCCAACTATATGATCACAAAGAGAAATGGGGGCAATGTTCTCTCTGTAAGAATAGCTACCTCTACACTCATTGTTTGACCTTTACGGGCAAATCTACTCTGATGTTGGTTTTCTTGGAGAGAGAGAGAGAGAGAGAGAGAGAGAGAGAGAGAGAGAGAGAGAGAGAGAATACAAGAAAAATAGTATTCATGATAATGATAAATCAGTCACTATGCCTAAATATAAATCTTATAAGAAACATGGAGCTTCATCGTGGTTGCTTCATACAGATTATTAGTGCTATAATTCAGTGTCTGCAAATTTATTTTACAGACCAAGAATAATGAACAAGGATTAGGGTAGAACATTTGAAAGCTACTGTATAAAACAATATAAAGATAGCCTACATCATACAGTATATGTGCACCATAGCATGTTAGTAGAATTATAAAAAACATGAAATCTTGATGACCAGACATGGCATAGTTGAATTGAACCACAGCAGAAGACCCTCTTAGAGTAATGCAAGAGGTAGCTGTAACTGAGGGTATGAGGTTAAAATAATAATAATGCGGACCAGACATGATCTACTTTAAAGATTATATTGTCATGACACAGGGTCAGTGGCTGTCTATTTGACATGCATAAAAATGGAAGCTTACAAACTGCTTTAATATCAGTTTATCTTGCCTCCTGTTTAACTCACAGTGAATAATTCATTAGCTATTGACACTAATGACACTGTGTGTGTGTGTGTGTGGTTTTTCATGTTTGTGTAGTTTGTAGACAATGCATTTTTTGTATTTGTGATACATTTGTTTGCCTTACACATGGTATTTGAGTCAAAACAAACTTCTTTACTCAGATTGTGGTGCATCAACTGCAAAGACTTTCACAAACCATCTTTGCATCTTTGTTCCTCGCAGAAGGCATCTTTTACTTAAACTGAAAGTGAAATTAGACCATTTTTGTGTTTACAAATGTATTTTGGTATAAATTTTCACTGAAGAGAAGTTTTAGATTTAGACTTTCATTTGGGCGAACCTAATTGTATGCCATTCATAAAACCATCTTTAAAGGATAGCTCTGGAGTGAATTCAAACATAGCCCTGTTGAGTGGGACAAAATAATTTGGAACAGCATAGACCGAACACGAACGCAGAAGCGAATAAGCACTTTACACTGAATCAATGGAAACTGACTATTCGAAACTGAAAGTAAGATCTGAGGTGCCGTTGACTCAATGAAATGTGTTTCGCATTCGCGTTAGGTATATGCTGTTCGAAATTCTTTCATTCCATGCGAAATATATTACACGTTAGAAGGCTTGTGCAACAGCTAAAACTTACTCCGGAGCTACAGCTGTATCCTTTAAGAATGCAAGGATCCATATGTAGATCTACAGAGATCTGACACATTGCACAGGATTCCCATTAAGCAAACTGACACTCTTTTATTTCATTAGTGCAAGTGGAAAAATGATCATCAAAGATGAAATCATATTTTACTCCCATACATCCAGGCATCAAAATGACCAATTTCTCAGCTTTAGTTCTGTGGAGAATACACACAAGCAATCCTTTACGCTTAGACAGCCGTGCACCAGCATTCTCTCCGAATGATTGCTGAATTATTGATGTTATAAATGACCTAATCTTGGCTAAGATTTACCACAGACAAAACACATTTGTTAAAGGGAGTTAAACTTTCATGAGTGTAGCCACTGGTAACCTTGACCTCTTCTCACCTCTCTACACTGAGAGGATGATTGATAGTCTCTGAAAATCACCAAAGCAGCTTTGCAGTGGGGTGTTTGGTTGGGAAGATTTCGGAATGGCTGGTCTGGAACACTGAAGAGCAGAGCACCTCCGCTGTGTTCTGGAAGAACTGTGGGGTGATCATTATCTGAACAGGGTTCAGCCTTACTCCATTTTGTCCACTGTCCACTGTCTAGTCTCCTCATACTTTTGTCCTAAGAGTGCTGCCCCATTCTCACCTTACCTCACCATTCTTGATTCTGCACGGCCTGTAGAATGTACCTTCAGCTGTGTGTGTGTGTCTGTGTGTGTGTGTGTGTGTGTGTGTGTGTGTGTGTGTGTGTGTGCAAGTGATTTGTTAAGAGGAACAATGTTTTCCATCTCCAACAAAAGCTTTGAGTTCAGCAAAGTTTGTGCGTGAGTTTTGTTTCTTTATACTGCAGCGTAGGCTTAATAGATCAGCATATGTGTGGGCTGACTGTCTGTGTAGTCTTTGGATCACTCAAGAGAAATTAACATCTTATCAAAGTGCATTAAGTTGTAGCTTTGTAGGGAAATTTAATTATGGAACCCAGGCTCACTTAAAAAGATAGGATTCTCCTTTTTCCCCTGGAAAGCAATGATCTGTCTTCTTTTTTAAAAAAAAATATTTATCCAATTATGTGAAACATAAACTTTTAAGAGAAATATTACTATGCATAGTTAACATCCTCAGCGGTTGTTATGATATCGTGGGTCTATTTCTGTAGAGCAGAGCAAGTGTGATTAGCTTGCTCAGGAGAGCTGTGGATCTGAGATGACTTTCAAAAGCACTGTGGGTAATGTGATTTTATGTTCATGGTCTATTTGTGGGGGGTGAGAAGCTCCATTCTTTCCACTTTTTAATTAAGCTCTCGGACGTGCCAGCACTCGCCAAGCATGCTACATGACCCTCTGCATTTAGGCCCATGGCACGTTTACACAAAGCAATCCCTAATGCTTTCAGTGTTGGCCAAAATCATACAGCCCCCCTAGTTGGTATGTCTTTTTTTTTCTTTTTCTTCTCACACAACCGCCACCAGAACCACCACGTGAAGTCACGTGCCTTTCCAGAAGTTCATCTCGTGGACGACAAATCCCCTGTGCCTCGGCTTGGCTTACAAACATCGCTCAGCACATACTCTTAATGAGGCAACACAAACCTCCTCATCAATCTGATTGTAGCTGCGCCTGAGGTGAGCGGCAGCACTCCGACCACAGGAGAAGGAAGGAAACAGCCGTCAAAGTGTTGGTTGGAGATCAGAAGGAGCGAGCGAGAGCTGCAGTAACATGAGTGGCATAGATATTACTCTGGTCAGGACTGGAGGACGTGTACGCAGCTCACCGAGGGAATCTATATTTAACGGCGCGTATTCCCTTTCAGCTAAATGGGAAGAAGGAATGGTGAAAAACAAGATGAGACCGGGGAGCGAGAGAAAGTTTGTTGATCAAAATTACTCTGATAGATTGCTATATAGTGGTATGGAGAGCTGAAACCAGGGCACGTTTGTACATTTTGAACTTGTGTTTTAACGTCCATCAACAGCTTTCTGTTTCTCTGCAACAGGGTCGGGAATGGGAGAAAAAAAAGCCTTAGTGCTTTAAAAGCTGTTGTCTGGTCACAATTACAGCTTTTTTTTAAAAAGGCAGCAAAAAGAGCCTGACCAACAAGCACAACAAATATACCACCATGAAGGCTTTTAGACATAATAACAAAGCATTAGATCAATAAAAAATTGTTCATCACCATCATGGCTCTCAAATCTATGTTGAAGTGTGGTCTTGGCTGAATGAAGTGTAAATGTACCACTCTATTCCAGGAATTGAGCGAGTGAATTAACATAAAAGGCTTGTGTGTTTATGCTTTTGTTGCTGAGGTGGCGCAACCATGAAAGCCATCCAATAAACCCTTTCGGAGACAAATGCTTCCACTAATAACCCACCGATCAGATCTTGATGGAGCACTTGATGGAGAGCTTTGATGGAGACCTTTTTCCTTGAGCCTAAGCAGACTTTGCTATGCGGAGAAGAAAAAAGACAGTAATAGGCTGTGAGAGTTCTGTCAGCTTCTGAAGATTGATCACATTAATGGCAGGCTTAAAAATGTTGACAGGCCAAAAGACCATTTGGCTGGTTTATTATTAGCCAATTCATCATCTAATGTATATTTACACAGTGAGTTGACGTGTAGAAGCTGACATTACAGCAGATATGTTCTGCCTTCTTTCTTTCTTTAGTAGCATGATGGCAATGTCAATGCATTGCTAGACCATACAACAGTACTAATGGAAGGAGTTTGTCAATAGAGAGGTGTTGTCCAGAGGAGCTATGGCTCTCAAGTACGTCAAACATGGAAACACTCTAAATGACAAACCATGACATGCTTTTACTCGCTCATGATTGGTGGATCCACCGCCTTTGCTCACCCTTGCACAACAACGTGACTGTGAATGATAAAGATGGCTCACGTGCATTGCATCCAGTCACATACAGTACTGCATGTTCTCATTCATCAGTTTTCATTAGATGTATTATTGTGCTGTTTGTGTTGTCTCCTGGTGCACAGATTATTTTTTTATGTATTTTTCTGTAAATAGAATTTAGCGCACACTCATATATTCTTTTTTCTTAAGTTTATTTTGACCAACGTTGGTCAAAATAAACTTAAGAAAAAAGAATATATGAGTGTGCGCTAAATTCTATTTACAGTTAACCTCGCCTAGCAGCACCTCCAAGAGTGTGCACTCTTATATCATTGACTGATTTGATGTATTTTTCTACCATGAGGAAGTACAGTATATTGGAGGTTCAGGACCGAATAATGATTAAAACTGCTGCCACTGAAAAATGTGTTAACCCTTCTATGTTTAGATTTGTTTCGATTGGTAACCCTTGTAATGCTTAGATTTTACATCATTTTGTGGTGTTCACGTGAAATTGACCCCCGTGATTATTTGGGCACGAAAAAATAGACATATTAAAATTGACATAATATCAGTTCCACCTATTGTCTTTATATTGATCCAACAGATTGAGATAAAGTATCAGATCATTAGTAATAACTCTTCTCTGCGAGATGACATTTAACAATGTCAGGGGTCATGAGCCCACTGTGGAGGTCCTTTGGTGTCTCCAGCAGCTCCAATAGCTGTGTAGCTGTGGTAGGCTGGGAAGCTAAACAGACATCAAAATGTTGGGTCTGAGGATACACAGGCAGGGCAGGAGTGGAGTGGATAAACAGTTGTCTTTCAAATCCCCCTCCATGCAATAGGATTTCCAATAGGAGCTCCCAGTGGGAACTCAAAAAATAAGCAATTAGAGCCGAGAAGAGGAGAGTAGACTTGGTGGTTGGTGTGGTGCTGAAACGAAAAAAAAAGTGGGAAAAGGACATTCAGTTTGTGTGATGTAAATTTGTGTGATGCCAGATTTTTTAGGGGTGCAAAAAAAAAAAAAGAAAAAAAAGAATGACAGTTAGGGACAATGATGTTCATGATACTGTATGTCATGTCATGTTACTGTAATGACAGACTCATGTCACCCTTATGTAAGCCCCTTTAAATAAAGTGTTACCCTTTTCCTTTAACAAAAAATTCATAATGGGTCAGTCTGACTATGGATAAATGGGTCAAAGATTCTGACTGTAAAGCAGTCCGCACACCGGCTTCGACACAGTGCTGAGCTCTCTGCTTCCAACATTCTATTCCATTGTTTTCAATGCAATCCCGTATACCAGCGCCAAACTCTTCCGCTGTCGATTGTGAATTACGATTGAGGTCTATTTTGTCAAAGCCGCCCATTGACATCCATTGTTAATTCCACAGGCTATGCTGTACGATTTAGGTTAGTTGCGAAATTGTTGAAATCGAGAGTGCTCCGCAATGCTGTTGGGGCCAGTGTATGGACGCCTTAAGCTATGTGTGACTCATTTTAATGACTGGAATCCAAGTAGGTTTCAGGAATAAAGAACAGTTTGTTAAAGCTATCAGACTGTGTGTGTGTGTGTGTGTGTGTGTGTGTGTGTGTGTGTGTGTGTGTGTGTGTTTGTCCCTGTGCGCTGGATGTGATCACATTCGACTCGCCTCACCCCCCTCCAGACCACCAACAGGCCCAGATATTCAGACGCCAGATGGGGAATCAATAGCGATGTTCTCAATTACAGGAACACAGAGTGGCCAAAATGATGCACTTTAACGAGTTACTTAAGCCAGAAAACACAGGTCAGACACAAACAGTTGGAGACAGTGAGAAAGAGAGAGAGAGGGAGAGAGAGAGAGAGAGAGAGAGAGAGAGAGAGAGAGAGAGAGAGAGAGAGATATTAATAGTAGCATAGAACCTGTGGCTGAGGAACCGGGCCGTTGTTGTCATTTATTAGCCCTCGCTAACGGGCTGTGCCAAGGGCTCAGTGTTGGGCTTCTGCATCTGCTGCTCAGAAATCATGTCTTCCTGCTTGTGCATTATCCTGACTAGCCACACTGAGCAGCGCTGCAGGCTCCCAATGAGGCTGATGAGCCTTATGCCGACTTGAGATTCATGTGCCTCAACGGCAGCCATTTGTCTGGGTGTGTGAGACGGATACTTCCTGTGGTGCGGTCCGTGCCCCTTGTTTGCCTCACAGTTACGGCCGTAATTGTTTTGCATCCTGTCTGGAGGAGTCGTGGAAGAATTCAGCTTGAAGAGCGAATATTTGGTCTTGCCATTTAATTCCAGCCTCTCTATCAGGCATTCAGATGCACCATTCAGTGTGACAATATAAAGGATGTGAAAACACTGCTGTCTCTTTTTGAAATGTGAAAGGAATAATGTGTCCTTGCGTATAAAGCATAGCAATTACGAATGATTATGACAAATGACAGTGACGTACAGAAAATGAATGGCTGTTCAATGCTCATTGTTAGCATGTAAGAGAAATTGACTTGTTTGGTACAGCTGTAATTTCTGTCTTCACCTTAAAATCTCAGGTTTCTTCGATTAGATATAATGGACCTGTATGGTAAAACTGTGCTTACACTGTGCTTACACATGTGACATTTGAAGCTAATTAAAGTGTAGACATGACAACCTCAGATGTGTCAACTACCAGTTCTTTTTACTGTCTGTATCTCTTGCTTTCATCAGGCAGGTGCTTGATGTATGATGCAGATGTTTTTAAGAATAGTTCTGGTAATTATCCAAAGACTTTTACATCAAGCAAAGATACCACCCTTATTCTCTTTTTATGTCTCAACTGTTGAATATAGCCTCCTCAGAAGGTTGAGAATGTATGGTTTTCAACTGACAATGTTGTCAAATTCATTTACACAAATAACTATATCTATCTGGCTTTTATCCAACCTGTGCTTTTATCCGTTTCTACTGTTTACTAATGATATTTTCAAGCAAATAATATAAGCAAAAACAAACGTTAGGAAGCCGTTTCAAGCCTAAAATGGCCAGTATCATTGAATGATAAAATGAAAAGAAATTGCTATGGGCTCTCTCTTTCTCTCTCTCTCTCTCTTGATTTCTGCCTCATTAGTGTCTGGCACACTTTAAACATAAACCTAATTAATTTTCATCATCCAGCTCTCCACTTTGAATACACATTGCCATCAAAATTTTATGCATTTGATTATCATCTCAAGCAAGGAACGGCGGTGTGTCTGCTCTTCCGTGACCTCCCAAAGGCATTTAGTGACACATGTTCGTCTTTATAGGAGCCAGTTGAGAGCAGATTTAATATGACAACACTTGTCAGTGGATGTCAAGACAATGCACTGCCATTAGTATCGGATGATGCTCTGATAGCATGATAACATGATATGGGTGAACACCACTGTGTTGTCAATCAAGTGCAGACAGCCGTGTGACCGCTATCATGTCAGCTCTCATTGCTATGCTCACCACCACAAGGAAGAAGAAATTTTTTTTTTTTTCAAAAATTAAAAACACAGGGAAGGTTAACATCAGCAATGCTTTGCATTCGGATCTCACTGTGCGTATTTTCATCCATCCCCTGTTGGTTTTATTCCTGAAGGGATCTTGAATAACTCAAATGACTGAATATCCTGTACAATCAAACCTCCTCCACAAACCAGTGGGTTTTCATATAGACTCAGCACACTGGAAGAAGGCTTCAAACACAAGCAGGCTTTGTGGGTTTGTCTGGGAGCTCCAAGGGCTTAGAGCTCTTCTCCAGCTCTGTTTGAAGAAACAGCACCAGCTCAGTACCTGAGGAGATGAGTGGAACTGAGGTTCTAGGGGGAGGAAACATGCTGAAAGGGCCAAGCTTAGAGAGGCCTCAGAGACTCAACGAAAGAAGTAATTCATGGGACTGTATGTGTGTGTGGATGTGTGTGTATGTGTGTGTGTGCGTGTGTGTGTCTGTGTGTGTGTGTGTGTGTGTGTGTGTGTGTGTGCTGTATTAGTGTCACTCATGAGTTACACAGAACAATTTGCCTTGCGAGGCTCTCAGATCAGCTCAAAATGACTGCCCTAATAATCTCTCCCACACACACCTGCAGCAGCTCTGATAACCACATCTCCACCGTCCCGCCGTCCCCTCCCCTCATGAATGCCGGTCCGCAGAGAAGTTTGTTTGTTTGTTTATGTCTCCAAAGTGTTTTGTGGTAGTGTGTGAATGCCTGTGTGTCTCCTGTGTGTATATGTGTGTATGTGTGTGTGTCTGTTGAATGTGTGAGCATTTCAGCATGTGTGTGAGTGAGGCTTTGACTGAGTGATTTGTTCCCCAAATCCCCACTTCCTCTCCGCTCCTCTTCCGTGGGTCAGTGAGTGACAGATGAGTTTAATCTAAGGGGCTGGCCCAAGCACTGAATATTGATGAGGGCAGAGGACTTGTTAACCTTTTCCAAAGCGCTGGAAGAGGAGGCCGTGCTTGTCAGAAAGGGTTTGGGGAAATGTAGTGTTTGCGTTTGTGTTCGGTGGGTTTCGGTGGTTCGTGCGTTGATGCATTTCTGCCGAGGTCAATGGGTCAAATTTGTTTGTGTGAATTTCGGCGCCTTCGGTGTGAAATTAGTAATTTTGTATGTTAATGAGTGTCATTATAAAGCATCTACAGTGTACATATTTGTACCTAGTTGAAGGGATGCATGTGTAATTTTTACATATTGGACATGGTCATATCTGTTCCTGCTGACATTGCCAAGGTCATGAGCAAGCTTCCCTCGAGTGGCCTATATTTGTTTATGTAATATGAAAACTACCAGCACAGCTATGTCAGTAACACTTTACATTAGCCTGTGAAGTACTGGGTCAGGTGTAGGTAAGAATCACGTACAAAAAATATCAATGAATAAATTATTTAGAGTGCTTAATACATAAGTACTCTTTATAGGCCTACTGGAATAACACAAACGGCATGAATGAATGGTCTACGCTTTGCTTTGTAGAAGGGTGTGGGATCTCACTTATTGATGAACAATTGCAAGCTGGAGGCGTGAACTAGAAGTTTGAAATGATTGAGTCTGATTTCACCCAATCCCAAACGTTTGGCCTATGTGATGTGCCAGCTTGGCCATGAAGTAAGCTATGCTACAGCTGCAGAAACCCGATGTAATCCCTCACAACTCCTGGCTTCTGCTCGATGACTGGCTCAGGGTTGATGAAGGTTGAGGAAGATGAAAATTGAGCGGAAGTAAGAAGGCAAGGCCGGGCTATAAAAGACTGTGCTCCGCAATGAAAGCCCAAACATAAATTTAATTGCTCACAGAGGTAAAGTATAGAGAAACTGAAAGTCTTAAAATTAGCTGTAAGCACAAAATATCCTTCAGTTGAGAGGGACCATCATTCTACTGTAAATCAAACATTTGTTTTTATCTGCTTTGCATAAACCGCACTTGGCTTAATAGCTGTACTGTTCATACTGTTGTTTCATTGTGAGCCATGGCAACACGTTTGAAGGCAGTGTCAGAGCAGGGTTAATGATTATATCCCCCTTTTTAATTGATCCTTGTCAACCAACTCACTCTTCAAAGTGTTGACCTGACTCACAATGGCTATAAAGATGATGTACAGTATTTAAATTCCAGGTGTCCTCATTGAGACAGAAACACCTCATAAAATATCATCCATGGTTTTCACACTCTGTCAACATTTGCCTCCTACAAAACCCCTCAACCCTTTAGTTCCGCTTCTTCATCACTCTTTCGCCCTCCTTCTCCTCCTCCTCCTCCTCTTCCTCTGTCACTCTACAAGCAAGACCTTTACATGTGATCCTAAAAGGCGATTGGCAGTAATGAATGCCGAGGCACTGTTTAATAATGTAGGTCAGGACCCTCTCTGTTATTAGAAAGCCTGTGATTGGTTATTATGCCCAATGGAGGAAATGTCAGGTTCCACGCCATTCGGCGAGGGGTGCATGACCCTAGTTATTAGCAGCTGCTGCTCCGGTTCAGCACAAATGTCAGCCGTCGGGGATAAGCTGGCAACACAGGGGGGTGGTGGCCGTGGTGGAGGGGGCGTGAGGAAGTGTTGCGAAGGGACGCCTCGCATCTGACCTATGGTAATGAGAGGTTCCGGATGAGCGGTAGCGGACGCCTGCGATGGCTGCGTGGTGACTTTTCTTGGACGTGGGACCCCTCGGCGCTGGTTATGAATAGCCTTTTGTGACACACATGCCGGTCACTCTCCTAATGCCTGTGGTGATGGAGGTCGGGTTGGGCTGATGTGGAGTGAAGGGGTGGGGGTGTGTGGGGGGAGAGGATGGTGTGGGTGGGTGGGGGGTAAATAACACATAAGCACTGTAGCCCAACGCCCAGAGCACAGCCATAAACATCACATGGTGAATAATTACCACCCAGGCTGATATGCTAGTGCTCTTGCTGTATGCTTCATTAGCATAATTGAATTTGCACGTTACGCTGCGTGTAACAGAAGTGCCTTTATGAGCCAGAATGAAAGGAGAGGGGGCCGCTCTTAAAGAATGGGCTTGGCACTGAAAATTGAGAGATTTCAATAATTATTTCTTGTCGAGCTAAAAAAAGTCCTTTTTTTGAGTGAATCCATGTGGTGTTGGTGCCCAAGGCTTTCAAGGGCACCCATCTTGGCCTGGCATGTATGGATTTATTGCTGTATATCTAATCTCTTTGATGGATAGCTGATGTGCAATAGATGCAGAGATTGTAATTTGTGGGTCTAGTCATGGCTGGAATGAGTCCGTCAGTGTGTGTGTGTGTGTGTGTGTGTGTGTGTGTGTGTGTGCAAACAGGGAGGTAGGTCAGTGAGCATACTTGGAAATGGTTGTGCATACACAAGTTAGATAGAGTATTTGTACGTATCAAAGAATGGAGGGAAGGATTTGTTTTGTTTTGCATAGTTGATTGTAAACTATATACACATGCATGCATGTTTCATACCTGTCCAAACAAAGGTTTATTTGCGTCGGCTTCACAGCCGGGCTGTCACAGTGGTGATGAGAAATTAATGATGTGTACAGCTCTGCATCTGTGAGCCGAGGTTAATACTACTCTTGCATAGAGGAGTGTTTGGAACCGAGGCCGAAGGTTTTAGTCAGTCTCTTCTCGCCGACGCCAACGCAGCATTAAGCTCTTCCTTCCCCCAGACATATTTATGGACTCATCAGCACAAAGAACTGTTGGATGCGATGAGGCACCAGGGGAAAAAAAAACACTCTACCTCTCTTGTCAAGAAATCCTATCTCTGTTGTCATCTGCACTGTATGGTGAACAGTAATGAACGAGAGATTCAATCCTTGTTCAAAAGAAATATAGTTTTTCTTTGTTTGTGTTTTTGTTTGTTTGGCTGTATTTTTTGGTTGACTGTCAAGAACAAATCGCTATGGAGTATGGAGTGAAAGCAGAGGTATCCCCACGTCCTCCCATGCCAATCTAGCCTGACTTTGCCTTCCTATGTAGCTCCTCTCCGACTCCGTCTGGCATTCCGGCCATTGGCATCGCTTGCAGATATCATTTCCATACCACGCTAAAAAGTAAGCAGGATTGAGGTAACATTGGGTTTCTGTTGTTGTAGCGTAGCTTACTTCACAACCAAGCTGATGCATAGTGTTAGCGATTGGGTGAAATCAGATTTAATCGTTTCAAACTTTTACAGTTCACACCTCCAGATTGCAATCATTCGTCAATGGTGAAATGCCAGGCCTTTGTACGAAGCTAAAGCGTAGACCAAGGGGATAGCCAAAGCCATGCCTATCAGGTTGCAAATGAAAGTGCTGAATCAGAGTGGAATCAGACTATCAGAGGAAAATTAGTCTCAGAGCTGTTTAACTGCTGGACGAAAGAGGTAGGAATTCCCCCATTAGAAACAGGTTGCACGACCTCTCTGACCTCTGTGAAAGAATTACAGCAGTGGCTCTTACACTGCACTGTGGCAATGTCTGAGCTATGCTGATGGAACCTGTGAGATAAATGCCAATTTTGTTGTTATTGTTGTTGTTTTGTTGCCTTGTCAACAGAACAGACTGTCAAGACAGCCCCCCTCGTCCCAAGGCTCCACATCTGCATCTCTAGAGCTCACCTGGGAAAAGAATAAACAAGCACATCATGCTGCTTCTCTATACACTCAGGAGACAGGCCACTTCCAGACCCCTGCAACACCCATGAGTGAAACATATGATGCCTTTCTTCCTCTCTTGTGGGTATTTGATCTTATGTGAAGATATTAGACACTATTATAAATGTCTCACAATAACTCTAATTATTCAGAATCAAATCTTGATGTTGCCATGGAAGAATGGAGAACACCCATGTTTTTGGATACATCTACCATCAGCAGAAACATTTTTGTTGCTCTATTGCTCTATTTTTCTTCCTTGAAATGTCCCGTATCTATTTTGTTGGATTGAAAGAAGACGTATAAAACATATCTGTAAGCCATAGTATTTTATTTTCTTTCTGTTTAGAAGCTATTGTATGATTTCAGCAGTGTTCTTTGAATGATTGTTATGATGGAGTAAACCAAGGCTCTGGAGAGAGACCGTGTTTTGATATAGCTGCCAGCATTCATGGTGCCATTTACAAAAATGCTTCATTCTTAAGACAATTCACTGTAATAAAACATACTGGATACCATCCCAGTTGAATGAGTTTTTCAGACTGAGAAAATATGCTCAGGCATTCAGGCATACTTCTAACCCATGAATACTGGATCCTGGAATAATAATAAAAAAAAAAAACGTAATGAAAGTTATCTGCTTAATCTATCCAACATCATTCTCATAATGCAAGTATTAATTTGGCTCCTGAACTTATTAAAATAGCTCATTGTTCTTCTTACAACCTCCCCGTACTTTATGTCACACATTTGTGATGAGTCAATGAGAAGCCCCTACTACTAGAAAGCCACATATACTGTATCCATGATTTCTGATGCGCTCAATCTCACCACCAGTCATCTAAGCAGTACTTAAACTTCTTCCAAGGCTTTTCCTCCAGCACATTCACTTGGTAAGTGCTCCACAATTTATCCATTTATACTTTTTGTATTTTGTTATACACCTACCTACTCCTTATACACCTACCTACTCCCTCATGAGTCATAATCTAAAGCATTACCACTTTTGTTACTACTTGAATCATTTCCCTCTGAAGTGATGTTACATGCTGCTTGTGTGTTGAGAAATGTTTAAAGAATTACACATGAATGCCAAATAAATCAATCCTGGATAGCAAAAAAAAAATATTTTGCAAATAACTGTCATTGTTGGTGTTGATATTCACTCCAATGACAGCACCAAAAAAAAAAAAAAAAAAGGAATTCCGCTCCACTCAGGTCATTTCATACCAAATTGAAGGAAAATGCTAACAGGGTTGCAGATTCTCATTTTCTCATTTACTTGGGCCTCCATGGCAACAGTACAAATGAGGCATCTACTCAGAGCTGCTGATCATCAAATAGCTGGCAAAAACATCTCTCCCAAATGGACCTATCATGTTATTTCATTATCACTTACTGTCTATCAACTGACTATTGTAAAGTTGCATTTTATTCTTATGTGTATTGGTGTGTAGGGATATCTTGCTGTGAGCTATTTAGGAAACACACTAGTTTGTAAATCTTAACAATTAACAATGAAATTAATTAAACTTGTCAAAATGTTAAGCTCTATTCACGATAGGCATACACTGCAAACTTTAACTTTTAAAATCTATTGTGATAATGTGCTTAACATTGTTACCTCCGCCAAGGAGGTTATGTTTTCGACAGTGTGTGTGTGTGTGTGTGTGTGTGTGTGTGTGTGTGTGTGTGTGTGTGTGTGTGTGTGTGTGTGTGTCTGTCTGTGTACAAGATAACTCGAAGTGCTGCATGGATTTGGATGAAATTTTCGGACAACATTTGTATTGGGACTAGTAAGAAATGATTCGATTTTGGTGGCGATTCGGTGATCTAGAACACCATCAGTGACCCCATTGTCTTGGCGGAGGTCTGCGTTCTCTGAACGCTTTTCTAGTTTACTATGTGACTTGAAAAATAGGCGAGGTTGACGTTGCTCAGTCAGAGCCAAACTGTACATTTACTTTGTTCATTTGGGTCTGGACATACTGTAGCTGACTCTGGGTTGAAGAGAGTTTTAGTAATGAGTCTACTCAGATTATTGCCAAAGTAATATGAATCAGCTCCATAGCACACATCATTAACGATGTACAGTGTATCAAGGATAAACAGTGAGAGTTAACCTTGTAGATAAACTTGCCTTTCCCAGAGGACAGATGTATATTTATTCCAGCTAAAGTCTGTAGATTTTTCTGACTGTTTTTTTTGATGATTGCTTACACTAATAGTTCACATTGAAAAGCCAACCATTCATTCTTGGGAAATTATGTTATACTGTTTTTAGGGGGAATGGAAGATTTTAACATTCAGTTTCCGGATTAGCGTGTTGAAGCTTGTGCATCACAAAGACCAAAACACAGTCAAAACATAGTATCCCATAAAGTCTTGTTTATTTTGTTTCGGCTAATGCAAGTGGCTGACTATCCTTTACCCTCCAATTAGCCAGCATTGAGTTTTATTGTTTAGTGATAGGACAGTTTTATTAACAGCACTGGCTTGCTACTGCTTTCCCTCCCAGTTTGGTGAGGCAGCCAAAAAAAATAATGACTAAATAAAGCTATTACACAAAGAGATGGATGCTGGGGTGTCAGTCGGGACCGTAGTGTCTTTTAGGGAGCAGGGCTGATTGAGAGAGGAGCATTTGCATGTGTTCATTAGCGAGCAACGCTGGAGCTTATCACAGTGAATGGCCTCGTTAGCGTCAGCAGATTTATATGCATCAGGTTGATTACAGGCAAAAGACAGAGGAGACAGAGATATGGGCCCTTTTTCGGAATGACAAAACATTTCCCATTCGCTTGATTTCTTCAGAACAAATACCATGAGATAAGGCAAAATTGCCAAAATGCTAATCCAAAACATATCCATTAGCCTACTGGTAATGACCATCAACATGCTAATTTATGGAAATGCTTCGCTCTATACAATAGTATGACCTTTCACCTCACCTCTGTCTGTGATACATGCAGTTAAGCAATCATAATGACATTCAAGTCCCACCACAGCCACAAACATATTCATGATTTTTTTTTTTTAAACTTCAAATTATCCATTCTAAAAGTTTCTTTCCTAAAACTGTCTTCAAAAACAAGTCATATTTAATTTGAATAAATCTCCTGAAATGGCCACCTGAACCTGAGTGTCAGGAAGTAATAGAACATTTGATCAATGTATAAGCGACTATAGTTAATGAACTTGTCTGAGACAGACAGAGCAGACATCTCCGTCCATGAAAGTGGATTATAAAGCCTTAAGGAGATTAAAGTGGACATGGAAGGCTCTTTCTGGCAGTTGCGCTAACCTTTGGCGTGATTGCCAGACCAAAGCTTTATTATAAGACGGAGTGTTTTAATAAAGCCTGTTTCCAAGGCGTTACTCTTTTTTTTTCCCAGGAAAAAAGATTTGTACCCTACAGGCAAGGAGTTGTTATACTCTAGCGCAAGAGTGTAAAAATTGCTGGGGAAATCAGAGGACCGTGAGCACGGTGTCTCCGAACAGCTGTGAACACTGGCTAGCTATAATCAATCAAATGCCTATTCTCACCTGACTGTGACACCGACTCAGCTCTCTGGGGAGTGGAGAAGAAATTAACCTCCTTAAGGACAACAGTGGAGCTGGGTGGACCATTCTCTCTCTCTCTCTCTCTCTCTCTCTCTCTCTCTCTCTCTCTCTCTCTCTCTCTCTCTCTCTCTCTCTCTCTCTCTCCTCAAGCCTATACGTACTTCTTGGGAAATCATTATTGACCTTGTCTCCCCTATGCTGGGAGTGAGGAGGCAGTGGTAGTAAGGGTAAAATCTCACTAGAAACAACCCAAGTAACTTCATTATTATTAACATATTTACATCATATGTCATCATATGTTAATGACATCATTGATATGATATGTCTGTGTTATTTTTTGTGGGACAGACAAAAGTGGTATAATATTCAGATATTCAGAAATATGACCCCTATGCTCTTTTTTTGTACATTAAAACGGAATCCTTTATTGGAGAAGAGAATACTAGGGATGAGGAAGAGAGAGACAGAGAGAGAAACACTGTGCCTATTCTACCAGTAGGAAAGTAAGCCACAGGCAAATATCACTGCAGAGCCTTGAGCAAGGATCAGAGCATGGATTGTGAGCATGCTGTGTGTGTGTGTGTGTGTGTGTGTGTGTGTGTGTGTGTGTGTGAGATGAGAGAGAGAGAGAGAGAGAGAGAGAGAGAGAGAGACTGTGTGTACATGTGAGAGAGTCTGTGTGTGTGGAAAGAGAGAGAGAGAGAGAGAGAGAGAGAGAGAGAAAGAGACTGTGTACATGTGAGAGAGTCTATGTGTGGACAGAGAGAGAGAGAGAAAGAGAGAGAGAGAGAGAGAAAGAGAGAGAGAATGACAGACAGAGGAAAGACAGACAGATAAGACAAAGGCTATTTCCATACTCTGTGATGTCTGCCCCGCTATTCCCTCAGCTGCCTAACAGTGCTCTATTTCTGCCTGCCTGTAGGTGGCAGCAAAGCTCCCCTGTGTTCGCCGTACCCCAAAACATTAGTATTCACGGCTTGAGGAGGCTTTCAAAGCCCACTATTCATAATCTTGGCGACTGCCTCAACAACAAAATAATGGCACAAACAGGACGGGAGCTCAGACGGGTAGCAAGCACCAGGCTGGCAATCCCGTCCCTCAGAGACTGCTCTCTCTTTTTCAGGCGCTCAGCTCTCTGCTCGTCACTTGGGGGCTCGCACCTGCTGGTGTGTCTGAGGAGACCATAATCCTCTGGCTATAGGAGGATCAGCTCCTATGTTTGAAGGTACACAGAAGCACGGGGAGATTTGCAGAGTTCTACTAAAACCAGAGTTGGCTAGGAGGCACTAATGCAGAAGTTGACTTAGTGTCATTATTGCTTGGTGTGGATGTCAGTGGATGGCAAAATAGAACACTTTTATATCCCCCTTTGTTTAATTTACTTTGTAGGCATTTTGCATAAAAGCTTTAGTAAAACAAACAACAAAAAAAAAGAATAGTTGTCCAACAAAAGTTTTACTCTAACAAAAAGATTGTGCTTTCACTGTCATGTGTAAACACTAGAAAACAAATGATTGGCTTTCCCTTGGTTTTCTTTATGGTCACTTGCAATTATCCAAACAGATGACATCTAAATCTCCTAAAGGTTAAAGAATGACTAATAGCCCTCATTAATGTTGAGGATCCTCCATGATCCATACAAGACATCCACCTACCCTTTCCATCTGGAATCTGTCTGGGAATTTTGAATTTATGTTATGTGCTTTGATTGATTTGGTTTGACCTGTGTGAACATATTCACTGCATGTTTTTTTTTCTGGTTTGAAATAAACATGCTGGGGTGTTGAAATCTTCCACCAGCATGCATGGTTTCTTGGCAAAAAAAATAATTACTCCCTGACGACTTTAGTCTGAATAATAATTCCATCAATATCCATAAAATGGGTTGATAAAATGAGACACAAATAGATTTCCATATATAAACTTGGTCTAAATAATATTGATTGTGCATTTTAAAAAAGAAAATGCAGGGTAGATTAACTTTTGGGTTGAATTAAATAGGAAATGCAAAACTTTTTGATTTAACCTCCACCATCCCCGATCCCTTGCCTGTATTGCAAAAAGTTTGTCTGAAAGATCCTCCTCCCTATGCAAACTCTTGAGCCACTGACAGCGTGTTTACATCACAGCGATTTAGGTCAGTCTTGGAACGTTTTTCGTCTTTGTGGCCTTTCATCCACTATGGCACCAGGGTGTCATTAGTGCCCTGAAATGATATTTTAGTGTAACAGGGTTCTAGAGTGGAAGAATCTCACAATACCAAAATTGTGTTTCCTTTGAGATTTAGAGGTGGTTCAGATTTAGATGTGATTTTGATTGCATTCAAATATTGTGTCTTGACTTCTTATCAGTTAGTCTCGGACGTATACTGATTAAGCAGACTTGTCTGATGTGACCCTGGAGCAGAGGACTTAACCTGACTTGACCAGTGGTCAAGTTCACTTTCCCCTCACTCGCTGTGTGCACCTGTCATTTATACTCTCCTGAGGGATGGGCGTTAGAGGGCCAAATATGTGTGACCCAACCATAGGATGTTGTGAGGTATATCCAGACAGCTGAAGCAGTCTAACAGTTTATTTATATCTGTGCGTTTTTGTTTTGTGCAATTTCTAAGTGATTGAGGCCTAAAGGGCCATTCATACCTTACAACAATAACTATAAAGATAACTGTAACTAAGCAATATTTTTGTCCACATGAGCCTGTCCTCATGAGAAAAATTATGTTTAAAATTTCATGTTTTTTAATAGGCTGTCAACCTAGTTCTAATAATTGCCCTGTAAGTGATCCCCAATGATATTGTTACATGTCGTTATCATTAGTAGTGTGGCCGTTGTCATTTATGTTAATAAGGGCGATATTTATATGTCATTATTGTTAGGCTATGGTAATTGTTTTTTGATTCAAGATTCAAAGAAGTAAAGAGGGGGGTTCTATTATTTCACAAACATCAAGAAAAAGAACTTGGGAACTTGACGTCACCAACCCTAGTCTTATATTAGCTAAAATCACCACTATTTTTGGATTGGATTGCATTGAAATCCCAAGCAAAATCCTTAAAGTTTGGGTCTTTCTTACAGGCTTCATGTTACAACAGTGGTTTGCATTGGCCTGTATGGCCAATACAAACCACTTTTTTCAGTGTATTCTACTAATTCTTCGAATGTAGGCTATTGTTAGTGATGTTTTGCAGACATCTCAGACTTCTGCAACTCTGAGTCACAAGTTTTACCATGCTCTACAATGGCACAATACAAATACTAAATATGAAATATGAAAACATGACCATGACAATGAAAGGCTGTCTGGAGTAGAATTTGCTGAATTCCTCTCAGTGCAGTGATGGTATTTGGTACTATGTCCTTCTGATGATTCAGCCAATGTCACTGTCAGCTACATTTTGTGACATTTTGTTTCATTATAGACATTCCGGGAAATATGGTTTTGGATTGTCGTGTAAATATGCAAGGCTTTGTGTTGAGCTTTTTGCAAAATGATGAAAAAAAATATCAATCATTCAGCCTGTGTGGGCTCAGCAGTCAATAGATTTTGCTTATTGTGCCCAACAATGCCCAATGTCCTTACTTAAAAATACACTACTTGGCTAAGGTGCAGATGCCTCATCGTCAAGAAACCTCATCTTACAAATATGAAGAGTTTTTTTGGTGAAAGACAGGACAAAGCTGAGAGGTGGTTTCCAATCTAGCAAAGGTGAAAGATTAATTTTTATATTCACTATTTCTACTGTTCCAGTTCTTAAAAATAACAATTTTAGGGGTGTTTAGATCTTTAGGCTAGGTTCTTAAAGTGTTGTAATAGTAACAGTAACTTACAACTATTACTATATGTTTAGCGGATGCTTTTATTCAGGGAAACTTTCATTTGTCAGTATAGTCATGTGGCCACGCACATCCCTTACTCCGTTTTTGGATGGGTGCTGGATCAAAGTAAAATGTACTCGTCAACAATGAGATGGTCCGCACACCAATTTTTTGTTCCCTTCTTTTTTATATTGTACAAAGTAAAAACAAAAAAGGGAACAAAAAACTGGTGTGTGGACCATCTCATTGTTCACAAACTTTCATTTGTCAACTGTCAATTACTTCAGGGCCAGATTCCCCTTGAGCAACTAGGGTTAAGTGCTTTCCACAAGGGCACAACATTAGCAGCCAGGGTTCGAACCCAGAACTTCCAGACTGCTAGCTCACTAGCCAGCCTTACCACTACCACCACCCAGAATTTGGCATCTAGCCCCAAAGTCTAGACAGCTCATGGGGTTAAGATTAGCCGTGTGTATGAATAGATGTCTGAAGAGTTCACAACCAAAGCACTTTCTGTATAAGCCAATTGATGTTGTTTAACTGAAAGACCTCCACACTGATGTTGAGATGAAAATGCTGGACCTGTTTGTTTTCCTAACATGCTCTCTCAGCGTAAGCAGGCCACGAGCATCAGACTTTTTCCTTCACAGGTGAATTAATTCCCTACAGTTAGACTGAAACATCATCTTGAAGATAAAATTTCCAGGGCATTGGGGCATTCTCCAAAGATACAAACAGAATAGAAGCATTCATAAAAAATACACCCTGACTGTGAGGAGCCTGGTAGTACCAGAGACAGATTATGTCACTGATGGCATCAGCAAGAGCTCCATCTGAATACAGAGTCCACACCCTTTTCACAACTTTGCAATGCTAGGATGCTTGGCCTGATCGGCATTCAGATAGCATCAATGGCACTGTCTGCTCAGCAGTCGCAAAAAATGGCTTCTATTATAATTTCTTTGACCCCTCTACTGTAATGTTTAACATTGCTCAGCTCTTCACTGCTCTAAGGCCAAGTTCAGAAGCCCCATTTTCTGCCATTTTAACAGTGGACAGGGTTGGCATTTTGGGGAGTCTCATCTTACAGGGCTAACTCTGGGGATGAGAGCTCAGGGGTGCTTAGCCTCATAGCTGTGTGTGTGTATGTGTGTCCAAAGTGTGAAGTGTTTCATCCCATTTAAAGCTACATTTCTAAGCTTTACATGGAGAACACATTTACATTTACACATTTACAGGAGAACACATGTTTTGTGTCCATGGGAGCTTTAAGTCCATGCACAATGCTGTTATCTCCTAATTCAACTACTACTGTAGTTTACAAAAACCTGCTATTTAGTAAAGTCTCTTCTTTCCATGTCTTCCTGGGCTCAGTGACACACACACACACACACACACACACACACACACACACACACACACACACACACACACACACACACATACAACACACAATGAGCACACAGCAAAGTGAAACACTACATGTAAACCAGAGAGGAAGACAGCCAGCTGTCTTGACACCCGGAGAGCCATGATGGTTTAAGTGCTTTACTCAAGGGCACCTCAGCTGTGGATGTGGATGTAGACAGGACAGGACAGGACAGTGAGGTTTGCTAACATTTGTCTTCCTGGTCTGGATTCAAACGCCCCTCCCCTCTCCCCTAAGCTTGAGCCATGACCATTTGATCATGGAAGTGACATGGAAGCTGGTGAAGTAACCTAAAACAGCTTAAAGGAATATTTCACCTCTTTATAAAAATTGTTTCATCCCATTACCTGGAGTTACATATGTGGGTAAAAGCATTTTGGTCTCAGTGCATGTGTTCTCCTAGTATGGCAACCCCAATTTCCATTTTAGCTTTAACTTAGCATAGGCACTGGAATGTAATGTTGCCAGATAGCAATTCTTTGGCAACTTTACTTTCAAGTGCCTAAGCTAAAGGTAAAATCGGGGTTGCCAGACTAGGACATCGCATACACTGAGACCAATGCTCTTACCCACATATATAACTCCAGGTAAGGGGGTGAATAACCAAGGAAGAGGTGAACTATTCCTTTAAAGTACTGCCAAGTGTCTCTTGTTTACCTGTCATATAATGAGGGCAGGTGGCTGCTAAGCTTTTCATGGTGTGAGCCTCATTCACTGACACCTTGGGTAGCACCTATGGGTGCTAGCTTTGTGTCTAGCACACCTCCCTGTCTGTCAGTCTTTACATTTGCATCTTTGAGCAATTCTGGTTTTCTCCCAATTCAAAGCATATCCAACTCTTTTAATCATGAGTTCACACAGGGTGGATCTTGCAACAAAGTCACAAGTTGTGTCTGTCATTATTATAAAATCCTGAATCCTTTGTTTGGTCTTTATCTTGATCAGGATGCACTATAATGTCATCGCGGGTAGGCACAGAAAATTGGCCAAGAGACATCTCAACCATAAGGGATTAGATTGTCAGATCTTCATCTGAGTGCAGTTTTAACTTGTTTTCTCAGTGTGTTTCTATTGGTCACGTGGTGGTGTGTTATTCTAACAATGCCTTTTTTTATCGGTCTAAAATGTCTTGAAACCCATGCACAAAATTCTTACAATATGGGAGGATAAAAATGAACCAGTATAAACTTTTTTCTCGCATTATTATTATTACTTTTTCTTTAAATAAGATAACCCTGCAACCCTAGTTGGTCTATTTTTCCTGTCTCTAGATTGGCCTTCCATTAAAACGGATTCAATTCTGTGGAAGTGTCCATGAGTGGCCTCTACGATAGAGGAACACCATCTTGGTTTGTGAATGTCCTCTCCTTTGTGTGGGTGGCATTTGGAGATAGACTCGGAAAAAATCATTTTATTGATTCACATTCAAAGCACGCATGCTTTCCTGTTGCTGTTGTCTGTGTACGGTACGCCTTGTTTTGTTGCCTTCCCTGCAAAAACAAGGGAGGAGAGGGGGGACATTCAGTGTGTGTGACAAAACAATATGTGGGAGCACTCTCGAAATGCCAGACTTGATGGTGTCCAGGGAGCCACTGCCTTTCCTTTGGACTGAATGATCAAAAGATGCATTCGTCAGAGTAAGCAAAATCCCAGGTGAATATTGTTTGAAACTTTCCAAACTCAGAGATCAAACCCTGCACTCCATGGTATGACATAGAATATTCAGTATCAGTCTAAGGAGACCCTCTTTGTGACATTGGCAGAATGTAATTGAAACCCCGTCTATGTTTCCATCATAAAAAATACCCTACAGAAATTAAGATATGGGTTTTGAATAATCATTGCCTACAACCGTTTTTTAAGGTATGATTTCAGGGATTGTTTAGCGCAGAATTCAAATATGAACCATAAAACTTTACAAGTGCCATGAACCCCTCTTGAGAGATCAAGACGTGCAAAGCCAGCACAGAGCAGCAAACATTAGCTCCAAATTAGTAGAAATTGTCAGTTGTTCTTAGCAGGCAACAAGGGTCAAAAACATCAGTTGAGAATAGTTGAAAAACAAGTGTAGGCAAAAAAAGTCACAAAACAAAACCCTCGTCAGCAACGATTATTCAAAATCCCCATATTCATTTCAGTAGGGTTTTTTCCTGATGGAAATGTGGGTGAGGTTTCAATTACGTTTTGTCAATGTCACAAAGGTCTATTCAGTTTTTAAGTATTTATTGGGGGGATGTGGTATTTGTAGTATGGTATCGTACAGTTATGCTCAATCATTTAGAGAGGAATAATGCAAGCAAAACAACTTAACATGGGAATCTCTCTCTCTCTCTCTTTCTCTCATTAGACGTTAAAAAGTATGATACTATCAGTGCGTCTAATTAAAATGTCATGTTAATGTGACATTCTAAAAAAAAAACACAGACACACAATTACGAGTGAACTTTATGGAGCAAGTTTGTTATTAAAAATTCCTTGAGGGAATAAAAAAATAATACCCGCAGGTGAAATTAATTAACTGACGGCTAATCCCTAAACAGACACTTATTAATTTGGGAGTAATTACGCCACTTCTGATTCACGTGAAGGAGATTTTCACATTCACCTTTTTCCCCACTTTCTCTCTGTATATAGCTGCCTGCCTTTCCACTGTGTGTGGTAGAGAGTGCAGTCTGGAAAATATTATCTCCCCAAAAGTGCAAGAGCAAGCTGACCTTAACAAGACTGGCAGGAGTGATGGGGACTTATGCAGGCACTGGTTGGTGTTATTTCAACCAATTTGATCCACGAAGCTGATACCTGCCCTCTCTGTCCTTGGCAATCTCATTAGCACAATAACTCAACCCGCCACCCCAACCCCCACAACCCCCCCAACCTTCTCTCCATTCCCATATCTGGCCAGAATCCCACTGATTATTTCTTTTATTCCTGTTGAAAAGTACCTTGTGTTGTTCTTCTCTCTTTCTCTTTTGCAAAAAGTTAGAGGCATATTCACACTGGACTCAATGAGCCTTTTCTATTTTTCACATACACACGCACACACACACACACACACACACACACACACATAAATATATGTGATTTGTTCCACAGCTATTGTCTCACTGAGCCATTCACTTTCTCTCTCTCTCTCTCTCTCTCTCTCTCTCTCACACACACACACACACACACACACACACACACACACACACACACACACACACACACACATAAATATTTTGTTGCACAGCTAGTAGCATGTGGGCATTATTGATGGCGTGTTGTGCAGAGCTTGGTGAACATTTGTGCTCCCAATGTACAGTAAAGCTCTCTGGCAATCATTTCCACCCAGCACACTTTTATATGTGATGTTCACTATGAGAGCACGGAACCAGCTCATCAGCTGTGAGGGATGCTTAAGTGCCAATGCCGCCCCCTCAGCACCCCCTTCATCGCCAGTGAACCCCCCACACACACACACACACACACACACACACACATACACATACCCCCCTCACCCCACACACACACATCCTCACCTACCCCTCAGACTCACACTAAATTAAGCAACACAATTATCTTAGGAGCCCTGTCTTTTCAAGTTAGATTTCCCTTCATGGTTAATATGTGGAGATGCTATTGCATAAACGAGCCTCGCTGCTTCCCCTGCACGCCGCCGCGTAAGACATTACGGAGGCGGAGGAATTCTTAGACTCTGAGATTGTCTCAGTGCCCAAAGGATCCGTCTTGCAAAAGCGTCAGAGATGCACCCCAAACCCCCCCCCCCCCCAAACACTCCACCCCCTCCCTCCCCGACTAGCTTCCCTACCTCCACCATCAGGCTCTGTCTCCTCTCCTCTCTTCTTCTCTCCCCTCCTCTCCTCTCCCGCTAGCACCCCCAGAGCTGTAGGAAATCAAAGAGGCCATTTTAAATGGATGTGTCAAAGCCATTACAAGGGGAACGTTTGGAGGAGCTCGAGGCGGCCGCGAGTGAACACAGAGAGAGAGAGAGAGAGAGAGAGACGGAGAAAGAGAGAGAGAGAGAGAGCGACGCTGAAGCCCTTTTTTTGGTGTATTATGGAGATGTGTCAGAGGAGCAGGAGTGAACCAGAGGAACAGACTTAAGAGAGAGTAGTGCATGGGGAGGTGGAAGTAGGGGGTGAACCTAGGGGTGGTGGAAATAGAAGCAACACTGGAGGTGGATGAACGGATAGATGCATAGATGGATGGATGGATGGATGGATGGATGGATGGAGGGAGGGATGCGAGCCCCTCTTGGGGCATCAGAGTGTGGCTCGGTCGCGCGAGAGGAAGCCAAGAGTGGAAATAAATGGAGTCACCAGCTGGGCACTGCCCGGAGAAGGTCACGCACAGTTGCCATCGCCGCAGCGTCGTGTCAAACGATTCAAAGCCCATCACATCTTCACCCTCGTGTCAAACGATTCAGAGCCCATCACATTTTCTCAATGACCTTTTTTTTTTTTTTTTGCCTGCAGGCCGCTGTGCTATACATCACTAGGATAACTACTCCAGATAGTGGGACTTGGGTAAGCTCTTAAGCCTTTAGGCCAAATGTTAAAGGCTGTGTGTAATGGAGTCGTATGGGTAGTGAGTCGTCCTGTGCCACAGTCAGGGGAGGTTATGGATCACATCTACCCTGACGTTCATTATCCTGTAGCAGCATGCTTTCGTCCCTTCAAGACAATCATAAATTGAGGAGTCCTAACGAGGACGCGTCTCAAACTGGGGGACTCAAGCACAAGGGCATTATGGGTAACAGGCCTCCCGCTAAGACTGTGATGACTGGAGCTGATGGGGGTGTAATGAGAATCAAATGAAACTCAGTAGATGAAAAAAGACAGGCTTCAAACAAGCAGTTTGTCTATTTGTAGAAACCAATGTCATTCTCTCCTTCAAGTCTTTAGATTGTCGCTTTCTTCATCTGTTTGGACTTGGCCCTGTGTAAGAGGAGTATATTTTTGCTCACTGTCTGGTACTTGGCTTGAGGTTTTCATTTAAGCCATGCTAACTTTCTTCTTGCTTGGTCCATCTCCTACTACTTTGATGATTGTGAGACTTTTTCTTGGATTGGGAACATTCAAGATTTTTTTAATTTTTGAATAGTGAAATTGAAAAACAGTTGCCCAGTGATTGACAGCTACAGGATTAACAAAGTAGTGACCTAGAAAAGTTTTGTTGAAAGTCTGGAATCAAGAAGTGTGGCAGCACATGCAGTCAATTCAAGCAATCTCATTTGTTTATGTTTGCGAATATCTACACCTTAAGTGTTTTGTTTTGTATTGTGTGTAAACATGCTTGTTGTAATTACGGTGTTCAGGTGACTAAAACCAGTCTCGGAATCATTCAAATGTATTCACAGACAATTACTTCATGGAATCACACCTCAGAACACGAGGAAATACAGTAGCTAAAAGCTTTAACAGTTTCAAAAGAGTGAAGCTGTTACTTTCCTTTCTCCATCAGCATCAAGCATAAACTCCACCACACCCCAGAACTCACCCCCAATCCCACCCCTACCACCACCACCACCACCACCCACTGCTCTAACACCAACTTGCTCATCTCACCCCATGTCAGTGAAAATGGGTTTCCCAGAGATGCACCATCACTGGTGCGTAGCAGCCGTTGATGGAGGACATAAATGCTCAAAATGCACAAACACAAGAGGAACGTGAGTCCATTACAAGCCCTGGGGGAGGTCCCCCGGTCTCTGCGCCATATCTGTCAGAAGGTTCCAGGCCAGGCTGGGGCTGGCTGGCCGTCCGCAGACACATCGCCCCCCACTGGAAGTCATCAGGAACGGAGCAGATGGAAAGACAAATGAAGACGCGCCGCAGAGTTATAGAAGATGTCAGAAGTGTTTAAACCGCTGAGATGGACTCATGTTTTATGATGTGAATATTAAATAGCCTCTTTGTGCTTCCAGTGCCTTGTTACAGCAATGTCTCAGCCATGGTCTGACAGGCGAGAACAGGAGGCTATACACTTTGGTCAGGAAGACAATAATTCACTTACTTAACTGCATATTAATATTCATCTGTAGAACTTTTTAATTCAGTTGGGATGTAGACCTGATTCCAAGAATGTGTGTGTGTGTGTGTGTGTGTGTGTGTGTGTGTGTGTGTGTGTGTGTGTGTGTGTGTGTGTGTGTGTGTGCATTCGTGTATAAGTTGCTGGGCTGTATTTTTGTGTGAGTGCAGATATGTATAGAAAAGTAGATCTATAGTTAATGTCTCACTGTTTAGTAGGGATGTGGCAAGTGATATCTGTCTGTTGATCTAAAGTGTATGTGTGTGTGTGTGTGTGTGTGTGTGTGTGTGTGTGTGTGTGTGTGTGTGTGTATGCATCCATGTGTGTAAGCACTATTCCAGTGAGTGCTGATAGGCATAGTTAAGTATAGGTAATGTCTCGTGCTTTGATATACGGCTCCTTATTCTCAGAGACTTCCGGCTGCAAGCTTGCACAGCACAGCCTATCTCTCCTCTGGCACATTAGTAGGGAAGCAGAGTACTGGTGCCTCATGTTTAAACATGGCCGATACAATGCTATCTAAACAAGCCCTCCAGTCAGTTGCCTGATAAGAGCCTGATAGTGGCCTGTTGTGGGCTTATACACAAACAGAAAAATGCGCCATGGGTACGTTTCGCCTGCGTTAAGGGTTTATTTATCCTACTCACACCTCGGCGCACAAAAAAGGCCTGCCTGGGGACACCAGAGATTAGCGCCCTGGCACCGAAGATCCATTGCTTAGAATTATAACCACTTGCCCACCCAGGAAACTCCTCGCTATACCAGGGAGAGGGCCGATCGCAGAGGTTGGTTCTTAAGACCGAGAGTAGGAGGCTCAGAAAGCAGCCTGTGTTTTGTAGAATAGCTCCATCATGTAATGGGAAGTGTTTTGATGAGCAGTCTACTATGCCATTTAAACAGACAATCAAGATTCAATGGATGTCTGACCCACGAGGCATGTAAACATTCAGTGATTGATGTTATTTCTCTCCATGCACAGAAACGTGTCTTGCCTTTGAAAAGTGCCAATGTCTGTACAAATGCATAAATAGCGTATTCTCGTCAACCAACTAGCTTGAAAGAATTCCATTTAGTGAATGTATGTTTTCGTTTCAGATGTGCCAGCATACTAATGACAATGTATATAGCCAAGTCAGCTATGCAGATGAAGGTTAGCTGTAAGACATTGCTGAAACATAAGTTTATTTTTTTCCCCTCTGTCCCCATTTCTGTCTGTGTGGATTGGCATCTTAATAAACTAGTTTTGCTTTTTTTTTTGTCTCGATGCTGAATTTTCACCCTTCAGTGCTCACAAAAGGACCTCGTTTTGGCCACATCGCCGTACAATGCTCAGCTGAAATACTTTTAAATCGGCCGGCAGTAGTGTAGATCTTGCACTTCAAAGTTCATTCTATTTCCATATAAATGAACGGCTGTGTGTGCACTTTTTGAGCAAATGTGACATTTTAGTTGGGTTAATGTATTGGGTATGTTTTTCAAAGCCATCATCTGTGAAATTACAAAAACTGTACAAGCTCCCTGTGCAAGTGGTGGCAGTAGCTCCGTGTGGAAGCTCAATAATGTCATTACTAAACAAGTCAATTACCAGGCAGCCGCGTGAAGCCGCAGCAGTCGTCGCGCTGCTTAGCTGGCAGACAGTGGGTACAGTCTGGGTGGGAAGTGTGAGGAGGAAGAGGAGGAGGTGGAGGTGTGTCTGAAATAACTCTGTGCCCTTGGCAACCGGTAGCATGTCTGACCTCCTTAAAGAACTCCTAAAGTATGCAGAAAAATGTTTACAGATAAAAAGAGAGACAAAGTGTGTGTCTGAGTGTATGTGTGTGTGTGAATTATAGAAAAGGATAGACAGAGTGTGTGAGAGAGAGAGAGAGAGAGAGAGAGAGAGAGAGAGAGAGAGAGAGAGAGAGAGAGAGAAGCTGTAGAGAGCAATGTGGAGAGAAGGTATGACTGAGATTATTCAGTCATGCAGGTGTCGTTATTTCTGCCGGTGTAATCAGGTGTAATGGATGGTCAGTCCAGACCCCTCTTTACTTCATCACCTACTGTCATCAGTCATCTGCCAGCTACGATACAGGCTTATACACACTTTCATCTCTCTCTCTCTCTCTCTCTCTCTCTCTCTCTCTCCCTCTCCTCTGCTCCCCCTTCACTCCTCTCCAACTCTTTACACCTTTTTTCACACCATGTCATTTGTCCACCTTTCATTCCTCCTCCTCCTCTCTGTCTTTCTTTCTCTCCCACCCTCTCTCTCTCTCATTTTCTCCATACCTGCTTGGCATGTTCCTTACCTACAGTGCGCTAGTGTGGAAACACCCCATCCCCTCCCTGAGGGAAGCACATGTACTCTGAATTGGAAATGATCAAGTACAAACTCTTCCTGAAGAGAGAAAATGTAATGGAATTTGAAATATAATTTTCTTTGGAAGTTGTATTTTCTTTACAAACACATCAAATTCACAACTGGATAGTTTCATCTGAAATCTCCTAAATTAACTCCTGCTGCCATATACTATAAGGAGGCCAAGGAACAGGGTAGCATGCCTAAAAGATACTAAATAAGATATTTGCATTTACAGTGAACACATATGAAAGGGTAGAGGTGTGTTTGATACACTGAAGGAGGATTGGATTTGGAACAAAATTCATACTTGACCTTTGACTTCAGTTACACATGGTATCAGGCTGTTCAGGCACGGCTGAATACCAAATTGGCAGCGCTTATCTTATTTGTTGGAATAAGATGGGAGTCCACTATAAACACCACATGATTATTACCTCCGCCAAGGAAGTTATGTTTTCGGTCGCGTTGGTTTGTTTGTCTGTCTGTCTGTCTGTCTGTTTGTTTGTCTGTTTGTCAGCAGAATAACTCGAAAAGTACTGCACGGATTTGGATGAAATTGGCGGAGGTCTGCGCTCTCTGAGCGCTTTTCTAGTTATTACAAGTTAAGATGGCAACTCTCCCCATGCCACAATTATCACTTGCTAATGGACTGCAATTCAGCAGGCCACATTGCGCCGTCTAAAATGGCAAACATCGCCAAGTTTATCAGTTCTATACAAGCTGTCTTGAAATCTTCTTCATGAAGATTTCATAATCCAATATGTCACAATCCGAAGCCTTTTTTTTCTCCTCTGAAAAGAATTCACTGATATAATTTCCTGTGGACGTTGAACTGTCAATCAGCGGTGATATAAAGCAAGCAACAGATCTCGTAATGTTCTGGGGGAATGAAGATAGGGTCTATGTAGGGGCTCTTGTATACTGTATAATCACCTGTATAAATCAGTGATCAATCACTTATTTATGATATGATTTTAATTAGGCTATTTCTTGTCTGATCTCTGACCTTCCTGTTATGGATGCATTGATGGGGGTAGCAATCCTACACCTGTCTTACCTTTGATGGCTAAAAAGGCCATTTACAGTTACACCTGCTAATAAACACTGGCTGTGCTGAAAAAAAAAAATGAATATGAATAACAAAAAAAAAGATGTGCTGGCAGGCCTATGGCAGACAGAATGGCACACTGAGATGGCCATGCCCAGTGGAAAATATCACTCCATGCTATTTTTTGTCTTGTCTTTCAGAAAGGAGACCTTCCTAGTAAAACAGACAGACAGGCTGCACATAACGGGCCCTTTGTACCTAGGGCCATACAGCTCTTCTGCGCTACTCAGAGAGAAAGGAATGTTATGTTGCTCTATTGTAATGGAACATCATTAGTGACACCTTTCCTTTTTCATTTCTTGTGGTAATGTGTATGTGTGTGTGTGTGTGTAATTTTTCATATGTCTGAAGTCTGCGTGTCTATAGGTGTATGTATTTGTTAATGCTACTGGACATGTTCATTTCTTTTGGGATAAAATATATATAAATAGAGTATTTCTACCTAGTACCTACATTCTTTACCGAATTCTTCTGAGTTTGGCCCACTTGGTGAAACATCATTTGCAAGATTTCACAGAGTACTGCTTCGAAAGGCACCTCATTTTGGAAATATGTGGGAAAAAAACATTCCAACTTTGCCTCTGGAATACAAGGGAGTTGTGTTGCACATTACGACCAGTCGTTTGCGCCGGCTGCATGTTGACCAAAATGATAAAAGTTGGAAGGCAGCTGTGATTAATCTCTAATGTACACTTAATTCTCAGTACAACACGGAGGCTTAATAGCTTGCATCATTAGGATTAAGAGAGCCATAAATGTTAAGCTATTCATTGCATGACCTCATGCTCTTCAATAAAAAGCCCAACACCGACGGTCTGAATGTGTGATTAGCTGGTGTCCCAGTCTCCCCTGCCTTTTGGAAGTGCACTAATGAAAACTGTCTCTTCATTATGTCCAACAAGGACAGACATCACTTGCACTCCAACGAGATGCATCACACCAGGATGCGCGGTAATGGGGATTAATTAGCTAATTCTTGTCATCTGGCTTTGGTGTGTGTATGGCCCGTCTCAAACCAGTCTAATTGGCCCTTAGTAATGAGGAGCGTCTCCCCCTGACTGGTAAAGACGGTAGTGGTCCCTCTTCCATGGCAGTAAGGATGAGGTGTGACATATGGAAGGCTGTATACATGTTTGCATGTGCCAGGAGGTTGGCTGGCAAAAAGCTGTTGTGGTTATGTGTGTGTGTGTGTGTGTGTGTGTGTGTGTGTGTGTGTGTGTGTGTGTGTGTGTGTGTGTGTGTGTGTGTGTGTGTGTGTGTGTGTGTGTGTGTGTGTGTGTGTGTGTGTGTGTGTGTGTTTCCATGTCTGTACTTATGTGAGTGTGTAGGCCTATGTGTGTGTGTGTGTGTGTGTGTGTGTGTGTGTGTGTGTGTGTATCCAGGAGAAACAAGGAGAGAGGAGCAAGTTTGTGTAATCTGCCCTGTGGTTCAAGGAAAGCATCACCCATAATGTTAATATCACCATGGCAACCGCCTATTAACCTCAACTAGTCTAAGGGTAACAGTGATTGATGAGGGCAATGTCTCCTTGCCACCCTACAACCACCACCACCACCATCACCACCACCACCACCTGTCATGCTAAGGCACTCACTGTGAACATATCAGTGTGTGTGTGTGTGTGTGTGTGTGTGTGTGTGTGTGTGTGTGTGTGTGCGCGTGCGTGTGTGTATGTGTGTGTGTGCGTTCGCACATGTGTGTGTGTGTGTGCATGCATGTGAATGCGTGTGTGTGTGTGCGCGCGTGCGTGTGTGTATGTGTGTGTGTGCGTTCGCGCATGCGTGTGTGTGTGTGTGCATGCATGTGTGTGTGCGTGTGTGTGTGTGTGTGTGTGTGTGTGTGTGTGTGTGTGTGTGTGTGTGTGTAATGGCTCACCAAGACACCCCAGTGTTTAATTCAGTGCTGGGACGTTGTTCTCAGTCATACGACACACGTCACACAACGAAGATTCTGAGCTCCTGGAGCACCCAGTCTCCCTGCAATTCAGCTCTGGCTGATAGCCAAACTCCACCACAGACACCCCATAATACTACTGAGCTTCATTCACTGACCCATAGGAATAGTATCAGCTTCTGAGGAATCTAAGAGAGAGAGAGAGAGAGAGAGAGAGAGAGAGAGAGAGAGAGAGAGAGAGAGAGAGAGAGTGATAAAGAAGAAGAGAGGCAGTAATCACTTTGTTAAGTTCACTTCACTTTGAATGATTGGCACATGCCCAGTCTTGTCCTCATGGGCTAAGGTGTCTGTCTTAAGATTCTTCAAATAATGGAGATAAAGCATGGGAAGAAGCACCGAAAAAAATCACATCAGTCTGTCTCTCAATTTGCATGTCTGTGTAATATTGATTTCATAGCACTGGAGGACTTGGCAGAAGACGTGAGGAGAAGTATATGTGTATTTTTTTTTGAGGCCGTGTTCAATGATGTCCAAGTTAATCAGCCTGGTTTCATCAATGTAATATATTTAACTGTAGACTCATCTCTACTTTTATAATAGCTCTTTGTCTTCTCAATGTTTTCCCTGTCTGTCAAGAAAATTACAGACTATAAATGAATAATGATTTGAGTGACTGTGTGTGTGTGTGTGTGTGTGTGTGTGTGTGTGTGTGTGTGTGTGTGTGTGTGTGTGTGTGTGTGTGTGTGTGTGTGTGTGTGTGTGTGTGTGTGTGTGTGTGTGTGTGTGTGTGTGTGTGTGTGTGTGTGTGTAGCAGGTGTACCACACAGCTCTTGTTTGTGATTGTTGTGAAACAGGACTCAGTGTGGGCTCGGCCAGGCACTCTCTCCAACACACTCATGTCCAACCATTCACACTGGGGATGATGGCAGAAAGGTCATCAGATCGACCTTGTTAAAACAACACACCAGGATCAAATCTACAGAGAGGGAGAGCACACACACTCTCTTGTACATGCGTGCGCGCACACTCACACACACACACACACACACAAACACACACACACACACAGACAAGTACAAACACACACACACATGCACGCGTGCACACACACACACACACACACACACACACACACAGAGAGAGATATCGAGAGGGAGCAATGTGATTATAGGACTACTTAAACTGGTGGTATCCTATGTTTCTTTACTATTGTATAACAATAGATCTTGGGCTTAATTGATTTAGCTTGGAGTCTGTCCTCTTCACCTTGATTGTCCTTGATGGCCGTTTTGCTCACTGAATCCACTTGTCATTCAGGTGACAGGACTGCAAATGACAATTAAGGTCCGCAAATGTTTGATAAATTGTAATGGCTTCCCCGAAAATCTCGACATTGTCTCGATCTTTTCCTCCAAATCAAATATGGCAGATCTAATTGCTTGTTTTTTTTTTTAGATGTTGTTTTTTATTCTAGCGATTTTTCCGGCCATCCAAATGTTTACTTGCCAGACCACAGCTATCTAATGTCTCTGCAGTGCTCTCTTTCTCTCCTCTCTCTCTCTCTCTCTCTCTCTCTCTCTCTCTCTCTCTCTCTCTCTCTCTCTCTCTCTTCTCCCTTTCTCTCTCTGTCTCTCTCCGGTTCCCCTGTGCTTAAGAAGTGGAGTGATGCATCAATCATGACAGAGAAGCCAGGCCATCTTCCCCTGGGCGCTAATGGCCTCCGTTCTCTCCAGGATCGTTGTTTACCGGCCCTGCTCTCCCGTTCCACCGTACAGTAATCACCGTATCCCCCCAAACCTGACAGTCAGCGAGCACTAAGTGGTGTGAGGGGAACTTGGGGAGGAGAGAGGGATTGAAAGGGGAGGGAGTAGAGGGGGGGAGGGAGTAGAGGGAGGGAGGGGGGGGGGGGGTGAGGAAGTCCTTGTCCCCTCATCCCTGCTTCTCCTGCCACCTCACCCAGCACCCTGCTGTTGTGTTTGTTGACAAACAGCCTGTCAGTCAGCAGCCAGTCACTGATCCCTAGTGTTTCCCGGGCGATGACAAGCACTGCCAGGGGAGTGACATCCTGGCAATGTTCTCTGGCTCTCCTGCCCCTGTGAATCCTAATGCAGAGTTTGGGGAGAGACTGAGATCTGGGGTAGGGGGGTAGGGGGGGTGGTGTAGTGTTGTGGTAGTGGTGGAGGGGACAGAGATAGCAGGCGTTGTGAAATATCCTCCATTTCAACGCTATCTGTGCTGGTTTCTGTGCTGTCATGCTCACTCATTCACTACCTGTTTTTTTTTTTTCGTTTTTAACTTGCCTTGCTTTCTGTCACTCTCCAAGCAAGACTCTAAAGGCTGTTTCTAAACACCTCTGAATGATCCTAAATGGGTCTCAAGCAGTGGCAGGTACACATGGAAACAAGAAACTGAGTGGAAGTGGTTGAGAATGATGGCAACACTGTAATTCAGAAAGCTGTTTCCTCCTTCAAAACACTGAACAATTAATGGTTTTAAGGCACTAAAGAGAGTGGAGAAAGAACGGTGGTTATTTTCCGGTAATTTCTGGCCTGTTATTGAAGAACCAATAACTACATCTCAAGACCCTCCAACTATATCCATAACTCAGAGGCCAACACAAAACAAAGGCACTCAGGCTGAGTGAAAGAGCATTAAAAAGTCCTCATGTTGAAATTATTTCTTGCTATTTTCCAACAAGAGGCTCAGTAGGCAACACTGTGGGCTGCCCTTGAGTGTGTGTGTGTGTGTGTGTGTGTGTGTGTGTGTGTGTGTGTGTGTGTGTGTGTGTGTACTGTAAATTTTTATTTCATATACACACACACCCCACATATGTTCTCTCAGTCTTTTTTGCCCTCTGATCATCAAGTCGCCTTTTTTTCTCAGAGTGTTGCTAGGACATTGGACCTCCACCGGGGGCTCCATGTGTTTCTGTGCCCTCGGAGAAACTGGTACTGGAATAAGTAAACGAAATGCTGTTGCTAGCTAAACAAGCCAGAGGGTATTTACAGTGCTGGCTGTGCTGCAGTGAATTTAATTTCGACTAGGACCCAATGTAGGTCTCTCCACCACACCCCTTCCCTTTGATTGTTTCTGTCACTCAACAACATGTGTAGACGCATGTATGCAGTAGCGTTTGACATTCACCACCATACATGCATATGTGCATGTTGTGAAAAGGTTTCCTTGGTTTCTCTGACAAAATGCTTTGCTAATGAGGTAGGAGCATCCTCGTCTGTCCGTCCGCGCCCTCATTACATGCTGCTTCGTTAGCTGCCACCTCGTTATCCCCCTGGCTCGTTATACCAGGGGCTGCCATTCGACCGCATCTCCGGAGAGGTGGAGCCACACCTGTGGCATTCTGCCTCAAGGGGCTGTGCGGCGAATTCAGCAGCACTCCTTCACATCTGTGTGTTAGCCACTAAAACACACACTCAGACTCTCTCTCTCTCTCTCTCTCTCTCTCTCTCTCTCTCTCTCTCTCTCTCACACACACACACACACACGCACACTCAGACTCTCTCTCTCTCTCTCTCTCTCTCTCTCTCTCTCTCTCTCTCTCTGTCACACACACACACACACACACACACACACACACACACGCACACTCAGATTCTCTCTCTCTCTCTCTCTCTCTCTCACACACACACACACATGTGTTTACGTTCCAGGCCCTGTGATCTAAACACCTGTCACACACTGCACCTGTGCTCAGTGGGCATCCACCTGTGTAATGACATGAGTGTTTCCACACGACTGATGGGAGACTCCGGGTTTTGGCCAGGAAGTGTGCGTTAAACACCTGCCTGGTCCGTCTCCCCTGAGAACATCTCAAGATGGGTCTGTGGATGCCGTGCTGTATTTCTTCTCTCAAACAGGTGGGTTAAATAAATCTTAATAATTCAAATGTAAATGATTTGCAAGAGTGCTGTATGTGATAGTAACGGCGGTGTTAAGTGCTAACCCTGACTTTGCTATTGTCCCTGAGGGTAAGGCCATTTTGCTTGTAAATCCTGCCTGTGTGGTCGATCAGTCACACACACTCCGACTTCACAGGACAACCCGCTTGCTCAGATCCCTTTGATATAAGCCGGCCGTAATGTCATTCCCTCTTTTCTGTTTGGGAGCCCTGGTATTAAAAAAGAAGGATTTCCTTCAAAATGTTCCTTCATTATACCAACCCCCCCTCCCCACTTCCCCCTTCCCATTTGCATTTTTATGAATCGTTATATAGATTGATATATCAAAGTTCAGTCTCGCTCTCTTTCGCTCTCAATTACGCATCTGCTCACGGGTGCAAGTGCTGAGCCTAGTTCGCCAGCAAACCCAGAAAACCCAGGTATTAGGAACTTTTTAATGGCGAGAGTAATTGTGTTATTAGTCATGCACTGGTCCATTTTTGCAGCAACGGCTTGGGGAAAAACAGAACCCCCCCTCCCCTCCAGTTCACGCCCCTCGCTCTTTCGTGCGATAAAATAATGCACCGGTGAGAGTGGAACCAATAAAAAAAGATTAACTCGTTTGCCACTGTTAATTACCGGCACTCTAATTCCGCAGTGAGGGACTACAGACACATTTTACACCAAGGAAATTATTTGCAATTAATGGTCGGGCAATTTGGAGATAATTTCAAGTAAATGTTGATGGAAAAACACGACTTGACCCAAATTAGCAACACTCCCTCATGGTCTGTTTTAACAGCTCTGAAGCATTGCTGTCTATTTTGAAAAAAAAAAAAAAAAAACATGCTGTGAAAAACTGTCAAAGGCTAAGGATCAAAGAGCTATGCTTAAGACCTCATCTCAGCTATCAGTCAGAAAACTGAATGAAAGAAATGGCTGTGACAATTAATTAAAATGAGCATAGCAGAGCTGTGCAGTATTTGCTAATGCCTCGCGCTGAGCCTTGCTTGTCCCATGCTGTTACTTTCATGCTGAGGTAATATTTGTGCTGTAATTCTGATGAATGGAAGATGGTATTTAGAACTGATGGATTTTACATTTCCTTGACTAATTTCTCAATTTGTCAAGATTTTTTAGATAGACCTACAATGAAATCAATTGCATTTATTTTTTATATTTATTTCTATTTGATATTATTTCTATTTCTGAGGTGTATTTAAAGGTTTATTTGTTTTTGTTATTTCTTATTTGCAATTTGTTTATAATGTTTTCCATAGGCTAGTGATGCTGCTGTAAAGCTCGGTAACCCTGGCAGCATCCCACTGTTGCCTGCATGGCAGATTTGGTCAAGAGGGACAGATGGTATTGGAGCAGATGAAGCAGCGGAGAGAGAGAGCGACAGAGAGACAGAGAGTTAGAAAGCGGGGAGGAAGAGGGGTGGGGGGTGGAAAGAGCAAGAGAGAGAGAGAGAGAGAGAGAGAGAGAGAGAGAGAACGTGTACAAGTGTCATCCAGCCCTGTTTCCCCAGACATCTGCTGGACAAGCAGGCCTGGCAGATTCGCCTCATGTAATTGTCACTTCTCTCTGGGAGAGAATGGCTTGTAGGAGCTCAAGCCAAAATGGGCACCCACTCCCCAACTCACTCCGCAAACACAGCTCTACTCATTGCATGCCTCTGCAACCATGGAGATCACCACACCCCCTTCTCACCAGCGAATGACTAGAAGTGCCCTCCACCACACGAGACATCACTCCTCATAATTAAATCAAGTTCATTTTTATTACGTTAATAGTTTGCGACAAGCCATTTTCTAGGCATTGGATGGGGCAGGCTGACAGCGTGAAGAACTCTGCGATGAGTAATTAATGTGCTTTTTAATTGAAGTGGAAGGCACATACAAGAGGTCCTTTTTGCATATTGGGTTGAGGGGAAATCTGGATGAAGGGTTTTGCAGTCCACGCACAGAGTGTGTGTGTGAGACAGATTCACACTTTTTTTCCTCCATGTTGAACCGAAATGGATGTGCCACAGGAGAAATCATTGCCCAGCCAAAAGACATTCATCTCATTTCAGCCATTCTAGATTGGGTTTGTGAATGATCATTAGTCGCAATGTTCTTCGTGAGATGAGGGTTCTTTTTTTTTTCTTCTTCTTCTTCTTTTTTTTTGCACTCTGCCAGACTTTCTTTTTTCTTCTTCTTTCTGTTGAGGCGTGTAGGTGTCAAAAGAAAAGACAACTGTAAGAGGGTGAGCTAGTACTAATCTCCTACACATGCCTTTGTACCATCGCCGCACTTCAATCATCCTGAAGGTCAGTGTTCCGCCACATCGGTCTGTGTGTGCTTTGCACGTGTCGTCCTCAGGCCTGTGATAGGCTATGTGTGCGCTGGAAGGGGGGCTTAATGCCATCAGATAAGGAGATCTTCCGGGCTCTTCCAGGACAAACACGAGGCTCAGAGGGGGGAGACCTCTGATAAGCGATTTAAACCAACATCAAAGAGGGATAGCGCACACTGATGCTACATGAGAAGAGTTATCGATGAGCCAGGCTCTGTGCTGACAGAGGACATGGTAACTACAATGTTGTAACACCTATGTTACACTGTAACAACAAGCGTCTCATGTCACCATAGCAAAAAAAAAAAAAAAGTGTAATGTAAAAGAGGAAGTCTTCACATTGCACACACTGATAAGGTTTTTGAACGTCCGTGACTATTGAGTGTTTTCGTCTGTTTCATGTCTCGTGTGGAATGTCCGAACTCCATTTTTCACTCAGCGGCCCCACTAGGGATGGAGATGGTGAGGTGGGTGTCACGGAACCTGGGCTCTGACTCATTTACACGGTGAAATGAAGTGAGAAGCCTGTGGCTGGGCCACTCCTGAGGGGGTTTTTCACCCTTCTCAGAAGAGTCAAACAGTCCCCAGAGACCTTTGAACCTGAGGCGAGAAACGTGTTTTATGAAACTCACTCTCACACTTCTGTGCCTAAACCCCCACCTCCAACCCTCCCCCCACTCTATGTCCTTATTCTGTGTCTCCTTCTCTCTCCTTTCCTCTATGTGTGTGTCTCTCTCTACACTCCTTCAACTATCTTTTCTTATTCATTCCCTCATCTCTATCTCTCTCTCTCTCTGTCTTTTTCTCCATCTTTCTCTCTCTCTCTCTCTCTCTCTCTGTCAATCTTCCACTCATTCCCTCCCTCCCCACCTCACCTTTCACTCACCTCCCTCGAAAGTCCCAAATCTGCGAGCGATGGAGAGTCTCCGGAGGCGGCCGAGGCACATATGGAATATGAAGTGCTCCTGATGAGCCCTCTGAAGATAGCCTTCTCATTTCACACACATATGAGCGATTTCTCCACTCCGTCCACCAGGAATTGGGTGAGGCGAGAGGGCTGCCTCGAACGGCTTTAATGAGACACTTGCTCCTGCCATTTGTCTGTACAAGTCGAATTCCATGTGACATGCACTGGTGCATGCTTCTCTGGATGTAAAACGATGCCTTTGAGTTTTTAGATGTCATTTCCCATCAGCAAAGTATGAATATATCACCATATCTGTAGGCCAATACGTTTGTTTAAATATAAATTGACTACATGTGATACATTTCTAAACTTTTTTTTTTTAAAGTCGAGAGTGGGTGTACTGTATAGTTTCATAATTAACGATGAGACTTTGTAACTTTGGGAATGTATTTTCTTCTCATTCATTTTAGTGGGCTGTAAATCTCACTTTGTATTCGTATGAAGGACCTTGGTTGTTTTTATTATAACCTGACACAATAGCATTCACAAATAGAACCTTTTTATGAGGTCATGGGCATGCCTTAGGCTCTGATTTAGGGTTCTGTTTTGGCGCTCAAAATGTCTGTAATGTTTTTAATCCAATAAAGTGCCACTGCTATGGCCTGTCTGCAGCCGTCAGTGCATGATTTGGCTGGGCTTGCTTTGCTTATAGCAGTGGCACTATATCCACTGTTCTATTCTTATGCAAGGGCATTTTTGAATGTACGGGTTTTGCTCTAGTATCTCTATGAATCTCAGTTTGTTTCTAAGGGACACTATGCAGTGTTTGTCGTAAAACAAGTGAACTATCTACATTAAAGGCAAACAAAACCTTCCGGATCATTTCCCAGAGTCCTTACTGGCACTGCTTGAGTGTGTGTGATGTCTGATAGCAAAAAAGTTAGCATTGTCATGCTGTAATTAGATTTTTTTTTTCATTTTGAGGCGGTTTCCTACCACCGACCCAGAACTACACAGTGCATGTCCTGGATGGCTGCTGGGAATAAAACTTACATTTATCCACTCTTCAGAAGTCATCCAAATTATTTTGGAGATGGTACCAAAACAGATTGTCTGATAAAAAGCATACCTCAAACCGTGGTGAATAGTTGCATAGTGACCCTTTAAACATTTGAACACTGTGAGCATTTGTGAGAGAAAACAAACAAACAAAGCAAAATACACATTGTGTTTGAAACTACTCTCTAAAAAATGCATAAGAACTGCCACTCCACATTTGAATGAACTGAACTCCAGTAAAGTACCTGGTACCCAGCACACACAAAGTGTCCAGATGTTGCTGTCGGTGGCCTCAGTCACAGGCCCACGCGTCACTTCCAAAGTGAGATTGATTAGAGTCTCTGATGGAATGTGATTCACCTGGTGCCTTGCCATCTGCCGCTTATCGTTTTTAACCCCCCCACCCTACCCCCCCATCCCATCTTTTGGCGATGGTCTGTATTCTGTTCAGACTGAGTGATCAGGTACTTTACCCTTGCCTTGGCATCCTCTCACAGCCCCTTTTCCGCTTCAAAGATGGGCGCCAAAATAGCTGTGACCGTCTCAACCGGCAGCCGTTTCACAGTTGTCTAAAAAGCTGCACCCTAGGCTACGTTTCTATCCAAACCTGCAGAAGGGAAGATGGCTGCCAGGAGTAAAAATCACTTCCAGTGTGGGCCTGTGGCTCGGTTGAGCCGCCGCAAGGATGACACCTGGGTGGGTGTATAGCGGCAGCAGCGAGGAGGAAGACTTGGAGCCGGTGGCTGCAGCAGCGTTATGAAAATTACGGACCGCTGCAGCGAAGCAGGCCACCAATTAGGGTGGTGGGACAGTGGGGCTGTCCAATTTCTTTTGCGGCTGTCAAGCGGGATAAACACACTTTGTTTTCCTCTAGGCACACACAGTCCCTCGTCAGGTTTTAGACAATCTAGTCACTTTGCATCCCACGCCGCTGAGCTGAAGCCTGCGGCACTCAGCAGAGAACAGGAATAAGGAACAGAGAATGGAGAGAGAATGCCACCTGCACTGCTTATTATACAAATGTGCATGTTCATAACTGTCATTATACATTTAGCAATACATCAGCAATGTTACTCATACTGACTACAATGTAGGAACCAGGAAGTAATTAGCAGGCTCCTAAAAGGCTTGGTATTATTAGTACACTGAAATGTTTTTGTACATTATGTTTCGGGTATACAGACTTGTTTTTCTATAGCCTTGTTGAATGGAGTTTCTGGGAAGTCCAGACCGAGTTAAAATTGTTATTCCTCACAACACAAACAAAGCTGAAGCTACTGCTGAGAGACATAGTAGGGATTGTTTTGACATTGCTTGCTCAGTTGGTCATCCATTCACTCATTTACCCTCCTTCCTCACCCATCTATCTATCTATCCTGGCCCATCCAACAGCTGATACCTTCGCCATTCTAATACTGTTCAATCTACCGCGTACTGTCAGGTCTAGAAATCATAGATCACAAACGGATGGAATCTCATGTGGGCACTTTCATTTTGGGGGGGGGGGGGTGTTGTGGGGGAGCTACTCTTTGGCTGTAAATCTCCTACTTTCCCTTGAAGTCACAGAATCACTTGGTGAGTGAGAGTCACTCAAGCGTTGGGTTTTAGCAGCAGCGAATGCTTCAGAGCCACAGGGCTACAGACAGATAAAAACGGAAGAGATGTCACACTCATATTTCAGTCTGATCCCCCTGCTGTCGCGCCAAGGGTGGTGTCAGGGAACTCCCCACAAACTTGGTGTTCCTTTTCAAACGACATTTATTCATAGAAAAAAATGGAAAATGGAGCAAGATTTTTTTTCACAAAAGTGACCAGCAGAGCATCAATGTATACTACCACATCAGGGAGGCGGGGGGGAGGAGAGGATTGCTGCTCGTGACTGTACTATGTGTACCATGTGCAATACATCCAATGATTCATTCTTTCCTCTCTGTCAAACTTCACCACCCAGTTTACAGGCATTCGCTCCAAATCCCAGGTAGCTGATCCAGTCCAGGTTTCCAGACACCTGTTCCCAATTTTACCATGCACAATTACCTGAAATAGCTCATCTCTGCTGATAAACAGAGCCAAGATTCACTCCATCACTGTGCTATAATTACAAGGTGGTGTTTCTAAATTCTACTGAGTCTACTGAGACTAAGGCTGACCTCCAAGTTTGGAGTGCTATGTATTTTTGTCTACTTAACATGTTGTTTTTCTTTTTCTTTTTTTTCTCATGTAGGCTATTGCTTTGCTTCTAAACCAAAAAAATATCAAATACAGTATGTGACCAGAATAAATAAAAAAGATTGCAAGCCTGAAGTTAAGTCACCTCAGAATCACTGGCCAATTACTGAAGCAGACACATCAATACCAATTCAAGCATTTATGAGATGGCTGCATTTCAAGACTGGGTAAACATTTTACTTTGGGTTATAACATACATACAAAAGTAAATGTTATGACATCAAAAATAGCAACTGTTGTATTTGATTAAAGACAGATCTGAATGTATTTTACGGTCCACACATCGAAGTTAATTCATTATTTCAGGTAAGTCTGTTTGTATTTGCGATCTTGGCTGGAGTCGCTGGAGGCTTTTTAAAGCAGTGGTAGGACATATCTAATTCAAAACTCATCTTACTCCAATAAATATGTTTCCTCATTTCATTTTGTCTGCATGGTTACAGATGATGGTGTCTTTCCAGGAATTTGTCTTGGCACAGAAAACTAGACTTGAAAAGTCTGAATCATGCGTTTCATTTGGGTGTAGATGCAAAGAATTTTTATTACTGAGGATTTATGTCCATTTCTGCTGAGAAGATCAGTAATTAATTTACTGATTGAGTTTTTGTGTGTGTGGATGAACAGTTTATTCATATTCTTTCAAGTAATAGGCCTAGGTGATTCTAGTGTATTGGAAAAATTACATTAAATTAAAATAACCACAAGACCTTTTGACTCCATTCATATTATTTGGGAAAAATATGACACTAGATGTAGACACTAGAGAATAGATCATTACGCATAAGCCATTTAGGCTTCTAAAACTTTTTTTTTTTTTTTTTATTTTTCATTTTCATCAATGCACATATTTATTTTACCTAAATATTGTTAAATGTTTAACTGCCATTGTTAAAATTTGATAGTGTTCTCAGCATGTTTAGCTGTTCATATTTAGATTTGAATGTGAGAGTTGTGTATTAGCTTGTTCTCACAGGCTAGTCCCCAGTCAACCCACATCTTATAAGGTCATGAAAAATGGAGACTGTAGCTTTCTGTTTTATTTATCCAACTACACCATTGGCGAAACTTTTCACATGCATTACATAGCGCAAGAGAGTCTTAGATATCCTAGATTTATTAATTTAGTTGATGCGTTACTCTATCTAAAGTGACTTGGTGAGGTTAGTAACGTTTCCCAGTATGTGTTCTCCATAGGAGAGGAACCCCAGGCATTGGTGAAGCCATGCATACCAGCTGAGCTGCCAGTGTGTATAAGACTTATTTTTATCAAACCTCATAGATCTGAGAGTACTAGCTTCTGCCTCTGAAAGGGTTTATTGCAGAATCTATAGAAAGACAACAGGCAGGCAAATGCTGACATTTCCAAAAGGCAGGCAAATGCTGTATGTTACATTATTGTTAAAAATAAACAAACAAACAAAAAATACTGCCAGGTATTTAATCATGCGTGTTTATAAAAACTCAATGTTATTCTTGTTTTGTTTTTCACAATCATACTTCTTATTACCATTATCCTTTTTATATCATTGTGTACTCCTACGATTCAATGTCATCACTGAGAGCTAAATAAGAAAAGTCTAAAAAAAAAACAAGAACTCACCTGTTGTGGAGATTAGATTAGAATTTGTTTTCAGAAATTACATGTTCCATTCTGACACGGGTTTAACTGAGCGCCGCCTTGTTAGCCGTTGCCTAGGAACAGTGCGGCTGCTACTGCTGCCTCTGTGTGTGTTGTGGCTGAGGTGCGGCTGGATGAGGCTGCAGAAGTGCTGGTGGAGGCAGAGGAGAGGTGGCTCTGGTAGACTCAGACACAGACAGGAGGCCCCTGGGAACATGAGTGTGTTTGAGTGTGACACACAGTGACACATGTGGCTCCTGATCCTGCTGGCAGAGACACTGGTAATGACACAGGAGGAGAGAAGGGGAGAAAATATGGAGGGAGGGAGAAAGGAAGACGTAGAAAAGGAAGAAGAGGTGTGTGTGTGTGTGTTTGTGTTTGTGTGTGTACGTGCATGTCAGTGTGTGTGTGTGTGTGTGTGTGAGTGTGTTGTGTGTGCGTTTGTTTATGTGTGTGTGTGTGTGTGTGCGTGTGTGAGTATGAGAGAGAGGGAGGATATTAAATGCACAAAAGCCAAGCATACGCAACAATATACAGATACACACACAAGCTGACAAGACGTCACAGTGGGATTTGGCTCACTGGGGAAGCTGTCTAACAGTCATCATAGAATATGGGTTGGGAATATGGTACTTTCTCTCTATTCCGACACCTGTACTTGTTTTTCTTTTGTGTGTGTGTGTGTGTGTGTGTGTGTGAATTTAAATTATGGATATTATCGATGATGGACAGTTTGCATCACAAAAACAAATGCTGCAGTTTATGTAGATAGTATACAGCCTGATTGGATTTGCATCATTTTGGTAAAGCAGTGAGATAAAAAAAACAGCTGAATATGGGGTTGTCAAAAACAGACAATCAAACCAAACTGTGATCATATTCTATTCAATATCACAGGATCAATTTGTTTTTTGTACAAAGTGTAGCCAACCAGTAATAAACCCAACAAACCACTAACAACCGGAAGGTGCATATCAACCTTGAAGTTGATGAATGACAGCGTTTTCTTTTTATTATTGTTGACAGGAAACCAGGCTTTAAGACTTGCATTACCAAAAGCTTTTAAGGCAGTGTTT
>JAODXP020000016.1:22888526-22918526 GCA_027497455.2 Sardinella longiceps | reverse complement strand
TGGTGCAGGGCAAGTTGCCAATTCTTTTTCTCTTGAAGTGTCTGGGGGATGGGGCACAAATAAAATGTATAAAACAGTCTAGTCTAAATATTTCAACCCACCAAATAAGTAAGTATCTGCTCTTATGACCTTAACTACTGGTTCACCTTTTTCTTGGTGAAATATTAATGAAATAAAAAGCACAAGGACCTCTTAGAGCACTGAACATAAATCATCAACGGGAAAAAAAAGAAAAAAAAACTGTTTATACAAATTGCATCATAAACTCACAAACATCAGTGCACTTTTTTGCCATCATCTTCACGAGATGAAAACACCCTCTTGACAAGCTAATCTGCACTACATGGTGAAGAGGAGCTAACAGTTCAACAAGCTGTCAGGGATATACATAGACACCTCTCTATTAATACAGACTCCATACCCTACACTGCTAATCAATTATGATATGAAGGATATACTGTATGCTTCAGATCTGCTAACATATAGGGTTCAAATGCGGGGATTACTTTTAACTTTGGTAATTTGATATTATTATTAATATCTATTAGACGTCTATTGATGTCCTTTTTACGGAGAACATTATACTAGAACAACTGTCCTTTATTACTCTTGACAATTCTATTCATGTGTTTTAATGATCCTATTCTATATGCACTTTTACAAAAACAGAGATTGAAATGCTGCTTAATAATAAATAAAAAAAAGCTAAGGTGTGAAGACCACAGGGATCAGATCAATAACAAAATGTGTTGCCCAGTGCAACATCCCGCAGTTTTCCGCTGTTTTCATTCTCCCGTCCACCAGGATCCACAGTGATATATGAAACTCCTTCCTGTCTGCTCGCTGTTGCGGGAGAGGCTCTGAGAGGTTTGGGTGGTTGTGGTTGTGCATGACTGAAAATAAGGGCTGCTTGATTAAAAACTTGTCAGCTGGATGAAACAGTGGGAGAGGAGGCAGCTTCCCCGTTTAGTGTTTGACCAAGCCCCCATGCTTCTCACCTACCTTACCCCGTCTCACCTCACCTCATCAAACCATCTTCACCTAGTTCCCTCAGTCCCACGCTCACCAGCAAACACCACCACCATCACCATACACCATCACCACACACACACACACACACACACACACACACATACATGTACATATACACCCCACACACACCCTTCTCCAGGGTGGCCCGCCATCATCGCAGTCAGGCAGCACTTCCTGGAAAGGAGAGGTCCAGACATTAAATTGTGATTTATTCCTCCAATATCCCCCCAGGTCACTGGAACCACAGGCAAGGTCAACCCGTTAAAAAACAGCCGCCCGCTGAGACTTTTTAATGCTGTCTGATTCACAGAGAGTGCCTCCAGCCTGAATCTCCCTCTTTCTTTCCTTTCTCCATCCCTCCCTCTAACTCTTTCTCTCCCTCTAAATGTTTTTCTCCTTCTAACTCTCTCTCTCTCTCTCTCTCTCTCTCTCTCTCTCTCTCTCTCTCTCTCTCTCTCTCTCTCACACACACACACTCTCTCTCTATCTTTCTCCCCAATGTGCCGTGGGACTCAGTTCTGCCTCTGAGCAGTCGTTCTCTCTCTCTCTCTCTCTCTCTGTCTCTGGCCTTGTGTGTGCTGTTAGCATGGCGACACGTAGCATGTTTCTCAGACTTGTGTGAACACATCCCTTACCAAAGAACTAGTGAGAGGAAAAGGAAATGGAAGGAGAAGAAAGAAAGAAAGAAAGAAAGAAAGAAAGAAAGAAAGAAAGAAAAGAAAAAACCCTCTCTCGCAGCTTCTGTGCAACTTCACTGATTCTCCCCTGAGGATGCCCAGCAGAGTGTCCAACATGCAAGGGGCATTTGACAGCGCTTACAGCCTTCCCTGGAATCACATCCATTCGCCTGTTGCTGCAGCCTACATTCCACAGATAGTGTTGTAAATGTCACTGAAGGGCCACCACCTGATGAATACTAAGCAGTCTAGTATTCTACTATAGTTCGTATTCATAAAAAAGCCCCTATTTGCTCTTTCCCTTAGGATGAATAGATTAAGTCTTTCTCTCTCTCTCTACCTCGCTCTCTTTCTCTCTCTCTCTCTCTCTCTCTCTCTCTCTGTGAGAGAATAGAGAATTGAGACTGTTCACGAGCCCCGGGGCCTGTATTGTTTCCACATACATGGCATGGCTGCGGGTCATTCTGGCTTGTTTGGCAGAGAGGGTGCAATGTTGGAGGATGAGATAAATGGCCACCTTTCTGCCAGCTAGTGGGGGGTCCTCTCCAGAATATATATAATTAAGCTGGGATGAACACACAGCCATTATTTAGCTGTCAGAGTGTCATTTCCAAATGGATGAAAGGGAGACAGAGAAAGAGAGATAGAGAGGAATGATTAGCAACATCACCCCCCAGTATTCTAGCACACACACACACACACACACACACACACACACACACACACACACACACATAAAGACATTCACACACACACACACACACACACACACACACACACACACACTCACACACACACACACACACACACACACACACACACACACACACATAAAGACATTCACACACACACACACACACACACACACACACACACACAGACATTCACACACACACACACACACACACAGACATTCACACACACACACACACACACACACACACACACACACACACACACACACACACACACACACACACACACACACACACACACACAGGTCTCATTGGATCAATGTTGGTGCAATACATTTGAGTATCCACAAACACAAACAGGCATATCCATGGGTCCAGAGGCAGATGTGCCTATGCCATAAATGCTGCTGGTCATTTGGACTGCCTGGAGTATTCAAAGAATTAACTTTAGCATCTTCTTCTGTAAATGTGGACTTTCAGAAGTCACTGATTTCGTAGGATGAAGCTATTATATTATACTCATCAACATTTCTGTAGTGCCTTACCATGCACAGGGTATGGGCAGACATAAAGGTATATTTTCTATTTTCAACAGCAAATGGATCAGATTTTAGATTAGCATGTTCTAAACTTCTTGATCCCAGTGTGATCAAAACTACTGGTCTGTTCACATATAATTGATTTTAAGTGAATTGTTCATACTAATCAGGTATGGTGTGAACTGGAACGGATGAAGTTCACACATCATGGTTAAATTACAAGTATATGAGATTCACAGAATCGCAAAATTACATGGATTGAGATGTGGCCCTTTGTTAAGGAGGCAGGGAATTGATTATAATCTTTTCCATTTCGCCATGAGCATTGGCTTTCAATGTACTGGACAATGGAAAATGGACCGGGTACATTTTTCCATTGGGGGTTGATTCATGGTACATTGTAAACTAAAGACTGGCAGGACCTACATTTACTGTACAAAAGCACCATAGAGATGAGATTGTATTGTTGAGCAAGAGGTCAGTATAAAGATTTGGGGCTGCATATGCTCTGATAGACTGACTTTGTATGCCACCCACCCCCACCCCATCCACTTTAGAGCTGTCAAAAATTGATTCAACTTCACTTCTTCACATACATGTCTGATCACATCTACGCACTAAAACTGTCATTTCATATCAGAGTTAAATGTCATAAATGAAAGAATGACAGAGACATTCTCTCTCTCTCTCTCTCTCTCTCTCTCTCTCTCTCTCTCTCTCTCTCTCTCTCTCTCTCCATACCCACACACAGAAGCAGATTCACAAAAACACAAAGACAGACACACAAACAGACAGACAGACAGGCAAGTAGAGGCACATTGCACACACAATCATTTTTATCACAATGATTCACACATCCCTCCCCACAAAATGCCACTGTGCACCGCATCTTCCTGGCACAAGGCGTCTGTTAGTAACAGCGTTTGGTTGGTCCCAGTCCAAAGCCACCCAGCCCTGCTGTCTGTTGTCTCCTACCCTACCCAGCTCCCACCCGTCGCTCGCTCGCTCGGTCTGAATGTCTCCCTCAGCGCTGGCCTCTCTCTGCAGACTGCAGTGTTTACATACACCTGGGCCATGTTTCCCGTTCAGCGCCTCTAAACGCCCATGAAAGACAAGTCCCAGCAGCCAAACATCCCCCGCTCGCCTCGGCTCCACAGCAGCCACAGAACCAACAGCAGAGCGATAATAACAAACCATGCCTGACAATCCTATTAGCGCATCTTTAATTATTTATCCACGTTTGTGTGGATTGCCAACCCCTGGAGAGGAATTAAAAAGTTAACAAGCGGCCTGAAAGCCAATGTCTCCTGCGAAACACTGCCCACCCTCTCTCTTTCTCACACAGACGCAGACATACACACACACGCACACACACAGACACACACATAAACAAGCATTCATGCACACACACACACATACACACACACACACACACACACACACACACACACACACACACACACATTCGATTACACACATACACACACACAGAAAGATAAACATGTACACACACACACACACACATACACAGATAAACATGTATGTGTACACACATACAAATACAAACACAAACAAAGATGAACACACACACACACACACACACACACACACACACACACACACACACACACACACACACACATTTAGCCACAACACCAAGTAATCTTTTGTAATTATTACACAGTGTTGTTGTGATAAAAATGAATGAATGATGAATAGCGGAGCCTGTTGTCTGGAGACGGCGGCAGGTCTGCGAAATCAGAAGAATCACACATGATAATCACACTGACACACAGCGGCCCACTCACAGTATCTTCTATTCATGGCGAGAGACACAGCAGTTTTGTCTCCTTCAACAGTAAGGCTTTGGAGCAGTAAATGTGCAGGTCACATGTACACTGTGGTGGTGACTTCTGTAAGTGGTGCTTCTGGTGATTTTTAAAATGTCCTTCAAAAAGAACACATTTATTTTTTTTTGTTTGTGTTTTTGCGTCGTTGCCGCTCCGGTAACCACTTAATTCCGCTGAAATGCTCAGAGGAGTTGATTTCTGACAAACACTTTGGAGTCATAAATTACCAATTAAGCAGCTCCATAAAGCATGTGTGCATAAGTCAGTGTATGCATGTGTGCTCTACATGTGAAGAGCGTTTTTTTTTCTTTTTTTCTTTGTATTTGTGATTGATTGACACGTTTGTAGAGGCACATCAGGGAGTAGTATCGCTCTCTAGCAGTTTATGAGCCTGCATAACAGATGCCTTTGGGGACCTTGAAGACGTGCTTTAAATAATTACATTCTGTAGCCTTAAGCAACTGAACTCTCCTCCATTCAAAATGAATAGTGGTGTTTCAGAGTCAGTGTGTGCTTAACCAGCTCAATTAGAGCTATTTGACTTGACTTGGGCCACAACAATAGCTAATGCCCTGCTCTCCATGTAGACCCACATCCATCCAACACAAAATGGTGACACGCCAGTGTGGAGGGCTATTGAGCTCAATGAGATAAGGCTGTTTATGACTTCCTCAATGTGAAGGCCTGGCTGTGAGTGCTACTCTCTATGGGGGTAAATTGAGTGCACAAGGGGCAGTGTCAAACAATGAATGCCTTACATTGGCTGTGGTCAATTGGGTTGGCAGTCGCAGGGGTGACCGTCCACAGACCGCATTCAAGAAACACTTACAGTATAGTGTAGGCCTATTGTACACTCTGTAAATTCTCAGATTAGACTGTCACACAAATTATTCTGCTTGTAGTTATCTTGAATTATAGCTAGGGATGTTGTATCATTTTCTTGTTTTGTTATATAAATGGATTAAATGAAGGCTGATTTCACAAGGCTCACTCCTCACGAGGACAGAAATTGATAAATGGTTCTCCAATTCACCATCCAAAAAATTGTGAAGTGGTTCCAATCCACCACTACAATGGGGGTAGATTTTGATTATCAAGGATTAACAGAGGAAATAATATATTTATCTATCTTCAAAATGAAAGTTGGCTCTCTTGTGTCGTTCACTGAGTAAAACAACATTTCATTGTTTTATACTTTATACTTTGACAGAAAGCATGCTTGGTTATTCACTTTACAAGAATTTACTGTGGCAACCCTACCACACACACACACACACACACACACACACACACACACACACACACACACACACACACACACACACACACACACACAGCCATTCCACTGCTAATAATTAATGCCTACTCAAGCAGACCTATCTGTCTCAACCCATGCATGACGGCCTTTGCTCTGGGCGTCTGACAGATACCAGCACACCTGGAGAGAGAGAGAGAGAGAGCCATGACCTCTTAGTCTTCTCCAACATTGAGTAAAATGAACAGGAAGTCTCCAAGACATTTTTAAAAATTAATATGGCCAAAGACAACTACATATACATTGTTCATGCTACTGTATAGAACAAAATGAGAGAGCATAATGCTTAGATAGATAGATAGATAGATAGATAGATAGATAGATAGATAGATAGATAGATAGATAGATAGATACCTTTTTATTCCATAGGGAATTCAGGCAATAGGAATATGGCTTGTTCATGTACACAAAACAGATGATGGACAGGGAACTGCTACATTGTTTAGGACTAGCTAATCGGAACAGAAGCAATTGAACCAAAACCTTCCACGGTGGCAGCCCCAGGGAGTTCATGTTTAAATGCATTTTCCACAGAAAAAGGGCACACATTCACCAAAATAAGAGCTGTTAGAGGCCCGTTTTAGGAGACACAATGTCATGGTTTTGACTAAATTTCAAAAGAAGCGTTTCATCCTACGATGTCATTGAGCTTGTTTTTTTTCTCCTCTCCCAATGTAGGTGGGTGACAGTTCTCCACAACAGCTCCAGGCTTGTGCTGCCCCTTCCTCACAAGGTGAAGTCATCTGACGGAAGACAAAAACATGACCTCTGCAGAAGGTCAGATGAAAAACACATCCTCCCATGACCCATCATCACCACAAACACCACAGAGAAAGAAACCATGGCTTGGGAAACTCATATCACCAGACATCGGGAACGAATTTGAATGCGCTGTCAGTAACTACAACTCCATCCAAACACATTATCATCAGCTAACAGGAAAACAATTCCCTTGTGCTGCAACTGAAATGGGTTCTGTTTCATATTATGCAACCAACAGTCTGGGGACCTGTAAAGGTTAAGCTGTGCCAAGAAAAACATGCATACTTATATAACCGCTGTGGGAATACATGAATTGAAAGCATTGTGGACGCAGTATATATCACTTTATTGTCATCTATCAAACACATCTTCAATATTTGAAGATGAAGACAAAGTGATTTGATGTGTCATGAGAGTTCACGCAAATAATGCTTTTATTGCATTGAAATCCCCCAGATACACCAAAGGCATTTGTAGGAAGTATACTGTTGGATGAGGCACTGGTGTTACCTCATATACCCTCTACAAGGAAAGACACTGGTGGTCCGATCTGTGTGTGTGTGTGTGTGTGTGTGTGTGTGTGTGTGTGTGTGTGTGTGTGTGTGTGTGTGTGTGTGTGTGTGTGTGTGTGTATGTGTATATAGTGCGGTGAAAATCTGTTGGTCAAATGCCAGAGGTTGTTCTGGGGTTCTCGAAATCCGCACTCACCTGCCACAGTCCTTGGGTTCTGTCCCTATGCGCATGCAGGACGTTCTATAGGAAGGAGAGCGAATGGATTTCCTCTGGACCTCCTGCTGCCTGCAGCCCTGGTCAATATCACACCCTGCAGTCCTTCAGCATCACCCTCTCCACTTGCCTTCACTCTTTCCTTCACTTCTGCGTAACCTCTCACACTCCATCTCCCCCCATCCCAACACACACACACACACACACACACACACACACACACACACACCTCATCTCTCTCTCTCTCTCTCTCTCTCTCTCTCTCTCTCTCCGGAGGCAGATGCAGATAGAGTCAGTGTCAGTATGGCCCTGCTCGCCTCAAGTCCAGCCCTTCTCCTTGTCGTCTGTACCGTAGCTCCATGCGTCAGGCACTGTGAACTGGCCAGACTGGACGCTGTGGCGTGTGAAGAAGCTGGCCTTCGGATCAGGAATGGGGGGGGAGAACGACAGTAGGACAGCCAGGAGCTCAACCATGACGACCCACCTTCAAAGGAGTCTTCAAAGTGTGTGTGTGTGTGTGTGTGTGTGTGTGTGTGTGTGTGTGTGTGTGTGTGTGTGTGTGTGTGTGTGTGTGTGTGTTGGAGGGGATAGAGGAAAGAAGAGACGGCAGCTTTGTGTGGAGCATAATTTGTTTCCCTTAATTGGCTGTTCATCCTCCGCCTCTCCATCCCTTGTCTTAATGACTCAGACTTCTGACAGTTCGACAGGACCGCGGCATGGAGACGGAAAGAGTTGGGGATGGTGTGTCGGTGTGTCTGTGTGTGTGTGGGGAGGGGGGGGGGTGAAAAATGGCTGGAGCATTTACAGAGGTACAATAGAAGCACTTCTGCTCAAAAGCTATTAGCATTGTTTCAGACGTGGTGAGGACTGCATGCTAAGAAGGAAACATATCACAGAGAGCAAGAGAAGGAGAGAGAGGGGGAGAGAGAGAGAGAGAGAGAGAGAGAGAGAGACGGAGTGAGAGTGAGTCAAGAGAAATGATCGATCGCTTTGAGCATCCTCTTGCGTCTCCAATGCCACACTCCCACAATGCCTTTCTCTCCTCTCTGTCAATAGAGGAACTCAAAGAATGGGCTTTAAATGGAAAAGCCAGACAGTAGGGGAAAATAATGAGACATGCAACTCCTTAGAGAGATCCTGTTGTTTTATTTTTTTTGTCATCCTGTTAGTATAACAGTGTTAGCTGATTGCTTATGCACTCAAAATCAATGCTTAGGCTAGGACAACTTCAGGTGTATTACTGAAGTGTTAAGTGTTAAATTAATCACAATAATTAGCTTCTTGATAATCAATGAAACTGGATTCACCTATGACAGTCCAAAATAAAAAAAATAGAAAAACATAGACTCTTAAAAATATTATGACATAAACCTGAAATCATACATTTTATATACATGTATGCCTTAAGTACATTGTGACCATGGCCTAGAACACATTTTATTCTTTGCACGCACAGTACAATTGGGTTATAGTAGCATTGCTCATGAGAGTGTACCACGAGGTGAACGCTTTGTGATATGAAAGCTTTCTATGTGATACATTTACTCAATGAGACTATGATAGCAGAGTTTTGATTCAATTTGACCTTAATGAGTGGAATAGTTTGTCTTATTGACTTTTGTGCAGAGTTTTCACAAACAAAAGTGTTCAAGCAGTCCGCAAAAACACACTCCCCAAACGTTCTCTCTCTACACACACACACACACACACACACACACACACACATACACAGACATAAGAAGGCATACGCTCTTGGATGCTCGCCATCTTACTTGAGTAGCACAAGCACACACATATACAGACAGACACACACACACACACTTTCCAAGCTTAGCCATCTCCATTAAAACCATATCGCCCCTTGATGAAATTGGGGGCTATAATGGATACAATTATCACTTTGATGAAGCCTTTTTCGTGGGCAACTCTGAAAACACTGCTTCTTTTCCACCAGTGCCTCTGCAAATGGATTTAAATGTGAGCCATTCTGACTTAATATTCTGCTTCCTGCTAATTCGTCATCCCAGTGTGTGTGTGTGTGTGTGTGTGTGTGTGTGTGTGTGTGTGTGTGTGTGTGTGTGTGTGCGTGTGTGTGTGCACGCATTCAAGAGTCATATACTTTCCAATTCATTGCTGCCTCATTGAAATTTCCTGCTAAGTGGGAATAGGTTTAAAATCCACTTTTGGGCACAGTGCTTAGATATTCGCATCTTCTATCTGACTCCTTTAGCATATTGAAGAGATTTGGAGAAGATACTTCTGCTATTAAGTTATTTGAGTATTGCAAAAAGCAGTGAGAAGTGTTTTGATCGTCCCATCAGATTCGGTAAAGAGGGTGTAATTGCAAGGATAATGCAACATCTATTGCCTCTGAGACTAACAGAAGTTGGGTAGCTCTGCATGTGTGAGGTTATGGGGGGTAGTGAGACTATGAGTGTCTGCACACTTGTACGTACAAGTCTCACGAGTTTTTTCTGAAAGTTCTCTGAACTTTTTGTTCTTCCAACAGTAAGCCATTTCTAAATGCTTACGTTTTCACATTTTGTTATTTTTTTTTCATTTCTTTTGGCAGTGTTCTTTGATTTAAGCAATTTTCTTCCAGTTTTATCTTCTTCCACCATTCTTTTCAGTGACCACTTAGCTTCTCTCATTTGTTTCCTCCACTTAATGTTCATAGACACGCATCTGTGTTAATGGACTGTGTTTCCAAGCATCTACGTGTGTGTGTGTGTGTGTGTGTGTGTGTGTGTGTGTGTGTGTGTGTGTGTGCGCGCACGGGGGGTGAAACAGGGCAAGAAGCAATCCATGGGTCGCGCAATTTAACAGGTCCAACATTTTTAACGCCCCCATCAGTAAATTAATTTTGACCTGTGCACACAGTAAATCATCCACCCTGCCAGTACGTGCCTTAACTAGCCATGTCCGTGAGCGATGGAGTATTGATCTGACCGCCACTACCTCAATAAGCGCTTTGCTTAAAAATGTGTTTTTCTTATCCATAAATCATGAAGGGAGGTGGGGTCGGGTAAGGTGGCGGTGGCGGTGGGGTTGACACTGGATGTGTCTGCAGGGCTAGAACCGTGGGAGCTAACAATGTCAGCGCTTCTGAGGAACAGTAGATCCGTTGACTAAAGAGAAGTGCCATTAACAAGATTACCCCAACACCGTTAAAGCTGTGTTACAGCTGTTGCATGGTGCAAAGTAATATTTTTAGCAGGGTTGTTTATAAATGTGTGTGTATGTGTGTGTGTGTATGGGTGTGTGTGTGTGTGTGTGTGTGTGTGTGTGTGTGTGTGTGTGTGTGTGTGTGTGTGTGTGTGTGAGAGAGAGAGAGCACATACACTGTACCAACAACAGCACATGAGAATTTCTGAGAGTGATTTCACTTTCTTTCGCAACCAATTACCTCAGTCTGAGATTGAGCTCGGTGTGAATGGGATCAACAAATGCGTTTCAAAATGCCTCTGTTGCTTGTTTTATCTTCTGAGAGTTTTTTGCTGGCCCGAACAGAAGGTTGGACAGGCAGAGTCTACAAGTAGGCCTATCTTGATTGACAGGACAACTAAAATCTGCTCATATTATTTCAAAAGGCGCAACATCATGAGGACACTTTTGAGGAACACTGCAGGTCTGCAGTCAAAACCATACTGAAATTGTCCACACAAAAAATTCTCAGCCTACATGTTTACATGTATACAGTATGTCTTTGCATACAGTGGATAATAGACTAAGATTAAACCACAAATTGAGTCATTTTGATCTATGTTTGTTGATCCCATCAGACCAATCTCAACCTCAGATTGGACATGAAACTGGACACGAAAGAGAGTCAAATCACGGACAGAAATTCTCCTCTGGTGTTGGGACGTGTAGAGGCATCTGGTTGTTTCTTGATTTTAGTTTCGGGTGTTAAGCCCATGTCCATGTCAGGGATAAAAGCCTGTTTTATATTAGTTTTCTATTTTAGGCAAACAAAGTGCAAAGAGACCTAGTGACCATATCTGCAGAGCCAAATCAAATAACTATTAAATCAGGGCATTTATTTTCTCTCAGGCTACAGAGATATTGAATTCATGTCAAATATTTATATATTTTCCATGTGGGTTTGTACTCCATAGCTTCCCACACCTGTCTTTACATGAACCTATAAGTGCACTGTTGAGACCCATAATAAAAACTAACCACCCCAGCTATGTAATGTCACAGAGGTTACTTCTGTTACACTGACTGTCTCATAATGGAAATCACACTTCTCCCCAACTCTCATCACCTCGAAAAAGACTGCAAATGCTTTCATGTCCTGAGGCTTTAAGCTACATGAAGACGTGTCTCAAGCTTGTGGCTCACCTCTCTACCTCTCTACAGCTACTGTTGTTGCGTTCTTACAGAGAGAACCACCTGCCCAGGAGCACCTTCCTTTATATTCAGAGCAGTCTTGTACAGCAGCGGCTATAGCGGGGCTAGCGGTGACGGTGGCGGCGGTAGGCTCTCCCCCTCCTGTGACCTCCCAGGTGTCATGGTGTAATTCACATCTTCATTGCTGAGTGCAGCAGGTATAGCTTCTCCTGACTGGGATTATTTCCCTCTGGACTCTGTTCCTCCTCTACCGCACCCGCACTCCCCCGCCCCACGTACCGCTGGCTCCTCCTGATTTCTCTCTCTCTCTCTCTCTCTCTCTCTCTCTCTCTCTCTCTCTCTCTCTCTCTCTCTCTCCCTCTCTCTTTCTCATTCTCACTTTTCCTTTTTTTTTTCTCTTTTGCTCTTTTAGCCTGTCACTCCCAGTCTTGCTCTCCCATACTTTGCTCTCTATCTCACACACTCTCAGCCCCCCTCCTCCCCTCCACCTCTTCTCTCTTTCGTTCTGTCTCTTTCTCATTCCATCTCTTTTCTCTCTCTATCTCTCTCTCTCTCTCTCTCTCTCTCTCTCTAGTGCTGTGCTGGTTCAGTATGAAGGATGGCTGAGGAGGAGGACAGGGCTCAGAGGGCTGTATCTCATCGCCAATGCGATCCAAGTTCTTGTCCAGGCAGGTAGGGTGAGAGAGAGGCATTATGGGTAAAAAAAAAGTGCTTCTCTCTCCTCCCCTCTGTGACTGCGGCATGCATCAATAACACTACCTTATTTCTGTCATGCCAAAACATGGGAGTGTGTCAGGACCAGACTGATTGCTGTCATAAATCAATGCCTTGTGTGTGTGTGTGTGTGTGTGTGTGTGTGTGTGTGTGTGTGTGTGTGTGTGTGTGAGAGAGAGAGAGAGAGAGAGAGAGAGAGAGTGTGTGAGAGAGAGTGAGAGAGAGAGAGTGAGAGAGAGAGTGTGTGTCCCTGATTGTATATGTGTGCATTCAACCCAGAAATACATACAAATAAATATACATAAACAAATACAATCTGCCACTCAGTTGCTCTCTGTCACACACAGAGGGAGGGAGAGAGAGAGAGAGAGAGGGAGAGAGAGATGTATTCCTTCCTAATAAAAATTATACCAATTTGCTTGTGCACACTGTCAAAACATGCCATGTCAAATGTCATATAATAAGTGCTTTTATTTATGGCTTTGCAGTCATGCAGAGAGAACCAAGATTACAGGACACTAAAAATAAGTCTCCTCTGTGCTTTGTTTATGGCTTACTTTCTTTCTTGTTGAAAGAATATCTTAAAGCTTTAGAAACTCGCCATACTGCCCAAGATGTGAAGACATAACAACATGGCCTAACAGCGTGAGACTTTCTGGTCAAAGTCTGGTCAACTTTCATTTATCCTATTCTTCTCTTCTCTCACTTTTTCTTTCTCTCTTTTTTTCTTCTCACTTTCTCTTTCTCTTCTCTCACATTTTCTCTCTCTCTCTCTCACTCTCTCTCTCTCTCTCTCTTCCTTTTAAAACCCCACCCCATCCTCTCTTCACATCAATCCATTCTGTCTTCTCCTGCGATATGAAGGGAAATTTCAGTTTCGACTTCAGAAGGCGGCAGATAGAAACACTGTTGTTATCGGCCCCTGCGCACGGCAGATAAGATAAGCCTCAGCCGTGACTGCAGCTGCGCAGACGAAAGGTCACGCTGGCTGCGGCCGCCGAGCCGCCACCCCCGTCTTGAAGGTCACGGCGATTGGCACTGTGATGCTTTTCAGACGGTGACACCTGCACCTAACTCTTTAATTAGCTACTATGGATTCTGGTCAATGCGTCTATCCTGTATCAATTCCAAGGATCTCTCGAGTCAATTCCAAACACACTCACACACACACACACACACACATACACTGTCGTGTGCGCAGTGGTGGAAAAAAAACAATTCAGTTTCTCCATCTTCACATGGACTTGTAAATCCATCTGTCAATGACTGCATCTGGAGATAGGTGTTTAGGGGATAACTCTTGAGAATACTGCAACACACACACACACACACACACACACACACTAAATCACCCCGTTGCTCGTTTACGTTGACACGTCCTCTCCTCCATTCACATTTCCCCCGTCTCATTCCCTCCATCTCTCCCTCTGTCTCTCCTCATCCATGTGTCTTAAGTGTGTGTGTGTGTGTGTGTGTGTGTGTGTGTGTGTCAGACTGCCGTCCTGCGTCCTTCCCTTCTCCACCTCCCCTCATGCGTCATCTGTCACTTCTCGCTCTCCCCGGCGAGTCGGCAATACCGACAGCCATCAATCAACGCTGATGCCTCATCATCGCCAGGCGCCCAGGCTAATAAACAATTAGCGGCCGCCTCCGATGACCTGTGGAGAGGTCACACTCACTCAGCCCTGGAGGGAAGGCAAGGGATGGGAAGGGAAGGGAGGCCCCAGCCATGCCTCAGGTCAGGCCACTGTCCTCGGACAGAAAGAGTTGCTCAGGTGGTTGACACTAGCCTGGCTATAACCAGCCCCTCGGTGATTGAGAAACAACTGCTTGCTGGAGGTGTTTAAATTCAAAAAGATCAGCCTTTGATGGATAGCCTATCATGTTATTGCCTTGAATTTTCAAAGTTGGCTGATTGGCCAGAAAGTGATGCATCTTACGCAAATGAGGCCAATGGCCAGAATTCCAGATGGATTACTGAAAGGAGATGAGAATCGACTAGAATTACATAGGAAGGCCAGGCTAGGCCGATACCTTCAACAGCATTTTTTATATTTGATAATAATTTCTAATATTATTTTTTTGATCTTGCTGATCTAATTTTTCTTTAACTTTCATTACTTAATTCATTATAAAGCCTTGTGATTATCTGGTCCCTTTACAAGTCCTGCACTATGTGCTGCATTCTAATTTGTTTACAAAATGCACGACAAGTGAAAGTTTTATTTTCAACAGTAAGATAACCGTCTCCTCACATATACAGAAAGCTTACATTTAGCAATTTATTTATCAGTTGGCCATTGTTGCAAAGTCATTTGATTTGTTTTTGTTTTTAAGATAGCTAAGATACCTTTTTTTCTGTATAGTTGAACTACTTCAAGCATAAAGTAGCTTCATCTATACACATTATATGCACATAAAACTGTGTGTTTAGAGTTGGTAATAAACTTCAGGCTTCATAGGCTCAGAAGAGATTAGTGTCTCAGCTTCAAGGACAAGATGATGTGTTTATTTTTTATGTGATACTTTTCTCAGTATTTTTAATGTGAAAGCCATTTTCTCACCCTTTTTCACTACTGGTGGTAGGTGTCTCCTAAATTATTCTTCCACTGCCAGCTTGTGAGGGCCCACGTCTGGCCTTAGCAGCTTTCCTCCAGTGAGAGTGTGAAAGTGAAAGTGTGTGTGTGTGTGTGTGTGTGTGTGTGTGTGTGTGTGTGTGTGTGTGTGAGGTTGACTCTCTAGCACCTCCCTCCCTGCGTGTCTCCTCTCACACCCCTCCTGCTCTCTGGAGGCCCATAATCTGACGCATGGCTAATTGACATGATCTCAGAGCTGCCTTCTTGCTCTTCCTGCCAATGGCAATGCCAACCCCACCCCACCACACACACCACCACCCCCACCCCCCACACACACGCATACACTCCCCAGCAAGCGACATCGCTCCGCATCACACTGTCTTACCATGTGAGGGATATTGTGCGCATGGAAATTATAAACGAGCTATAGTTGGCCCAGCGGATGGGGTCTAGGTCGCAACCTTGGAACACTGACGCCCAGCGTGCATGGCGCACACACGCTGGCGCGTACAAAAGGAGAGAGAGACAACTTCGACATCGCCTTTTCCCCCCGTTGCGGAATTAGCTCTGCTGGCTTGGGCCTGACACCAGTAATTTAGCAAATCCGCGGCCGGAACATTAAAGTGATGCATTAAGAAGCCCAACATCTGGTCCAGTGTTAATTACACATCAGACGGATCAAGAGCGAGCGGACCGCGCGGTTTGGCCCCCCCAAGAGATAGATGAGGGACGGAGGAGTCAGCTGGGACTCGCCAGGCACCCAGAGACCCCAAGCGGACAGCGCAGGGCATTATGGAGTCATCATCCCCCTCGGATGATGAGGCGAAACCAGGCAGGGGGGGGGGGACAAAAGAGGGTGGCTGAGTGAAAAATGAGAGGGCAAAACAAAGAGGGACAAAAGACACTTTAAGGACACTGACCTCCAGCAAGTCCCCTAAAAAAAGTAGCTGAGGAAAAGACAACACGAGTAAAGTTAAAGTTCACAAGTCCATAGATGTATTTGAAAGAGAATATTTGAGGGGCAAAGTGAATTCTTTCAGATTACTGGAAAGGTTTTTTTTTTTTTCTCCCCGCCTTCTCTTTCTATTAAAGCAGTCTGTCAGTCTTGGACCCCTGATACAGATTACTGGCAAATCCTATAGAATGAAGCGGGCGGAAAAGCCTAGCATGAGAACTCAGTCAGAGGAAGCTCCTAACCTCCTGGTGACCTTAAGTCAGCAATCACAAAGAGTAATCACTGAGCCACGGTGTCCGATTTCATCCACCCTTGACTGAGGCTCGCTCTAACACCTCGGAGACACTGGGTTAAATGAGTGTGATGTTAATCCAGCACTTGAACGAGGGATTATCTGGCTCAGGAGATGATGATGGGACGACTGTCCGTGCCAGCATCCTCCACTTCCGATAAGGGGCCAAGGGGCTGCGACACAGGATGGAATGAGGAGAGTGTCGTTCGTTGTACACAAGACCATAAACTGCACCACTTCTTTGCAAGTCAGGCCAAACGCCACAGGTCCCAGAGCTTAACTACCATTCGGCTGTCAGTCATACATTAGTGACTATAAACGCTTGGTTACTTTTACTACTTCCACTGCATCCAATCAAATCAGAGTGAGTTGTAAATCTTAGGCACAGCGTTAAACGCCCAGGGGTGGAGCCCTGTTTGCTTTCATTGAGTGACATAGACAGCCCTATGTAAATTTAGAGGCTAATAGTTTTGTTCCTCTGTTGGGCCGTAATGGCACCAGGAGGTAAGATCGTGTGGCAGTGATAGCATCCGCAAAGGTGTAAACAGCATGGGTGTCCCTGCTGTGTTAATTATGTATTTGAGGAGTTCAAATTGCTGGATCGCTGAGTGTTCCTCTGTTCCTTTTGTTAGAGTTGCCCCCCCCTCTCTATCTCACTCTATCTCTCTCTCTGACTCTCTCTCTCTCTCTCTCTCTCTCTCTCTCTCTCTCTCTCTCTCTCTCTCCCTTATAACGTACGGACAATTATCTTGCCATTTCACCCAGGCGGGAGCAAAGATATTCCATTTGCCATGTTTTGGTCTGGCTGACGTTCTTTGTCTCTGTCTTCATGCTGGGCTTAATGACCGGCTACACAGCTGTGCTTGAGCAAACACTGGAATTCCATGACATTTCAGAGGCAACTATGGATTCTTCCAGTGACATTGTGTAAATGGTGGATTGTGTTTTGGTTTATGTGTATATGTTTGTTTGTTTGTTTGTCTGTTTGTTTGTTTTAATCTTTCCATTATTGGCAGTTTCGACTGCCTTTTAAAAATGTTTCCACTGGTAGAGATTCTATTTAAAGAATTATATGTCCAGGCTGATAATTTCCGTGTTGTTACAAACAACTTGTTTGTATTGAAAAGAAGAGTCTATAATTGGCTGTTCCTGTGAACTACAAAATGTGTCTGTGCTTACTATTTACTTGCTGAGCTTGTGAACCATTCAATTCGTCACTTGCAACCCACAGGGAGTGAAACATTGAGTATTGTGACAAATAGAAGGAAAACAGTTACTGAACAAACTTTTTCAAGATGGCAATAGGTGTCACTAGCCAAAAAATAATAATTTGTTAGGAGGACAGATCAAGGACCACTTTAGGGCCAAAGCACATTCATTTCAGGAACGCCTGCCAGTGTTTATATGTGTTTCATAGGAGTATTCTCATGAAGGAAACTGTATGCCTTACCTGTAAAAGACTTTCACTGGATAGGCTACTATGCTGGAGGTCTACATCATGTATTTTTGAAGGAATATAAAGGGAGCTGCAAAGGCCTTATTAATTATTTCACAAAATGGTGCTCATGCTCTCCTCCTGCTTTCAGTGCTTAAATAAAACAGCCAAAACTCCCTTGTCAAAACAGCTGCCAATGTTCCACTGTTGGTTTTCAACTGTAAAAAAAACAACAACAACAACAAAAAAATGTTTGCTACTTCACAGACCAATTTAACATTTGGTTTTAAATCCCCCCTCACCCACCCACCCACTACACCACAATTCCCCAATCCTAAAGTACCTGTGAGCATCTCACTGGGCTTAGGGCCCTCTACAGACATGGGCACAGATCCCATAGGCACTGCACTTGAACAAAATTAATTTCACAGGTCTGCTTTTCCACCACTTACTACTTGAAAGCTGAAATTGTGAAGGGGCTGGGTAACATAATCTGACAAAGGTTCACTGTGATATTAAACATACTGCCACTCTCAAACCATCTCAAATAATGAGCAGTATGTCTGCGGACGGCGGACTTTGATTGTAGGCTGTATGAACTTAAACATAGAGAAGATAGTTGGTGTACACCAACAGATTTTCAGAGTTTAGTTAAACTTACATTTCACTTTCACTATCATTCCTTGCTGTCACCCAATCTTGGATTGCAGAAACGTGAACAAACATGAATGGAGGGGGATGAGCATACTTAGTGCATAGCTAAAATGTTGCTATAGCCCTCCAAACTAGTCAGTGATGGTTTATTAGGAATTGATGCCACGTTGACTTTTCAATCCAAGAGTGCGGTAAGAACAATCTTTTCATCTTACCAGGAAAGAAAGGACGGTTTGGAAGTAGTGTATTTGTTACAGGGATCACAAAGTATGCAGGCTTTCCAGAGACAAACAGATTTTGGTGAGTCATTGTTTGTTCGCTCATCTTACTCAGAGCTTGACGAAGAGAAGACCCACCTCAGCAGATTCCACTCTTGCCAATGAACAGCGCAGCCACCATTACATTTTTTGCTTTGTTGACAAAGATTGCAGATGGGCTCTCGTGTCCAACAGGTTCTAAACTCCTCAGTGTTGTCCAATGGGTTCAGAATTGCTGGCCACTGATCCATCGCGGTGTAAATTGATATTGGACAGAGAAGCACGTTATCTTATCAGGCTGCATTTGGTGGTTCACAGCTTGTTTTTCTCGACACAATTTGAAGGGGCTGCAGCGGTGCTTATCTGGCTTTCCACTGCCTGATGGTTTTTTTTCTTCCTCAAAATGTCAGTCCTGACAACGGCAACATCAAAACAGGAGTTGCTCTTCTAAGTCTTACACTTCAAAAACAAATTGTTTGCCCTCGCAGAAGGTCTGAAATTCAGCCTTTGAGAGATCAACCTTTAAAATCCATTGAAATAAACATGAAAAAGAATTGCTAAACTGACACAGAGATATGTAAATAAGTGGGTCTCAAATCTAGTTTCCGGAGATAACTCTATTTCAAACACAAGGACATACACATGTAGGACTGTGTAAAATATTCCCTGTGGAATATTTAGTAATGTTTAGTTAAGATCAATCAGGAAAAAAAAATGATTGCCAAACTTTGGATTGTATTTTCCTGAAGGTAACATATAGCATAAAGAAACAATGATGAGGGCAACTGGAGTCTAATTAAAAAATTAAAAAATAAAAAAAATTCCACACTGTCATATTCTATCTCTCTATCCCTGCATTAGCCTCCATTCACATGTTTCTACACTTTGCGATCAAAAAAAATACCCTACATCCCTCCCAGCAGTCTACATTATAAAACACGTCTGTGTAAATGTCTGTGACTGCAGCGACTTAAAGGTTTAACTTCTTGGGCACAGTCGACGGCATAGTCGCACAGCCACATAATAATAATAGCTGGGATGATGACACAGACAGTAACCGTTACATCTGAATCATTCATGAATGACACCAGTATGAAGGTCTCATCTCTATGGAGTTCACAGGGGCTGTGGATGCACATGTAAAATATGCCCTGATAAAAATATTACCTTGCAATTACAGAGTCCTAGTGGCTGAGAGGCAGTCGTGAAAGTGTGATAATTAAATGTAATCATCTGGGAAAATGTCATCATAATTGGTCTGTGGAACTGCCACCACCTTCCATTTCTAATTCGCAGCTCACAGATAATCGGGCACTATTATATTCCATAAAACTTACTACTTCAAATAATTGTTAATGCTGAATTTCTATAGAAAAAAAATAAATAAAAGCCATTGCTTCAGTTACACATCTGTGTATTGTAGGTATGAGTGCTTGTTTATTTGACTCTACAATGTACCTTATGGGTAAATGAAAGTTCTTCCAGAGAGTGTGAACTACTTTAGTTGAAAACAAGATCGTAGCATCTGATGTAGCGTCAGTGTTCCTGGTCTCCTAACAGATGCTCAGATCAGTCCAATGGACACGAACATCAAGCCTTTTCACACACACACACGCAACTCCTCTCGCTGGCCTCTCGCTAATGGCTTATTGATAAAAACGTCTCCTCCTCAGTCTCAGCTCTCTGCCCACATCTGCACAAACAGGCCCCATTTGGGTGCAAACGGCGTCTGGAAAGGCTGCCGTCGAACACGCCGAGAGCAGTTAGCGTCGAATCTGATGGTGCGTGAAGCTGAGAGCGTGTGAGGAAGGCCAGTGAAGATGGAGGTGGGAGGGATGATGTGTGAGTGTGTGTGTGTGTGTGTGTGTGTGTGTGTGTGTTGGGGGAGCGGGGGAAGCTCTGCCAAGGACTCTGTGAAGAAGCTTGTGGATGTGCTAGTGAAAGCTGGGGAAGAAGTGAACATGATGAATGTGTTTGACTCTCCTCTGGATTAAAGAGAGGCTGGAATTAGATTGAATTATCAGAAATGAGATTAAAAGTAATTGAAAAAAGAGATTAAAATTATATGATTCTATTAGGAGTAGGTTTTAAGTCAACTTTTTATCAATAAAAATAATAAATGTTTATTCTGTCCACTCTATATAAATCACAGATCACACTTCTGATTTACATGCAGGGAAGGGAAGATGTTTTTTTCAGCTCTCCAATATAACAGTGATATTCAAAACATCACATGCTGTCTATGTTTATCTAATAGATCTCTGTCTACATATGCAATCAATCGACAGTACTTAATCTTACAGGCCTTCATTCATGTATCTGAGGGGAAGTATAGAAACAATAATCCCCACATCCCTCTATGTAGTTTCCTGTTGTCACCTTATCCGAGAACAGAGGTAGCAAACGGTCCTTTTGTGTTTATCGCTTTCTCATTTCGTATCACAGCTCCTGTCAAAGTGGGCTTGACTGAAGCATGATACGCTTTAATCCTAAATGAACATTTGGCTTTGACTTCTTTGATCCTTCAGACTGTGTGCTGTAGACATCACACCCACAGTCAACAAAATTCAGTGGCTGGCTGTAGATTTTCACCCTGGAAAACGATTGGTAAGTGAACTGTGATGTCTATTAAGATTCATGTCCAATGGTCATGACAAATAACCTTCCTGACATGAAAAAAGAAAAGTTATTTTTTTGATTTTTTTTTAAAGGGCAGTATTATCAATAAACTGCAAGCAGTCCAATGCTGTGTTGAGAGCTCTCCATCATTGCTTTGTTTACTCTGCTCTATGACCATTTGTGACTTTTAGATTACATCTGCCATCTACCAGCGACCTCATTCAAACTGAATATAGAAGGCTAAATTTATACTCCTCAGCAGTTCATTCCGGTGAAGACTGACCCTATTTGTTTCAATGTACTGTAGAGTGAAATTAGACTGCTAGATCCTCTGCTTAACCCTGTAGTGGTGTTGTGCTTTCTTGAGTTAAAGTGAAATACTTATACAGTGCATGTTGATATCATCTTATGTTACTAAAAGACCATTTATTGATTAAAGATATGCCAACAATCTGAACTTAAGGTTAAAAACCATAACGTTTTCCACCAAAACAAAGTCTTTGGTGAAAGGCCATCATCAGTAATATGCTAAAGTATGCTCTGATACTATTAATCTGAATTTAAGGTTAAAAACGTAAACAAAATAGTTAAACCGTTTTAGAAATATATACAATATTTGCTCTGACACATTTTATCAGCAGCAAATGTTTTTCATGGGTTTAGGTTGGTACATAGCTTGTTTTAGAACTCATTTAGAAACATACATCTTTAAATATTTCCCAAACTTTTTTTTTTTCTTGAATGTACATATTTGGCTTCAGATGTATTTTGTAGCTGTCTGCTATAGTATACTAAAGCATGGTGAAACATCATTGGCTCAAACTGGGATTAAACCACCCCTGTCCTTATTCAAAATATATGAAGTGATAGCTCTCTACTATAAAACATGAACATAAAAAGAGGTCCTGAAAAATGAAGGCATTCTGAACAAGTCCCATAGGATGTTGATGTGCAGAGGAGCTGGATTGCCTTACTCTTTAAAAAGAGTCTGTGTCATTGTACAACAATACTGTGATTGATATCTTCATTTGGTACACAATGAAATGAAACAGTTTATTCAGGGCCCGACCGTCATCTATGTTTCATCACATCACCCACAGCAACAAAAATAACATTTTGAAAGACTCAGTTTGCCAAGCACATGATGACTTGGCGGAGTTTAACCCCCCCACCACCCCACAAACATGCACCACCAGCACCACCAGCACCCCCACCCCCCCACCCTCTCACCCCAGAGCAATCTGGGTGCTTTTAAAGCACTTTTGTCTGAACTTTCCATGTCCCATGGTGTCCTATGCAACACAGGAGCGTGGGAGTCTTTTGTGCCGGCTGGGTTTTTTGAAGGCGTCATTGATATTTCGTGTCATGTGCCACCCCAGAGAGCTGTGCCCTTTCTGGGGCCAGAGGAAAAAAAAGGGTGGGGTTGGGGGGTGTTGGGTGGTGTGGTTGCGTAGAAGTCTTCTGTCCCTCCAGCTCAAACACACTACCTCTGATCTGGGGTTTAGGAAGCAAAGCAGCCAGACTGCATGGGGTGAAAACATGTTTAATCACAGTGCTACTTGTCTCCGTCTGACACCATTAGACTACTGCTGTATCTGTGTGTGTGTGTGTGTGTGAGTGTGTGTGTGTGTGTGTGTGTGTGTGTGTGTGTGTGTGTGTGTGTGTGTGTGTGTGTGTGTGTGTGTGTGTGTGTGTTGTGTGCACGCGCACATGCAATCGAGTGAGTAGGTGGTTCATATTTGAAGCTTCTTTTCATCCGTTTGCCATGCCCTTTTGCTTATCTCCAACACAGAATTCATTAGATGGATTATCACTGCCGATGGTATCTGGAGAGTCACAAAGTATCTCGCCTTTTTTTTATGTCCTCCATTCTGAGTTTCTGGCTAATAGGCATCACTTAATTCAACAATTACTGACAGGATATTGTATTTCACTTCAGGGCTTGCTCTCTCGCTTTGTCTCGGGTGACCTTCCCCTGAACACTGCTTCCCACTCTCTCCCTGCCCTGGCCCCTGGAGAAAGAGAGGAAGAAGAAAAGGAGGAAGAGGAGGAGGAGGAGGAGGACGAGAAGGAGAAGTGAGGACTGTTGTTCCGTATCTTCAGCTGTTTTATGTGTGCCTATTAACCCAAAAGGTCTGCATGATGGCACAAGCCATTAAAGATAAGGTCACATGGTGTGACAAACAATTTCTAATGGAAGGTAAACATAGAGGCCCTGGGGCAAGAAAGCAATGAAACAGAGCAATAGTGAAGAGTCTGGGGAAACATGTTTATTAAATCTGACGCGCGTGCACAGAAAACATGGCACTCAGAAAGGAGAGGGTTCGGTGTGGGTGGAATAAAAGCCGTGGCTTAATCGTTCACCCCGGCACAATGCATTTCCCTGAGACATAACGGGTAATTGCAAACTACTATATGAAGTCCGATGTTATTGGGCAAATGAAATGAGTGTGGGAGCAGATATTAAATGCTTAATATGGATTTGTGTTATGCAGAGTCACTCACAGGTAATCTCCAACAGATGCTTTGGAGAGCTCCAAGAATTCTTGTCTTACACTCTATTTATGCTTTTCTCGCCTCCTACACATACTCTCTCTCTCTCTCTCTCTCTCTCTCTCTCTCTCTCTCTCTCTCTCTCTCTCTCTCACACACACACACACACACACACACACACACACACACATGCACGAACATAGGTGCAGGAATGCACACAGACACACACATACAGTATATGCACACATACACACAACTCACTCTCTCTCTCTCTCTCTCTCTCTCTCTCTCTCTCTCTCTCACACACACACACACACACACACACACACACACACACACACACACACACACACACACACACACACACACACACACATAATGGTCTTTTCTCTCTGCATGGTGGTAAGGTAAAGGCATCTTAGAGGACGTGGACTGACCTTGAGAGAAGCGCAGAGACGATTAGAGCTGATTCTATCTATAAAGAGTAAACAGCATTTGAATGTAAATTCAGTCAATCAACAGCAGCAACAGACCAAAAATAAAATAAAACATCAAGACAGTGCCGCCTTTTCATGTTTCTTCGTTAGGGATTTTTTTTTTCTTTTTTTATCATAAACCAACAGATCTATCATATAATGCTCCCCCATTTTCTTCTCCATGTTCAGCAGTTAAGTTATTTATTTATTTTTTCTACTTCAGGCTTCTGGTACCTTCAAGCATGAGAAAAACAACTTAAAGCAGATGGATAATTTACTTAAGAAAACAAAACGAAACTAAAAATAAATAAATAAACAACTCAGCCGCAGAATGGACAAACATTACAGGCTATATTAAAATGGAAATATGTGTTATGTTTATTCATAAGAAAAACAGGACACTTGACAAGCCTTACCAAACCCAGAACCATGAAACAATTTACTTGTATGAAGCCTGTTTGCAGTAGGCACCACCTATACAGACATCAAATCAATATTCGCTTTGGAGAAAAGCACTTTCCACATACAAATAAACGTGAACATGAAGAATATGAGAATGATGGATAGATAAGCCTTGTTCAGCAGTGGAGGTGGACAAGAATGTTTAACCCTGCTTCTATTTTTTTTCTGTTGGTCAGTGATGAAACTCACCAACCCTTCGTCAAAAGTCTCAATTCTTTTAGACCACAGTCGCCCACCAGATAAATAAGCTGACTTTCCGTGCTGAGTCCTCAGGCAAGTTCTGTGGTGTATGTAATGTTGACCTAATGTTCTTTTTTTATTTGCATTACACGGTTGATGGAAATTGTTGTTATGCGAAGATGATCATTTGAATGGAAACCAAGCTCATATCAAAACAATGCATGATGATGAATCCTTCTTAAGTATTTGGCTAGTGATATTCTAGCTCTCTGACAAAACAACACATGCCACCTGCCTCTCTGCCTTCCTCATCAGAACACACATCGCCACCGCAGAGATGAGCGTGCAGCCACGACTTGAGCCAGGCTCTCGCTCGAGGGTCTGTCGTCCCCTCCCTACTCGACGGCCAGGGCTGCCCCTTGTGCCCCCCTTGAGTCAACAAACACCACAAAGCTCTCCATAAACCTTAAGTCAATACCCCAGCACCTCACAAATGCCTTGGCTAAATATGACAGTGCTTGTGGGAGCCAAGGTTTTTGCCACTTTCCTCTCTGTGTGCGTGTTTGTAAAGTGCATTTCCGTTTTGGAGGTCTCCGTTAAAGCTCCGCAAGGTTAAATAGCTGCCAAGAAGGTTGAGTGTATTCAGGCTTAAAACCAGCATCATTTGGGAAGTGGACAGCATTCACTATTATGCACAGACAGAGTCATCAACCCATATAAACATACAGCTCACAAAAAAATGCATTAACAAAATGTTAAGTGGAAAGTATTGTGTGAACTCATAAGTAAGGTAGATGAGCCAAGCGTTTTTGTGTTCATGCATACCAACAACTATTTATAAATAAGTTCTCATGCTGTTTACTGTAAGAGAGCACACTGACAATGACTCATTGTTGACTGGGATAAATGTTTCGGAGGAGCAGACTGTTTTGAATCTCACAGCATGTCTGAACATTTCATTTTTGCATTGTTGGGTGACAAATTGAAACTCTACAGTCTCAAATACAAATCATTTGAACGCTGAAAAAGGTGATGTTATTTATTTATTAACATCCATTGTCTTTTGAGATTCTTTATCGGCCTAGAGTGGATTACTGGTAAAACAACATCACAGATCAAATGAAATTAGTCATCCTCTTGCCTCTTGTACTGATATCCTATCTTGGCTCGTTCAATATTCAATACCCTATGTTTCATGCTGCAGTCTTTCCCTGTGTTCAGCTACAGTTCTGTTTTCATCAGGACTACATAGGCTCTGGTGATTGATGCTTAATTAGTATGAGTTTGAAGTTTACCGTTTGAAGTTTACCTACCATTATGTGTTGTTGACATTAAAGGAAGGTTTGCATGTGCTGCACAAAGTCAATGTGCCTGTTTAATAGACCTGTATTTCTGACCAATGTATAAACTGCTTTCACAAAATGAAGTCAAATCAAGTCAAGTAGGGGTTTGAAAGATTTTATGTACATTTCTTAAACGTTGTACAAATATATCCTCTATGAATTCGTAAACAAATGACTTGGAAAATTGATATTTTATCACTTGAACTCTGAATGTTCTCTGGAGCTCCTGGAGAGTGGAGCATGGGTACAGCCACTTAAATGTCACCTGCATAGAGACAGCAGGGTCATATGCTTCGCAATTGACACTGGTAAACGTTGTAGCTTTATAATGGCAATGTAACATTTTGCTCCCTGCTTGAGTGCAATGTGGATGTAGATGTTCTGTATGTGTTGGGATGTGGGCAGATGTAGAAGGTGTGGCGTTTATGTGTGTATTTGCCTATGTGTAGATGCACAATACCAGCAAAAACAGAACTTCTATTTTTCACGGTTTCTAGTTTGTATTGCATGAATAATTTTATTTGTGCTACAGACCACTAACGTCCCAGACAGAGAGAGAGAGAGAGAGAGAGAGAGAGAGAGAGAGAGAGAGAGAGAGAGAGAGAGAAAAAACCCCGGCCAGACAACTAGACTATGAACTTCGGATTTATACTTCCAGCAGCGGAGAATTGGTTTATAACGGGCTCTTAGCTGTGTTCGTAGAGTTGTCAGGCTCAGCGCGTTTGGAAGACTGCTGCATTGAGGGAACCGAACGCGCTCCTAGCCACAGTCTGTCCGTAGTGGACAGTGAGCGAGTGAGCTGTGAGCGAGCGGGTGCGCGCCACAAACGGACACGAAAAGCGAGCGAAAGAGAAAAAACGAGGGAGAGGGAGAGAGAGAACGAGAGAGGAACGACTTCTGCTGTTGCCTTTTCCTACATTCACCGTGAATTCAACTCGCTTTCAACATTGTGAGCTGTCCATCAGCACGACCCGGTGCAAAATGATCGGAAAACTCATCTTTCTCATCGGATTGCTTATCCGCAGTACTGAAGGTAGGATGCCACAATAACGGTGTGTGATGATGTGATGAAACTTGGATGAGACATCCTATAGCCTACTTGTGTATGTCGCCACCTCGACCCGGAGAGCAGCTTCTTCGGGGAATCTATGGATAAACGACTGGGGAGCAGGGGCGGATTTGTTTTGCAGTGTTTTGTAGTTTAGGCACGTCCTTTTGAGAGGTTGAATACTTCTTTTTTTAAAAGCTGGTTTCTTGTAATTACGTGTCCATTTTGACATTTATTCACATTTGTTCAAGAAGTTTAAGCTATAGACAAAACTCCTGTTTTTAGATTTGGTTGATTATGTCTTGTGCAAGGCTTTGCCCCTCTGCGCTTCTCGAAATTTATGTTTTAAACCTGACACAAGCGCTGTTCATTCAGTGCATTTTGGCAAGGAAACAAACGGAGTCTTGGCGCTTGGACTATTTGGCCTAAAATAGGCATGTTGAATTTGTAAATAACGAATTATGTTGTTTGAAGATTAATTAATGCCGTGCTCTACATCCAGTCATTACTTAGATAATTTGAAAACAATTATAAGCCCCATAACGTAGGCTATGTTCTTCAAAATAAAATTAAATCAAACTTTTAATTACAGTCTTCCTGTAAAATTACAGAAGGGCAAAGTTAGGTTGTAGTTCATTAACATTTACTGCGCAACCTTTCTGCGTGTTTATTGCCAATAGGATGCTGTTCTATGGTCCATGTTTGCTCCTTAGTGGAGCATTATAGACACTGACTGGAGTCTCCTCTTCTTGCTGTACCATGAGACGTATCGGTCGAGTTTGAAGTTAGCTACCACAGCACAGGCTCGCCTCCTGAAAGACAGACCGCATCCGAGGGGAACGACGGCGGTGATCAATATTGGATGCTCGGACAGAGCTGATTCTTTAGGCGGAACGGCAGGTGGGGGTAGAGCGCTGCATACTGACCCGCCCAGGTGCCCCCCTCCTCCCCCGCCCCACCTTCGCTCTCGTTCTTTTGTGCGTGCGTGCGTGCGTGCGTGTGTGTGTGTGTGTGTGTGTGTGTGTGTGTGTGTGTGAGAGAGAGAGAGAGAGAGAGAGAGAGAGAGAGAGCGCGTACGTGCTTATACGTGCGCTGATGTTTGTTCTCGGGTTGTGTATGCTACTGTAAGATGCGAACGGATATTTGCTGTGATGGCTGCTTGCATTGGTCTTGTTCGTCTTTTTCTCCACAAGTAACATGAGGCCTAATTCTGCTCTAAAACACCTTCAAAAAGAGTACTGATGGTGAAGTCGTATGTATCTCCCCAACCGCTTTGAAGTGATTATAGACTTTTGACAAATCAGCTCTTTTTTCTTCCCTTCCCATTATTTTAGTGTTAATCATGTCAAAAGTGCTGGAACAGACTGAAGTGTATTAAAATACTGTAGGCTACATCTCATCAGCATCTTAGTGAAATGGATCTGTGGCTTTCCCCCTCACCAGGGGTAAAATCAGTTGTGCAGTGGTAGTAATTCTAGCCTCTCAATGCCAGCAGGCAGCAGAATGCAATTCACTCAAGTTTTACCACTGGTTCAGTGTTTGGAGCCCATTGAGGGAAATAAGCATATAAGTAGACATTAACTTCATTGCCCTTAATTACCGGAGAAATATATTAGGAAATCATTGGTTACAGACTCTGCCAAATGACTAATGACCATACATTTAGCAGAACATTTTCACTTGCTGTTTTTGAAGACATTGCTTGGGAGCTGTTTTTTATTCATGCCTCCTGTTTACCTACTGAGAGACATAGGCATATACGATGAATGAGATGCTTGAGGTTGGTACCAGGTCATTGAGAGGAGCAAGATTGATCAAGCTTCTCAGTGCCATTATGTCATCATTTCCTGTAGAAATGTGCAGATATCGTCGTGTTTGTGTACTCTTTAATGTCAGTGCTTTAACTCGTGAACACAGTTACCATGGAAGATGTTTCTATACATATACTTACTCATGCATGCGCACACACACACACACACACACACACACACACACACACACACACACACACACACACACACACACACACACACACACACACACACACACACAGAGTACCCACACAGTAGCCTATTCACTCTAACCTCTGGGTAAGTCTTCTCTTGTCTTAGTTCACCAAAGAACATTATCATCATCAGAGAGGCCCAGCTATCTCCCAGTGCGGCCCTGGGCCCGTGTTAGAGAGCGGGGGTGTGTAATTATGCCTGAGCTTAGTGTGATGACTTATGTGGTGCACAGGTCTCCAAGGAGGTGGGCTAACCCTCAGAGGTGCCCAGAGGAGCTGAGAGGGGTGAAAGTGGAATATAAATATCAGCAGAGTAGCCATTAGCACTTTACAATAACCCTTGTGTGTGTGTGTGTGTGTGTGTGTGTGTGTGTGTGTGTGTGTGTGTGTGTGTGTGTGTGTGTGTGTGTGTGGAGAGAGAGAGAGAGAGAGAGAGAGAGAGAGAGAGAGAGAGAAATGGAACCTTTGTCTTCTTAGGCCATTTCCATAAGACCTATTAGTTCACACAAAATAGAGAAGTACACATTTTTTAACAGAAG
>JAODXP020000016.1:22881026-22883526 GCA_027497455.2 Sardinella longiceps | reverse complement strand
AGCCGGCAGTGCGTCCTCATAAAATGGTGGCGGCTTTAGGTTGAAGGACGGCGGGTTCCCATGCTCTATACCATTAACTTATCACCACCACCCGCTGTCTACCCCTCTCCCTGGAAGAATAAACAAGATGGGCTTGCGGCCTGATGGCGGTTGACGTCAGCGGCATGTCATCCGTCAACAGCAAGCAGTGCGGTTTGCCTTTGGGGGAAGTGACCCCTGTTTCCTGCACTCGGTTTCTGCAGTGGCTAACTGCCGCGGATGACACCTGAGAAAAACATCAATTGTGCCTTAATGGACTGAATGTGATATGTATGAGTGAGTGGAGGAGCTAAATGAATGAGAGATGAGAGGTCTGTTGGCTGGAGAGGAGGTGGAGAGAGAGAGATAAAGAGAGATAGAAGAGAGAGAGAGAGAGAGAGAGAGAGAGAGAGAGAGATACACAGAGGGAGGGAGTGTGATGGAGAGAGGGAAAAATAGAGAGAGAGATGGAGAGTGAGAAAGAGAGAGACAGATGGAGCGAGAGAAAGAGCGAGAGATGGAGAGAGAGAGAGATCTCTTCATCATGGTGATGCTGAAAGCTATAATGGTCACCCTCTGCTTGTTTGTGCACTAGCAGGAAAACTAAGCATCTCAGTGCGGCCCACCATTAGTCAATGCCCAGATAAGAGATATCATGTGACTTGGACTGTGTTCATGATTGCTCGTTAATGTGCATATTCGATATTCGATTCGCACAGAACAAAAAGAAAAAAGAGAAAAAAAAGAAAAAAAAGAGCAGCTGAATAATTCATCAGGTGGTGATGATGGAAAATGTAATACGTGTATGCATCACCTCCAGGCTGCTTGATGGATTCCACCATACATAAAGAGGCCCATTATCATCATTTATGAACAAAAACAAATAAAAATGAAAAATACATACATTTAAAAGCACTGTCCATATGTATGGTATAGTATATCACCCTCATGACTCTCTCAGCAAGGCCTACATGCTCATATGCATCATGCATGACCTGGATATGGGTTAGGAAACCCCAAGATTGTGGTTAATTCTCTCTCTCTCTCTCTCTCTCTCTCTCTCTCTCTCTCTCTCTCTCTCTCTCTCTCTCTGTGCGCGTGTGTGAAAGAAAAATGTTTACTTGAGTTCTGGTTACACATTAATTCTTTTCTCAGCCAAGCAGTCTCTCTAGTATCCTGCCATTTTGCCACCCCTCCCCCTCCCCATCCTCTCATCCCCATTTCTCTTTTACCATTTTAATCAGCCACAAAAGTCCCTTCATCCAAATATAGTCTTAGTCCTCTTCCTCTCGTACCCACAACCCTTCTCTCTTCAGTTTGAAATACATTAGAAGTATTAACAAGTGGCACATAGAGTGTACTATTCTGCTGAAGGTTGCATAATTATCTAGTTTCATAGGAACAAATGCACTGTTGTGTATGGACAGTGTCTTTCTTGGACAGAAAGAAGTATTGGTCAGAAGTACATGCTTTTTATTACATACTATATTAGCTGTGAAACCAACATACGGCTAGCTTGTTGAGTGTTCACATTAGTGCACTAAGAGAGAGAGCGAGAGAGAGAGAGAGAGAGAGAGAGAGAGAGAGAGGGAGGGAGAAAGGGGGAGAGAGGGAGCATTCTCTGATGGTCATTTATATTAGGGTAACCGCCCCCAGCCTGTCCCATGTCTATATATAACGGTAGTCCATGTGACCTGGCCAAGCAGGTAGGCAGTTAAGGGCCTGCAGCAGGCTGGTGTGTTTGAGGTGAGGAGCAGAGTTGGCCTGCTGCTGCTGCTGCTGCTGCTGCTGGATCTCCCTGGTGATGGCCATGTGGTAATGATGTTGATTTTTGGGGTTAATGGACGTGGCCAGGGGGCTCCCCATGTCTGTGTCACAGGCGCTAGGCAGGGAGGATGGAGGAGGATGGGACCACACAGCTCATTACTGAGAGATGAACAGAGCCAGAGAGAACCAGTGAAAGAAGAGTGAGCCAGAGACAAAGAAAAGAGAGAGAGAGAGAGAGAGAGAGAGAGAGAGAGAGAGAGAGAGAGAGAGAGAGAGAGAGAGAGAGAATAATCAAAATGGGGTTTCCCATCATTAACCTTCACCTCAGACAGACGTGGGTGCAAGTGGCAAGTCAACGTGTGCATTTGCATGTGATGTGGTGTGTGAGAGAGAGAGAGAGAGAGAGAGAGAGAGAGAGAGAGAGAGAGAGAGAGAGAGAGAGAGAGAGAGAAGGCATTGTAAGTGTTATTATATAATATATATAATATTCAGCCAGTCTGTTGATTAGCCCAGGGCAGGCAAGGTCTGGATGATCTCCAGGCTCCTCTACATGCTCTTACACTACTGCAGTCCTCTGCTGGGCTGGGCTGGCCCACTTCATCACTATTGCACTGATAGACAGCTTGTCTAATGACAGTCTATATGTCTGACCCACCTTGCACATATGTGCGGTGAGTCACACCTCTTCAGGTGCGTTTTTAAGGAACTGTGTGTG
>JAODXP020000016.1:22876026-22878526 GCA_027497455.2 Sardinella longiceps | reverse complement strand
CTGGCTCCATCTGTTGTGATCTCACATTAGGACATGTCTGGAGCAGACACACACGGAGGCACACTGACTCTGTCACTCACACACGTGTCTCTCAGACTGAAAGAATTAAACCGCCAGCTCAACAGCTGCGTGTGCCATTGTGTGGGAGTCACTCCATATGCCTGTGTGTGTTGTGTGTTTGTTTTGTGCAGGAATTTCTGTGTGTGTGTGTGTGTGTGTGTGTGTGTGTGTGTGTGTGTGTGTGTGTGTGTGTGTGTACCTCTGCAGATGTAGATGCATTATCCAAAACACATGAATGAATTTGTTGATTGGCATGGTAGGGATAGACATTACAGTGTGTGTATACATGTGTGTGTGTGTGTGTGTGTGTGTGTGTGTGTGTGTGTGTGTGTGTTTGTGTGTGTGTGTGTCCTGTACGTCCTGTGTTGCATTTACTGAGGTATAAAATTGTCCCATGTAAATAATCACGCAATCAAGTTAGCCCTAAATAAATAAACAAACATAAGCATATAAGAAACACATGTGTGTGTTCTAGGATTACAACTTCTTCTTCTTTTTTTTTCTGGAGCAACCTTTCTGCCCACATTCACTACCAATTAGCTAACCCTCACCATTTCCTCTGGGGTAACCAAGGCACACAGTCATTGAGGGACCCAGAGGACTTTCAGCAAGTCTTTGGAATGGATGCCATTTTAAAAATGCTTTGGAATGCCTTGAGGCAAAGCCATTTCCTAATGAAGTCTACTCTCTAAAGGCACTTTCAAGAAAATCACACTTCTTATTAAAACTTAAGTGTCCCAAACTGTTGAGAGATATGTGAGTTTCATCTGGTTAGCTTTTCAAGGGCTTTTAAAGGCTTATTAGTGTGTGTGTGTGGCACCGACTATACTGTAGCATCACATTTTTGTCACTGACTAAAGCATGATATTTTTGCTTATTTTTTTTTTTTTAAAAGTCTGTTGTCACTTTATTTTGCATTCCTTTCCACAACATGCGATTCTCATTGGTGCTGAAGGGCATGGGAGGAGTTTTAAACACCCAATTAGCTTTCGGTTCATGAAAGGATATGCAAAAACCGTTATGTCATCTGTGTATGAATCCATATCTAACGCTGGTGATGATAGTTTGTATAAATAGACACAAAAAGCTAAGGACATGACTCAGCCTTGAGGCATACATTGTTGTTCAAAACAAAGCAATTTGACAGTTTGACTGATGCAGATCCTTTGAGGGTAGTTGGAAAGCAAGTCTCTATTCAAAGGGTGGCACTATCCCCAGATCAAGGAGACACCTCAGCAAAAATTTGAAGTGGCTGCGGATGAAACGCTAAGTAAAATGAACAGTTAAAATCCCAGGTGAATCTGCCTTTGAACGGTGTCCAATACCTGAAAAGCTTTTTGAGCCACAACGGAGGAAGCCTGGGAAAGGACGGCAATGCAATAATTCATAAATAATTAGATATAAATAATTTATGATGGTTCTCCTATACTTTCCTTCGTTTCACGACATGGATGTTAGAATCTCATCAGCGTGACATTGAAAGAGACATTGAAAGTTGTCACTTTAGTTCTTGGAAACAACAAGAGAAGTTTTGTTCTCTAACTATTTTATAAAAGCAATTTCTCCACAACAGATGTGTTATGCTGGGTGTTGACTGTGACATATGGGTAATGTGTGAATTAGGCCTGTCTAAACGTGGAGTAAGTGCATATGTTTTTGTGGGTGTCGGATTCCACTGCATGATGGACCCCCCACTTAGCAACAGAAGAACACTGCAGTGCAGTGCTCATTGAAGATGCTTCATTTAGCATAAAACAGTGATTAGCACATTCACAGCTGCAAGGCTGCACACTTTAAACGTTGCCTTGGGATGTGAAGCAACTGTTTTTTTCTTTTTTTTTTTAATTCACCCTTTTAAGGGTCCTAGCGTTCCTCCTAAGCGCTAAAATATTCACTGAAGCCCCACTTTTTTCATATCCAGATCTCACTCTTCCTGGGTAAAAGCAAGTTCTCACAACTGAAAAAAATGGCTGCATGGCTTATCATCAAGGGACTTTCTACCAGGGAGTGATGTTGGGCTGATTGGGACACCCCTCCTTTCACACACACACACACACACACACACACACACACACACACACACACACACACACACACACACACACACACACACTCATAACTCCCACGATGCAATGGGTCTCATTGTGTCTCCTTACCGTATGCAACTGCGGAGACTCTGAGGATGAGTCAGAGTGTGTAGGTATGCGCCAAAGCCACTGGGAGGAAGATGGGGAGGTGGATGTGCAGCAGGTTCATAGATGAAAATGAGAGCTTAAAACTTTCTTACTGTAAGCTGTGAGCTCATGTTTTGGAGAGCAGCCCAACCAGAGATTTCCAATCACCAACCACCCTCATCCTTGTCGTTTGTGTGTGTGTGTGTGTGTGTGTGTGTGTGTGTGTGTGTGTGTGTGTGTGTGTGTGTGTGTGTGTGTGTGTGTGT
>JAODXP020000016.1:22846026-22871026 GCA_027497455.2 Sardinella longiceps | reverse complement strand
TGGATTATGCTTATTTTACAGTGTTTGTGATAGTCGGTGTGAGTGTGTGTCTCTGTGTGTGTGTGTGTGTGTGTGTGTGTGTGTGTGGGTGTGTGTGTGTGTGTGTGGGGGGGCGGGGGCGGTGGGTTCTGTTTGTGTGTGTGGGTGTCTCTGTATGTGTGTGTGTGTGTGTGTACATGTGCATGCAATGAATATGAATGACTTAATCACTGTGATGCATAATGAATGACTTGAGTCACAGCAGGGGGTCCCTCTTGGTGAAAACTTAGCCATATCTGCGTGTGTGATCTTTGGAGTGAGGTCTGTTTGAACGCTGCTGGACTCGAGATTGACAGGGCCTCCGCTAGAGTGAGCGCGCTCAGATGACTCATCCATTTTACTCAGTTCTCTGACGGCCGTGACATGTAATGAAACCGATTTCCTGCATATATCTTAGTGATAGACCCCCCAACGACAACACCTCTCCAATCAGCTATTGAGATCTGAGTTCTGTGAGAACATATATGAACACTTCCTGGTGAATTTAATGATCGTCTCTCTCTTGCTCTCTCTCTTCCATCCCTGTCGAGGACTGCAATTTTTCTCCTCCCCCACCCCTAGTGTGTGTGTGTGTGTGTGTGTGTGTGTGTGTGTGTGTGTGTGTGTGTGTGTGTGTGTGTGCATGCATGAACAGACAGACAGGTTATTTCATGTGTGTGCTAGTGTGGTACTGTAGCTGAGAGGCATCAGGGGAGCAGCTGGATGGCGAGGCTAGGCCAGGACGGTGTGATGTGGTGCCTGAGGCCCGTCTGAGCCCCGGTGACAGTGCAGGCATCCAGGATCTGCTCCTCTTGCCTTCCACTGCCTAATGATCAGCCAAGCCTGGCAGCAGGAGAAGGAGGAAATGGAACCGACGAGTGGAAGTGTGTGTGTGTGTGTGTGTGTGTGTGTGTGTGTGTGTGTGTGTGTGTGTGTGTGAGAGAGAGAGAGAGAGAGAGAGAGAGAGAGAGAGAGTGTGTATGAGATGAGATGTGTGTGTGTGTGTGTGTGTGTGTGTGTGTGTGTGCGTGTGTGTGTGTGTGTCTGAGAGTGAGAGAGAGCGAGAGAGCGTGAATGAGGGCATGTGTGATTGTGTCTGTGAGTGTGGGTACATGTGCATATAAATGTGTGTGTGTGTGTGTGTGTGTGAGAACATGTGTGAAGTACATGTATATGTGTGTCTGTGTGTGCAGTAAGACCCTGTTAGGGGAATTGTAAGAGAAAAAAAAGCAGCTTCATTAAGGCTCGCTTCAATTCTGTGCGATTTCCAGCCCAAAGTCCTGGCAGCGCTGGCCGATGTCCCAAGTGTATGTATTAATGCTAACGGCTTACAAATGAGAGTGCTCTCGGAGACGGAGCTTTTCTCTACCGCCGCACTCTCTCACAGCAGATCGCTCTCTCGCTCGCTTCGGGGGGGATAGCTCTAAATGAGAGGGGTTTTTAAAACACCCTCTCCCTGCCTCTGTTCCCTTTACTCCTCCATTTCTCTTCTTTCTGCCCTCTCTCTCTCTCTCTCTCTCTTTTTTTTCACTCTCTCCATTCTCTCTCCATTTCTTTCTGCTTCTATGTCCTTTTCTCAACTGATTCTCTCATTGGCAAGTATAGGCCATTCTGTGTAACTGCCGTAAATGCTCTTACACTGTTAACCTTAACTCCTCTCAGTCTGTGCTTTTACATCAAAGCCCTCTCTGTACACTACTGTTATAGCCACGCCAGTCTTAACCTTCACATCCTCTTTGCACCCCTTCATTTCTCTCTCTCTCTCTCTCTCTCTCTCTCTCTCTCTCTCTCTCTCTCTCTCTCTCTCTGTCTCTCTCTCTCCCACTCGCAGGCAGCTCAATCCAATGAAGTGGGCTTTCACACTAGGAACAAATATGAATTAAATCCCAAGGTTAACGCCAATTCTCCTGGCTCTCTCATTGTCATTGTACTTTGCACCTCACTGTTAAAGGCCTTTTCAACAAATAACACAATTTAATCTCTGCCCACCCACCTTCCCCTCCCTTTCTCCTCCCTACCTTGACTGGTGCATCAGTCTTTCTCTCTGGCTCTGCAGATTTATGCCACACACTACATTACCCACAGGCCCTGCTGGGAGACTGCCAGCCCCTCCCCCTTTTTAATTATCGTCCAATCAAGAGGTCAGCATAGGACACCTGCCTCCTGCCTTGGCCGTGGTAGTATCCATGGTGATAGAGTACCACTTGTGGCCTCTCTCCAAGGCAAGATTTAAACATCAGATGGGAACCAAGTTTCATAATGAATCTTTCCTTGAGATTAAAGTTAAGAGGTGAAACTGACTGCAAAGTGAGACACAAGTGAGACAAAAGTGAGATAGTAGAGAATTAGAAATGAAAATGAGAAAGTAGACAATTAGAAATCCGACAATGAAAAAAACTAACAAACACTTAGCCCTCCCAAGTACAATGAGAGATAGAGAGAGAAAGAGAGAGATAGATAGAGAGAGAGAGATCTACATATACCCACACACATATTTTCGGATTCACTTGGTTGTGCTGTTGCTAACCTATTCAGCTGTCTTTAAGACATCCCACACACACCGGGGTTTATGTGCTCCCTGTTTGATAAGGTTTCTGAGTGTGAAATTGCTCTTTTACCCTTGACAGCCTGTGATGGCTTTAAATGCCATCCTGATTACAGTCAGCGGGTTTCGAGACCAATGGGGCCAGATTGTGAAACATCAAGTAATGAATAACCATACATGTTTGTGTGTGTGTGTGTGTGTGTGTGTGTGTGTGTGTGTGTGTGTGTGTGTGTGTGTGTGTGTGTGTGTGTGTTTTGTAAACCGAATGTGAAATGTACACAATCTTTGACTCAAATTTTACTAACAGCGTGGAAGTTGTGCCTGCTGCTAGCGTCACTTCCAATAGCCAAGGTTGGTGCTGATGGCTGCTCGACAGGGAGCTTCACGACTGCACAGCACAAACCCTCCAGTTGCCACAGAAACCCTAATCAGTGTCTGCACCTCTCCTGACAAGTACACAGTCAGATGTGCTCCAGCTCACAAATAATTAATCACCTGAGTTTGTGTTTCATGTATATTTTATACACACACACACACACACACACACACACACACACCCTTGCATGTTCACACACGTGTTCACATGAGCACATACTGGTACATACACTTCTACACAAACATACTCATACATGCATGACCTCAATCACTCACACACACACACACACACACACACACACACACACACACACACACACACACACACACACACACACACACAAACTCAAACATGCACGCACGCACGCACACACACACTAAAGGAGGAATCCACTTGCACACACACATGGAAGCATCCAGTACTCTCATCCTGAACACCAGAGATGTTAACACTTACTGAAGACAATAAATGAGTTGATTGCCGCAGGGGATCATTAACTGATTTGATCACTTTTGCTGCATAATTGAGATCTAAATGGAGAGTGGGAAAAATGTGCTAATCATCCTCGAAACATCTGGTGACCTGTCTTTTGTTTTCACCGCACACCGTCCCCGTCACCGCTCGCTGCCGAGTGTACACACACACACACACACACACACACACACACACACATACACACACACACATACACACATCTCATATCATGCACCGCTTGCTGCCGAGTGTACATGCACACACACACACACACACACACACACACACACACACACACACACACACACACACATACACACATCTCATATCATGCACCGCTTGCTGCCGAGTGTACATGCACACACACACACACACACACACACACATACACACATCCCATATCATGCACCGCTCGCTGCCGAGTGTACATGCACACACACACACCACACACACACATGCACACACACACACACACATCCCACGCCATGCATTTGAACCACAGACATTAAAGACGCTTTCCAATATGCAGTTAAATGACTCATTAAAAGGTCCTTTTTTCAGCTGTTCTTGAGGTCATTTGGATTTTTTTTTCAGGCAGCCTGAAAATAGCATCGAGATGCCACCTTGTGTGGTATGTTTCGAGGAACCAGCCATTGTTAATTTAAAGTGGGACTTTTAATTATCAGAGCCCGCATTGGCGAAAAGATTAATTGCCAACTGAGATTTTTAATCTTCTCACCACAAGGTATAAATCAGATATGATTTGTAATGCTTTGCAAATACTGTACCAGACCAAGTGGTATAATTAACCACCAACCCTCGCACTAATATAATTGGGTGGCCCTCCGTGAGCTCGTATTAACCACATAGATACACAAAACAGAAACACACACACACACGCACACACACACACACACACACACAGACACACACACATACACATTCAGGTACACACATATATGCTCAGACAAGCATTCTTCCGTGTGCGCACACATCCATAGACTCATACCTACAAACATCTGAACGAACACACATAGAGACATGTGTTTTGTTATTTTTCACAGTCTGTGTAGCATCTTTGCCCCTGTTCACCCTTTGGGTTGAGTATGTGAGACATTCTCGTCTACCCGGCTGAAAGCACACAGCTCAGCACTGGAGGGGCATGGGTGAGAGCAGGGAAGCCATGGGGTGATGCACATGTTCAGACTTGTAGACAGGTCCTGCAGATTTCATACACTGTGTGTCTCTGTGTGATGTGTGTGTTTATATGTTTTGTATGTCTCTGTGTTTGTGTGTGTATTGTGTGTGTGTGTGTGTGTGTGTGTGTGTGTGTGTGTGTGTGTGTGTGTGTGTGTGTGTGTGTGTGTGTGTGTGTGTGTGTGTCTGCACTGGGTTGGCTGTCAGTACATCTGCATGCACTAGACAGTGATTGACAGAAGGATGGGAGGGGGTGGAGCCACAGGCCTCCGTATCTCCAACAAGCCTGTTTTGTTTTTCTCATTCAATTCCATCTGGAAAACAAATACCGCAAACAAATGGGATTAGCAAACTGCGATAGCATCTCTTTATCCTCCCTCTCCCTCTCTCTCTCTCTCTCTCTCTCTCTCTCTCTCTCTCTCTCTCTCTCTCTCTCTCTCTTTCTTTCTGTGTTTCTAAAACTCTTTCTCGGTAGGGATGCCTACCTCCTTTACTAACCTAATTTACCAGACAATGCTGGAGGGAGGAGATAGGTGGAAAAAAAGAAATACACAGAAAAAGGAGGAAGGAGGAAAAAAACATGTAGGGAGAGGATGAGGGGATAGAGAGAGGAAGAAGGAGAGGTGGGGAGAGATAGACAGACTGTGGAGACTGCAAGGTTGGGATGAGAAAAAGAGGATGAGATAAAGAGACAGAGGGAGAGGGGGAAAAAAAGAGAAGAGAAGGAGAGAGAGAGAGAGCCTAAGAGACAGCGGGTGGATTGAATTGGGGCTGTTGAGTCTGAGTAAGAACTTAAACAAGGAGAGATAGAGAGGCAGAGAGAAAGAGAGAGAAAGAAAGAGAGCAAGAGACTGAGCCTGAGAGAGAGAGAGAAACTGAGAGGGAGAAAGCGAGAGAGAACGTGTGTCTCTGAAAGAGAGAAAGAGAGAGAGAGAAAGAGAGAGAGAGAGAGAGAGAGAGAGAGAGAGAAAGTGAGTCTGAGAGAGCAAGAGAGATAGACGGCGAGAGAGTGAGTCTGAGAGAGAGCGGAGAGCGGGCGGATTGAGTCAGGGCTGTTGAGCAGAAGTGAGAGCCGATAGAAGGAGAGGTTGGTTGGTGTGGGAGGCAGGGAGAAGGGCCCTGGTGAGGCAGGCAGGCAGGCAGGCAGGCAGGCAGGCTGGCAGGAAGCTGTGTGGGAGAGGAAAAGAGCTGATTTGGGTTTCAAAAGTAGCGACAGAAAAAGGAGGAGAGAGGAGGGCCAGACCGACGGGCGGGCACCAGATGAAAGGCTCCGCTCTGACCACCACAGGCGCAGGTACACCCACCCACCCATGATGCATCAGCGAGCCGCCATAAGGGGTATCCGCTCTCCGTATTTAATTATAGGCACCACTAACCCTGAGCTCTCAACTCTGAGCACTAATTCACCCCCCCCCCACACACACACACACACACACACACATACACACACATATACACATACACACACACACACACACATACATCCACCATCCCCATTTTTTTTGTCCTCTGCCAAGCCAATCCGAGTATTTGGCAGATGAGGAGAGATGTGGTTTTACAGCCGCCACCAAATTGCACAAATGTAATAAACGCTCATCAGGAAGCGTGATTCATGTGGCGCACAATGGGACTCCTGTGCACCTTATTTCTCATCGGCGCCGAGTCACACGTTGTAAAGTGGCTAATGCTCTTAAAGCCCGGCCGGCCGCTCTGTGCACAAGAGGAAAGCCTTATTTCACCGCCGCGAAATTAAATGTCGCCCCATTTTCTGGCAAATAGAGAAAGTGAAGGATGAGAAGCCGTAGCTGTAATTCCGAACATGGAGGAGAAGAGGGATTGCTCGCGGTAGACTCGGAACATACGTCACACACACGCACGCACGCGCACACACACACACACACACACACACACACACACACACACACACACACACACACACACACATGCTGTATGACATGGGAGTGTGTGTCTATGTGTGTGTTTGGGGGGGGCATAATGTGCAGGGACATAATGTACTGTATATGACAAAGTTATACCACAAGTGTACTGCAGAAAGTTGGACAGAGGTCACAGACAAATCAGTACTGTCATGCTGAAAGACAGTCAGCTCATGGACCAATTCTTACAGTGGAACCAGGGCCCACATGTCACATTTCCTGTGACTGTCCCCTGTTCCCGGTAGAACGCAAGAAAACCCACATTTCGAAACAAAAACATTTACTATCTTAATAATATTGACTAAGGAAACATCCCTGATTTTCATCTCTGAGGCCTGGCCGCCTTAATATACATGCCCTCTATACTCACTGTGTTCAGTTTCCCAGTGTGAATATTTAGCACACTCTCTCCCACATTCTCTCTCTCTCTTCTATGATGTCTCTGCTCGCTCCCTCAGCCTGTTGATTGCTTTCTGTCTGCAGCCTCTTGCCTGTCTGTCCGAGAGCGGCCATCTTGCATAACCCATTCCAAAGCAGCGCTAGACAAGCAGTAATGGAGTGCTAGATGGACCATCATCATCTATGCTGTTGTTGTTGTTGTTGTTGTCGCTGTTGTTGTTGCTATTGCTATTGTTGTTGTTTTTTTGTTGTTGTTCTTTCCCTGTGCTTGTGATTAGTCATAAGTGCTGTCCACGAACGCCAGCCGCTGAAAGGTCAACTTGCTGGTGAGTGATGGAGAATGAATGCTTTAGTGTGAAGCACAACAGCCTCCATTCATTCAGCCTGTTCTGTTCTGAGCCTGAGAGACTGAGAACCCTGCGGTTCTGCGCCCGATCGCTTTGCACAAAGACATAGTTTTTATCTGAAAGCTGTTCTCTATAACCTGTGCGGAATATTTTTCTATATACACAGCTAACATTTCCCTGATCACTAATTATGTGTGTTTGAAGACAGCCAAAAGCATGCATGCAAAATCACTTGGCACAAAAAGTCTATATCAGGACCTGAGGATTTTAGTGGGTGTATTAACTGATGGTGTTTTTTAATGTGATGGGGGCTATTGATGCCTAATTGATGTGGCAAGCTGTTCATTTATGAGTGTTTTATAGAGGTCTGTCGCTGGCAGGCCTCCAGCGTGAGCTGCTGCTGCAGCGATGTGGCAGTGTGGTCATGAAGTTGTGCTCTTGTGCTGAAGTGTTTGTGTGGCATTGTGGTCTAACATGCATAACTAAAGCTGTCAGTGTCTGGATGTGTAGATTGTGAGTGAGCCCGAGTCTGTCTGTGCATATTTGATTAGAAAGAAAGAGTGCGTGTGTGTCTGTGTGTGTGTGTGTGTGTGTGTGTGTGTGTGTGTGTGTGTGTGTGTGTGTGTGTGTGTGTGTGTGTGTGTGTGTGTGTGTGTGTGTGTAGTGTTCTGTGTGTGTATGTCTGTGTGTATGTCTGTGTGTGTGTGTGTGTGTGTGTGTGTGTGTGTGTGTGTGTGTGTGTGTGTGTGTGTGTGTGTGTGTATGCGATTGTGTGTGTGTGTGTGTGTGTGTGTGTGTGTGTGTCTCTGGGTTCAGGTTGGTTCTAGGCCAGGAGTAGATTGAGACACACCAACTTGGACTCTGCAGAGACAGAGTGAGTAGCAGGGGGTTCACTTGAATCAGCATCCGCAATTTAGGGAGCTCCAGTCCTGGCACTGGCAAGGCCAAGCGATGGGCGGGTCGGCCCGCCAGCCAATCAGAAACATTCATCGTAATTCCCAGAAGCTGACCTCCCATTAGATTTTTCTGAGTTTTACGTTTGGCGAGACGAAGCGAGAGAACCCCCCCTCTCTCCCTCCCTCCCTCCCTCCCTCCACTCGTTCCCTCGACTGCTCCCTCTCTCAGCCAAGTTTCTCCCGGGGTCATCTCCAGTTCCTGCCCCAATTAAGCGCCGTCGTCCGAAACTGCGTCAGCCGCTAGCTAGCTAGCTCAAGTCGTTCAGCTCCGGCTCTTTTATATTTTGGGGGGTTCATTGAGGGACATTGATGGATGGCCTCTGGGTGTTGCCCGCTCTCTGGCCGAGCCGGGCTGAGCTGAGCTTTACTGTGGCCCATTCAAGAGGCCATCTCTGTGCTGCTAATGCTTGTGAAAGGCTCTCATTGTTTCCCCAAGCCCCTCTGTCATTTTTTGGACGGCTGACGAGCTTTACTGTCAAGCCTGGTGCCGCCTGCCGTAGTTTCACAATCATGGGCAGACTGATGAGGAAGGACGTATGCAGCTCTTTCAGCCTGTCAGTTTTTCTCTGTCTCTCTCTCTCTCTCTCTCTCTCTCTCTCTCTCTCTCTCTCTCTCTCTCTCTCTCTCTCTCTCACTCTCTCTTTCTCTCTCTCTCCGTCTGCCTCTTTCTCTCTCTCTCACTCCCTTTGTCTGTCTCTGGGTTGAACAAGATAGCATCCTCCCTGGCATTTTAATGCATGGGCATTTTCTGCATCTTGCTCATGCACTCTCTCTCTCTTTCCCCCGTCGTTCTGTCACTTTCTATTCTTCACTTTCTGATTGTGCCTCCTCTCCCCCCTCCCTTCCCCCATACCTGCTGAATTATGACATTTCATGCACTGCCCAATACATGCATAGAGAGACCGAGGAGTGACAAACACACACACACACACACACACACACACACACACACACACACACACACACACACACACACACACACACACACACAGACCTGGTGACTGATGTAACACACACACATACAGAGACCTGATGACTGATACACCACACATCACATATGCACAGAGAGACCTGATGACTGATTTACACACACACACACACACACACACACACACACACACACACACACACACACACACAGATCTGGTGACTGATATAACACACACATACAGAGACCTGATGACTGATACACCCCACACGCAGAGAGACCTGATGACTGATTTAATGCACACACACACACACACACACACACACACTTACACACACACACACACACACACAGCTGGTAACTGATACAACACACACATGAACAGAGAAAACTGGCAGGCTGGAGAGACGTGACTTTTCTGCGCACTTGTTAAAGGGACTGTTGTCTTGCATAAGGTAAAGCCCACACTCAGAGTCATAATATGTGGGGAGAACTGTGAGCTGTTGGGTGCAGACTGAGAGCTAGGAGTGGAGCTCCAGCAAGCTCATCTGGGTTCAGTTTGGCATGCTAGCTTCTACAGCTGGGTTTGGATCGGAGGAACAGATGACTGATCCTAGATCAGCCGCTCAAATTGTGCCACGCGTCATCCTCCAGCAGCTCACAGCCCCTACCACACACACACACACACACACACACACACACACACACGTTCTCTCACACACATGCACACACACACATCACACACACACACACACACACACACACACACACACACACACACACACACACACACACACACACACACACACACACACACACACACACACACACACACACACACACACACACACACACACACACACACACACACACACACACACACACAGCAATCCATCCGCTCAGCAAGATGGACAGACTGAATTCAACTCCATGGATGAGTGGATTCTGTCAAGTCTAATAGCAGATTCTGCCAGAAGCTGAACACTGCATTTACAGTCCATTACAAGCATGCTAGGGAGAGACACTGAGACAGTGCTAGAACTTTGCTATGAAATCTAGAATTGAACGAAAATTCCTATGGTTTGGTTCCCATTCCTACGGCCAATGGTTGGAAAAATATACTGGATATATGAGGAGTTTTAGGAGATAAGGTTGAGTTGAAGCCCCTTCAGGTGAGAGAATGTGTTTCTTTTTTTTGAGCCAAGATGAAGGTGTGTTTTTATAAAAGGCTGAGTGGGCTCACAGGTTGTGGAGTATTCCAGGAAAGAGAGCTGCTCGAGAGGAAAGTGGGAAAGTGTGTTTACGTGTCTTTTCTTCTCCATTATATTTCCTGCTCCTCCTTGCGCAGGGTTGAAAGGCATCACAGCGGGGCGTCTCATCCTGTCCCTAAAGCCGTGGAAAAGTGTGTCAACTGCACTCAGCACAACAAGGGCGGGTGTGTGAAGTGTGTGTGTGTGTGTGTGTGTGCGTGCGTGTGTGTGCGCACATGACAGTGAAATATAGTTTGTGTGTGTGGGGTGTGTGTGAAACACACAAGGATGTGTGTGTGTGTGTGTGTGTGTGTGTGTGTGTGTGTGTGTGTGTGTGTGTGTGTGTCTGTGTGTGTACATGTGTGTTTGTGTGTGTGTGTATGAAACACACAAGGATGTGTGTGTGTGTGTGTGTGTGTGTGTGTGTGTGTGTGTGTGTGTGTGCATGCATGTGTATGTGTGTATATGAGCATATGTGTGTGGCTGTGATCCTATGTTTATTCCTCCTATTTGGATGTCTGCTGACAGCGTTGAGATGTATGGTGAAAACGAAAACTGGTGTGTGCGTCTCCATTCCGCTCTCCGCTCCTTGACATGAGTCCTTTGCTGTATGTACAGCCCACTCATCCCCCTCCTCTAGGCCACTTGTGATGCTGTTTAGCATATGCCTCTGATGCAGCTGCCTCTGCACTACACTAGACTCAATTATGCAGAGCCTACCAGAATGGGCAAATCTCTACCATTAGGCCTATAGCTTTGATGATTGAAGCAGCCGATTGCATGGTAAATTGAGTTGGACACAGAAGCTCAGTTTAGTATAGATGACCAATGTATGACGGATTGGCTGGCTGGCGGTGTGTGTGTGTGTGTGTGTGTGTGTGTGTGTGTGTGTGTGTGTGTGTGTGTGTGTGTGTGGAGGAGGATGTGTTGTGTGGGTGTGTGTTATCTCTGTGTGCTGTGCCGGGGAGTCGCTGAAAGGGGAAGTGTGTGTGTGTGGGTGTGTATGAGACTGCTTGTGTGATGTCTGAGGATGAAGGCGAGAGGCACCACATCACACACTGTCTACTTTCACTCTGCCTGTGCTCTCTCTCTCTCTCTCTCTCTCTCTCTCTCTCTCTCTCTCTCTCTCTCTCTCTCTCTCTCTCTCTCTCTCTCTCTCTCACACACACACACACACACACACACACACACACACACACACACACACACACACACACACACACACACACACAAACACTTACTACCACACCCTCTGACTTCACACCTTCTTGTGCTGTCTCTACAGTATCCTTTCCTCTATCTCTCTGCTGTCTCTCTCTCCTTCTCTCTCTACTTTCTCCTCCCTCTCTCTCCCTCTCCACTCTGCCTTTCTCTCCTTCCTTCTCTCTCACTCTATCTGCGGGTGACAGTGATGTGTGAGGTCACAGCAGGGGCATAGAATCAGCACCCAGATCTGCACCCGAGGAGGTGGTGGTGGTGGTGGTGTGTGTGTGTGTGTGTGTGTGTGTGTGTGTGTGTGTGTGTGTGTGTGTGTGTGTGTGTGTGTGTGTGTGTGTGTGTGTGTGTGTGTGTGTGACATGTTGAGCATGATTACAGCCCATGCAGTTCCCACCCTTTTTGCTGAGATGGATGTGCCCTGGCCTTGGCATCACGATGACCCCCCTCTTCCCCCTCCCACACCAGTACTAACACCACCACCACCACCACCACCACTCTGGGCACTGCAGTCACCCACCCCACCCTACCCTACCCCACCCAACCCTACTCCACCCTCTAACCCCTCCGCTGCCAGGGCACTGGGGCTTGACTGCATTTGCACACTATGATATGCTACAATGAATGGCTTATAACCGTCTAATGGAAATGAGATTTTTTCTCATGTTTCAGCAATTCCTTGACAGAGAAGGAGCGAGTGTAAGATGGGGAAAAAAGGAGAGAGAGAAAGAGAGAGAGAGAGAGAGAGAGAGAGAGAGAGAGAGAGAGAGAGAGAGAGAGAGAGAGAGGGTGGGCTCTTATTATGAATGGAGAATACTGAATAGCGACGGCAGACCCTGGATCTTTTCTGATAGAGGAAAAAAAGATGGTATTATAATGCTTAGATGACTTCATTTCTTAAACAACTTTTTCCACTCTCTCATCTGCAGCATATCTGCTACAGCAGATATTAACACATTTATTACGTTGATGCTAATCTCTTTATATCCCCGAACATTCTATGTGGTCCATTTGTAAGTCGGAGTCTCCCCTCAAGAGGAAAACACCATTCCTTGCTCCTCCTCTTGTTCGTTTCTTCTTCTTCTTCTTCTTCTTCTTCTTCTTCTTCTTCTTCTTCTACTTCTTGCTCTTCTTCTTCTTCTTCTTCTTGCTCTTCTTCTTCTCCTACTTCTTCTTCTTCTTCTTCTTCTCTTCTTCTTCTTCTTCTTCTTCTTGCTCTTCTTTTTCTCCTTCTTCTTCTTCTTCTTCTTCTTCTTCTTCTTCTTCTTCTTCTTCTTCTTCTTCTTGCTCTTCTTCTTCTGTCTTTGTTATTTACAACTGTGGGCAGCTTTCTGCCAGCAGCAGTGCGGAACAGACAGAAATTTATCACAGCAGCTGGACGGTTTCTGTTCCCACGTGGAGCAGGACGATGGCGGGGATCCCAGCGTTGCTCTCCAGATGGATTAGGAGCGCTGGGGGAGACTCGGAACAGGGAAGCTGTGACAGCAAACGCAAAGCAAAAGGGAGCTGGTGTACGTGTGTGTGTGTGTGTGTGTGTGTGTGTGTGTGTGTGTGTGTGTGTGTGTGTGTGTGTGTGTGTGTGTGTGTGTGTGATGTGTGTGTGTGTGTGTGTGTGTGTGTGTGTGTGTGTGTGTGTGTGTGTGTGTGTGTGTGTGGGTGTGTGTGGTGGTTGGGGGAGAGGAGGCAGAGAGAGGGACATCAGTCAATGCCGCGTCCCCCACTGCCCCTCCTCGTGCCTGGGGTGAGATGAAGCGGCCTCAGGGCCCCCTCTGGATCCCCTCCCAGTTCCAACTCTTGGCCCTCCTGCCCGCGTTTCCCGGAGATTTACCGAGCCCCCGGACGACTCGGGCCGGCATGCCTCCCGGCACGCCGCGTGGCGACCCCGCCCGTAATTCCTCACGCTCGCGCGGGCGCGGAGGGAGTGACGGATGGCCGCTCTGACCCTGAGGACGGAGGAAGAGGAGGGGGACATTTTTTTCCCCTCCAGCAGCCCCTTTCATCATAATCACCGGCACAGGAGGACAAAAGGCAGAGAGGAATTATGGGTAAAAGGGAGGGAGGTGTGAATCACTGCTGCCTGCTGTCAGCGAAGGTGTTGGCAGGATGGTGATGGCGCTGAGAAAATGGCACCTGCATGACCAGTCGCAGCGGGTTCAAGGACCCACTTAGAGGAGCAGGGGGAGGAGGAAGAGGAGGAGGAGGAGGAGGAGGAGAGAAAAGAGAAAAAAATGATGATGAAGAAGAATGAAATAGAATCCAAAAATAAAACCATAAAGTGAGTTTGTAAGCAAGGCTCATTGCTAAAATAATTATGTATACGCCATTGCTAGACACAAGAGTCAGAACTTGCTTTGATGATTTTATTTAAAGAGTCAATAAGAAAAACCCACATCAAAAGACTTACACTGTCGAAAGACATTTACACATCCTTATATATCCTTATATTGGTTTGAAAATACGGAGAGATTCACTGGGATCCTTTTGACCGTTTATCACCCTTTGCCTATTTCTCATGCTTCCCCGTGCTGAAGGAGGTTTTGTTTTGCCCGTCCGCTGATCACACCTGACAAGTGTGTATTCCCTCTGTCTTCCATATTTAAATGGGCCCTGTCAGCAGACTGGCCCCTGAGGGCCTGCAGAGGGGCTGCGGAATACCAACTGCCCCGCTTCAGATGAACACTCTGCTCACTACACTCAACTCCTCAATCTGTCATGACCTGGGAGAAGAGAGTGAGAGAGAGAGAGAGAGAGAGAGAGAGAGAGAGAGAGAGAGAGAGAGAGAGAGAGAGAGAGAGAGAGAGAGAAATGAAAGCAGCTCTAGAAACAATAGCATCCCACACAAAACACCTGCGTCTAGTGCTGAGAATAAGTATCAGTGTTAGGAGATGGTAGAGAGTGTGTGAAAGCCAGGTATTCCGGATGCTTCTTTTTTTTTTCTTTTTCTTTTTTTCTTTTTTTTTACAGGGCTCCCAGCTGACTCTAATCAGTGCAGGGGGGACTGGATCAGGCGTTTGCAGCGGTAATGAAGATTAATCATCCAATAAAATCAATCAGGGCGTTGAGTGCACTCGCAGTCAGAACAGCGGAGGGTACTGGAAGGAAGTAGAAAAGAGAGGGTGGATGGAGAATCTTTGGTGGAGGCCAGTAAGGTGCACCTAGACTGATCCAATCTTCCCAAATGGACTTCTTATCCCATACCACTTCCTGGAAGCCCGGGGCAATGGGACAATACATTTTATTTCATTTTTGCTTTGTCTATATCGAGGAAAAACTCAACTCAAAACAGCCCTTGTTTAAATAAACAAATAAAAGTCAAACAAACACACATTGTTTGGATGTCAAAAGAGTGTGGTAGTGGAACCTCCCATGTTGTATGCAGTAAGTAGTATGGCAGCCTGCCATTTTGGAAACAGTGATAGAGTGAGAGAGAGGACAGAGGAATAGTGAAGGGCTGATTCAGTACACAATACCAGTTCTGCTAGGGCTCAGTGTTATGTTCGCTATTTCAGTCGGGAAAATGTGTGTGTGTGTGTGTGTGTGTGTGTGTGTGTGTGTGTGTGTGTGTGTGTGTGTGTGTGTGTGTGTGTGTGTGTGTGTGTGTGTGTTTTGGGGGATGTTGGTCTATAGCAGATTGGGGGCCCATGTGTGTAACAGTATTCAAATTTCACGAGGGTTCATGAGGTTGAGCTGTCTGCCTCCTTACAGCACATGCTGTGCCTGGGGCAATGAAATGTAAAAGAAACATTTCAAATGAAATGAAAACATGCAGCAAGCTGCCTGATCATACGACCGCCTGCATAAGTAATAAACAATTCCATTCAATTTCATTTGCAGAGGGCACCATTCAATACAATTTCCTTGCGGCGCTTTACAGACAGTACAACAAGCACCCATAGTAACAAGGACAAGCAAAAACTCTCCTTTTATTTAGAGTAATTCTTTTAAGGAAGAAACCTTGTACAGATCCATGCCTCATGGGCTCAACCCAACTGCCAGGGTTAAACCTGTTTTGTTTTTTTTTTTCATTAGAGTTCCATGAGGAAATTGACTTTTGGTCGACTTTTCCGTCCTGTTCATCATGTATTCAGGTATTGCACACAAGGTTATCAAGGCTCTGTGCTGTGCAGGACAGTGTGGTTGCTAATTAGCTTTTTGGTCAGACTTTAAACAGCCGCTATTTAAACTGCTGCATTCAGGTGCTGCGTAGAAATGAGCTCATTACCACAATTAGCCAGTTTAGTGGCGTGGCCCTGCTCAGTTGAGCGTGAGTACGCATCTATGCAACTCCGTGGCTGACACACACTCACACACATACATACACACACACACACACACACACACACACACACACACACACACACACACACACACACACCGGTTTGCACGTTTAGGGACCCACATATATGCACAGGCATGCAGTCCTCCATGTACACACATAGAGACACATACATACAAACATTTGTGCGCGCACACACACACACACACACACACACACACACACTCACACACACACACACACATAGAGGGACACATGCACACATACATTTGTACACATACCCCCACATACTGTATGTACACAGGCATGTATTCTTCTATGTGCGCACATACAGTATACACTAATTCACTTGTTCATACTCACAGGCACACTCTCACAAAAACAGGCTCACTCACACATACACACACATACACACACACACAACTTGAGCAACCTGTGGAAAAACAACACAATGGGTCGTTTTTGTCTGAGAACGAACCTGAGAGCTATAGAGAGGGATAGTCATGCCTACAATCACCATAATTACAGTGTGTGTGTGTGTGTCTGTGTGTGTGTGTGTGTGTGTGTGTGTGTGTGTATGTCTGTGTGTGTGTATGTGAGAGAGAGAGAGAGAGAGAGAGAGAGAGAGAGAGAGAGAGAGAGAGAGTGTAAAACATAGTTCTGCTTGCAAAGTAGAGACTGTAAAATCCAAGCATGCGTGTGAGTGCAAGGATATGTCTTCTACAGTCTTTCTCCAATGGAGGCGAAGACAGACACAAAACATACACACACACAGAGGCATGCACACACACACACACACACACACACACACACAGACACACTCTTTCCTATACACCGATACTGGCTTGTCATTAATTTCACCTGGTGCTTCTAATTAAGTAATTGAATGAACAATTCACCCAAATGGATCTGTCTGAGCACTCAGGTGAAACACAGATAATAGCCCCTCTCCTCACTCGACACCCGCCCGCCCTCCTTCCCCCCCACCCAACTCCCCTCTCCCCAATACCAGTTGGATCCCGGCCCAAGGCAAGTGGGAAACAGTCTTTCCCTTTCTCATTTAGCAGTTTAAACATTAGCATAGCGCTCTGCTCAAAATGCACCCAGCTCATTAGCCGCAGTGAGTTAGCGCAGCTAATGTCACAGATTACCTCCTGACTGTACAGTATGCGCCATGCAAATGCCGTATAGCAATCTAGAGAGGAAAAAAAGGAGAGAGACAGAGAGAGAGGGAGGGAGGGAGAGTGGGAGCAGTGAAAGGAAAGAGATATGTAAATCCGCCTCCTGATTCTTCCTTTCGTCTCACAGCGCTCCCCTCACGCTGGCAGTTTCATTGTGTTTCCACTCTCTGCCACGTTATTCTGTCAGGTAAATTTCCCTCACCGCCCCTGACAGACGACATGCTTCAGACCTCATCAAACTCAATCTGAAAGGCATCGCTGCTTTAATATGGAACATATTATTCCGTCTCCCTACGCAGTCAAAACAAAATGTAAATCGATAAACAAACTTCAGAACACTGGCTTATGATTTGATATGGAAATTGAGGAAGATGAGGCATTAGCTGTAGTCTTTTAAAGTAAGTATCTTCCAAATAGCAGTGCAAATTCTAGCCTGAAGCATAATATACAAGAGGCCTACTGTAAGCTTAAACCAATCCCAAGATAAAGTTCAACTCATTATAGGATTTACAGTTAGCAAGTGTTATACTGTATATTTGCTAAGACGAAGTGATTTCGCCTTCCTTACCTTATTCTCTTGGTTTTTTAGTCAATACATACACATAGCCGAGGCCACAGAGACAATAGACTGTCTCAGAAGAGCTCAATTAGCTATTCCCAGTGGGTTTATGGTTTAACATTCCATATGGAGGTTTGATGCGGTATAAACAGACGTTGTTTGGGAGGGAAGTTGGGAAGAAAGTTCTGGCATTGTTTTTGTTTTTATAGAACAAAGCAGTCTGTATAATCACTACATTAGGTCAAATTTATGCAGATTACCTTCAAACTAAAACTCATGCTGTCCAGAGGAAGCTTTTTGCAGAAGGCCTGACAGGGGGATATATACGTCGCAGTCAGTCAGTAGTTCACTCGAGGACATTGCTGACACAATGTGTTTGTATGCTGTTGGGTAATACAAATTGCTCTTAGCAAGCAAATAGGACTTCCCTTGTTGTGCCATTTTAATTATTCCATTCCTTTTTCTTCAGTGTTGGTTTGTTCTCATTTACTGAGATGCGCTCGGCTGGCCAGCAAGCTGTTACTTCTCAGGAGGAGAGATTGAGTCAGGACAAATTGGGTTTGGGTGCAAATGCCTTCAGCTGCACCTGCCTGGAGCCTGAAAGGGTGGGATTTGTGGAGGGTGGGGTGAGGTTGGGGTGGGGGGTGCTGCTGCAATGTTCTTCTGGCTCCTCTAGGGGGCGGTGTGCTCAGCTGGTTGGTGTGCCATGTTGTGGAGGGTGTTGTGCAGTGGAGTAGTGGTCTCTCTAAACTGGTGGGAGGGGTGGCAGATTTAGGAGGTTGGGAAATAGGCAGGGAATTGAAAGCGAATGTGTTTATTGCCGCATTGTGCCTCAGCGCAAATTTTATTTCACCCACTCGTTCGCCAACTCCCTCGTTCAAGTCCTCTCCCATTTGCTCACTCTCTCACTCATTCACTCTTTCTCTACCATTACCACTAATGGTCGAGGGGTGGGGGGGGGGGGGGGGGGTGTGAAACTCGTCTCTGTTCCACGGCCACAACCTTTAGTGCGGCTCCTCTCGCGTGGATGTCAGACTGAACACAGGCCAACATCGATTAGCAGGACGGAAGGGACGCCCCCAGGACATAAAGGACAGCGCCTAATCACGCCATAAAACACGGCGGCCCCATTCCACCCGACACTTTAATACGCCTGTTTGAGCAGGCCGACCACAGAGGGAGATGGTACTCACTGAGCTGCCAGTGGGGTGGCGAGGGGTGGGGTGATGAAGCGGGGGGTGGGGGGGGGGCATTGGGTAGGGGGGTAATGGTGGGAGGGGGTGGGGAGTGGAGAGGGAGAATTTACGGTCTCTATGTGGAATTCTGCACGCTGAGAGTCACCGGGGTTACCTTTTTATCCTCCAAGGTGGCACATTAGGGGGCACTAAGTGCCTTTCTTTTTTTTCCGAACACCACCCCCCTTTCCCTCCTCCACACACACACACACACACACACACACACACACACACACACACACACACACACACACACACACACACACACACACACACACACACAGAGTCCTTACCTACTGGCTCCTTGAGTAGCCAGGGTCTCAGATAGTTAGCTGGGCGATGATGAGTCCTTCAGAGGATAGTGGTGGAGGAGCCGCGGAGGGGATTGGAGCCTTGAAGGGAAAGTAACTCAGGCGCTTTGCTCTCGTTATGTCACTTCTCTCTCTCTCTCTCTCTCTCTCTCTCTCTCTCTCTCTCTCTCTCTCTCTCTCTCTCTCTCTCTCTCTCTTAACAGTTTCTTTTATCTACTATAGCAACTTTTGGTCTTTATCTCAAGCTGTTTCTTATTCTCTGTTCCTCTCTTTCTCTCTCTCTCTCCATCTTCCTCTCTTTTTCTATCCCTCTCTCCTCTGTTCAATCTCGCAGTGCCATAAGGGAGTGGGTAGGTGGGTTGCACAAGATTGGTGTCTTTAATAGTCAGGTTGCAGTCTCTGTTTCTCCCTCTCTCTGTTTCTCTATCTTTCTCACTTTTGGTTTCTCTCTAATTCTCTCTTCCCCTTCCTCTCCCTCCCTCGCTCTTTCTCTCTTTCCCCATCTCTCTGAGGGAGTGTGTCTGAGGCTGGTGGGGACTTGAAGGCTTTTAAAGCAAGAGAGCGGGACAGGGAGGTAGGGAGGGAGGGAGGGAGGGAGGGAAACGTTGTCGTGTCCCAGGTGCTTGTGCACACTCAGCAGTATCGGGCCTCCACGCATCAGATGAGTTACTCACCTCTTACCGGCTTTTTATCCCACCTTTTGTGAAGAGATAAAGAGCATGGGCCCGGTGCCGCCGTCCCCCCACCAACAACACTGATTGGATCTGTGATGTCGACATTAGTGGGGCGAAGGAGAGAAGGGAGAGAGAGAGAGAGACAGAGAGAGAGAGAGAGAGGGATGAAAAAAGGACTATCTGGCAGTTGTCTTTGGAGAGCTAGATCAAGGCAAGATCTGTGTCACTGAACTGTGTGCTTTGGTGAGGGATGTCTCTCTGCCATTTGGCAAACTGGTAAAGAGTTATAACCTACTTCTGCACCATACATTTGCATAGAGTTCATATATCTTCTCTCTCTCTCTCTCTCTCTCTCTCTCTCTCTCTCTCTCTCTCTCTCTCTCTCTCTCTCTCTCTCTCTCCCTTTCTACTTTTCTTTCTTTGTGCATTATTCATGACTTAGATGTAGTTCCGTTTAAGGTAACGGCACTCCTTCTCTCTTACCGCAAAGTGTTCTTCAGTGCTGCGCTGTAGTCATCTATCAGCCATACGGATTCGTCGATAAGCCACAGTTAAATGTCGATGGATTTTTGCCAACGACTGTGTGACTCAACAGTAGACTACGTGGAGTAAACCTCTATTCCTCCACTCCGTAGCAGTGCCAGTGTGTGCTAAGCTATTTAGCGGAAAAGGTTCATCTAATCCACGCTTGCATGAAATTATATGAACACCAAATAAACCCCCAGCTGTATCATTTTAATATCTAGAGGCATTTGGAGTAATGTTTTACTGCAAGAAGCCAGATTTGCCAACCCATTCCTTAAAGAATACCAGACAAATGGCAGATAATTTTAAACTGAGGCTGCCTTTTTTTTTTGCTGTGGCTTCATTGATTCTAAAAACTGCCAACTATAGCAGCCCAATTGTGGCCGTATCCCAGAACTGGAGGCTTGGGAGTTGCTGTAGTGAATGTTCCATTGGCCAGGCCATCACTCCAGAGGTCCTCATTGTGCCAGATCAGAGGCTTCTATTCTACTGGTGCCAGGGCTGGTCCAAGCCAGCACCCCATTCCTCAGCTCGCTCTGTATGTGTGTGTGTGTGTGTGTGTGTGTGTGTGTGTGTGTGTGTGTGTGTGTGTGTGTGTGTGTGTGTGTGTGTGTGTGTGTGTTTACTGAATGCCTGTGCCTGAGTCAAAGGCTGCGTGGAGATATCCTCATTACAAGTGGGTTAAGCATGCATAGGTTTGAACACACACACACACACACACACACACACACACACACACACACACGGACTCACACACACACACACACACACACACACACACACACACACACACACACACACACACACACACACACACCAAACACACGGACTCACACACAGTCTCTCTCTCTCTCTCACACACACACACATTCAAAGAGAGAGAGAGAGAGAGAGAGAGAGAGAGAGAGAGAAAATTAAGTGGTTACTACTACATACATGTATTGATCGTTCCCAAGACATTAAAGAACCCTGTATAGTGGGTTTTTTTTTTTTTTGTAGTTTTTTTTTGTAGTTTTTTTTCTAGTATTGTAATGAATCTCACTGGTGAATGCATGCATTCGCTACATACATCATTATGAGGTACAGTACAGTGTGTGAAATTGCATTTGTTTTGATTAGGTGCTTTTTAATACATAGACGCATGTTTCCACAGCATGCTGTGCCAACTGCAGATCATGTTATGTACAGTTTGCCAGTGAGGTCATCTGGATTGATTACATGTGTGCTCACGTAATTTCCATGCATATTATGTCTCCATTAGCTTATGAATACGTCTGAAGAGCTTGCTTGAGTGCACGCGATCCCAGCGCTATGTGAAATATGAAATGTTTATGTTGTGTACTGTATGTGTTTATTATTGGAATCTGTTGTAAGTACTCCTGTCTGTCTGAGTTGATTTTCATAGCACAGTGTGTGGCCATGTCACTAGCTACACTAACACACAGCATAGAGGCGCTCACTGTCAGTGGAAACAAAAAAACAGACGGTAACACAATATGTCTGTTGATCCTATATAAGAACACATTATTACTGTGTGTGTGTGTGTGTTTGTGTGTGTGTGTGTGCGTGTGTGTGTGTGTTAGAGGGTAGGTGTGGGGGTCTGTGCACTTGTAGTCTATGTGTGAAAAGATTTCAGGTTAATCAGAGCACAGCAGAAGGGCTTATTTATTCTCTGTGTGGCCAGTCAATCGCACCACTAACGATAGTTAAAAATCTCTCTCTCTCTCTCTCTCTCTCTCTCTCTCTCTCTCTCTCTCTCTCTCTCTCTCTCTCTCTCTCTCTCTCTCTCTCTCTCTACTATTGTTTCCTCTTGTATTCTTCTCTTAGAGTCACACACATAGCCTCCATGTTGGAGATGTTTTTCTTTCATGCTTCTGTTTTGTGGGTGCTGGTTTCTCAGCAGCACCAGAGCCTGAAGCAGCCACCTCCCTCTCCATTTCTCACCTCCATGGATCACTTTCCCTCATAATGGATCAGAATAGCAGGCTTAGATTATCCCACATTCCCGTCAGTCTCATTGATCCATACAGTTTGGAGAGGCCTTCAAAGTTCTCCCATTCCCTTTTTGGGGAAAAAAAAGTGTCACTCATATCATGGCTGCTGTGTGTGAGAAAAAAAACAACAACAACTGTAGCTGTATCTCATCTTCAGTACTCATTCTACTGCAAAATATACAGTAAAGTATCTCCAGATTGGGCTTTTGTGTTGTTGCGACTAGAGTTTGTTTTTCACCCACCCCATTCCTTGTGGAAGCAGAGGCCAGGGTGGAAGGCTTGGCGCTGCGGCGGCTCTCCTCCTCCTCCAGTAACAGCATGTTGCAGCTGAGGTAATTGCAGCTCTTAGGAGGAGAGAGCTCATGGGGCTGCAATTTTTGCCACACTTTTCTTGGCGGGCTCGTTTGTCATTTGGTGATAGCAGTTGATCCTTCGTCTTCTTCTTCTTCTCACCCCTTATTCTTCTCTCTCTCTCTCTCTCTCTCTCTCTCTCTCTCTCTCTCTCTCTTTCTTTCTCTCTCTCTCTCATGTTTTCTCTCTGTTCTATTCTGTGTCTTTTCAATCTGCCAGTCACCTCTTTGCGCCTCTCTTCTGTGTAATGAGAGATCTATTCTCCTGTAGAGCGAACAAGCCCTTTCTCCCCCAGCATTGCAGCCCCGTGAAGTGCTAACAGGAGTATTGACAGTTATTATCAACCACTCTCCATGCCTTGCATCTGATGCGGTGATACCGCAATGGGCGAGAGATTTCATATTGATTCGTCTCTACGCACAATCACACCACTGCAGCAGCAGCAGGCAAGCGAAGGCAAGAGCATCGCATTCGTCGCCACCCAGCGTTTAGATAGATCAGGGTGTGTAAAAGGAAACAACGCAGACACAATCTGTTTAACCAGAACACAGAACATCGAGGTGTCGTTCGTCTGATATAATCATCCATCCGCATACAGTACGTCCCGCTCACAACCTGTGCAGGTGAAATGCATTGAGGCACTTCATGTAACCTGACAGGCTAAACTGATGTCTTTTTTTAACCTTGAGTTATTGTTTTTTTTTTTTTTTTTTTTTTTTTACCCTTTCCTTGACTTTGGTTAAAAGAAAGGTGGGGGTTGGGGGCTTCACCTTGGCCGTACTCCCACTGACGCACATCAGTCACTCGTTGGCGCCGTCCGACAGCCGTGCAGCGGGCCATTGACATTTACAGATGGGGATGCCAGCGAGCACGCAAAGGCATCTCTGATGATCCGATCAACCCTGGCGTGATCTCCACGCCTGTGTGTAATTTCGTGTCAGACGACACTGTGAGTGGTGTGTGCTAGGTGAGTGAGTGAGTGAGTGAGAGAGAGAGAGAGAGAGAGAGGGAGGGAGAGGGGGGGTGGGGGGTGTTGTTACAGTGTCGATCAAAGCACATGGAGAAGACGAGGCCGGGGTGGGAAAGAGATGAGTGGTGACGCTGTGAAATCGCCTGCTTGGGTGTGTTTACATCAATTCTCATCGGGCAGTACCTCTCTCTCTCTCTCACACACACACACACACACAGACACACACACACACACATTCCCATCCACTCACGCATATACACACATACACAAACCCTCCCCACCTGTGTCACGCTCGAGCGAGTGGCTTGTTGACATTTTCATCCCCGTCGTGTGTAATTTATGTAAGGGTAGTCTCCGGCTGTACGCGCTCCATAACCGTGCGAAAGCAAACAGGGTAGAAAAAGAACAAATTGCTTTTTTAAATTGGCCAGACAAGTAGCCGCGCTCGGCTTCTATAAAGACAAAGCACACATTCCCGTGTCCTGGGAGAAGAGAAAGCTAAGCAGGGGAGGCTGTGTGCTTTCCCTGGTGCACTGTGTGGCTACTGACCTTCCACACACACACACACACACACACACACACACACACACACACACACACACACACACACACACATACACACACACTCTACACACGCACACACACACACACACACACACACACACACACACACACACACACACACACACACACTCTCATACAGTACATACACACTCACACTCCATACATACCCCACCACACACACACACACTCTGAGACCTTTCATTAGCAACATGATAGATTTAGCCCAGGCCACAGATTATATGGTAATAGTATATGAATTTTAAATCACAGTCCGTGACTTGTTGTGTGCATTATGCCGGGGCAAGGACATAAATCAAAGATGCTCGCAGTGCCGAGCGAGGCCAGGGGGAAGGGAGAGCATGCAGCAGCGGCAGCCTTAATTGCCGAGGAGTATCGGTGTTGGATTGCTATTGTCGCCAGGCAGAGAGCTGCAGCCACTACTGCCACTAGTGATTCAGGTGTTGGACGGCAGGTATTTAAGCAGGGGAGGAGGGGTAGGTGGATGTGTGTGTGCGTGTGTGTGTGTGTGTGTGTGTGTGTGTGTGTGTGTGTGTGTGTGTGTGTGTGTGTGTGTGGTGAGGAGGGGGGTTGTGTAATTACATTCATTTGCGGGCCTTTGAGGTACGGCGATGAAACGGAAAAGCAAAAACAAGCTCCGCTGGGGTCCAAATTGGCCACCCCCTAATTTGGTTCTTGTCTCCCTTTTCTAATCCATTTT
>JAODXP020000016.1:22836026-22841026 GCA_027497455.2 Sardinella longiceps | reverse complement strand
GGAGCTGCCGTAAGGGGCATACAAGACTCTGTGGCCTCGTCAGTGAGAATGGAGTCATTCACACACACACACACACACACACACACACACACACACACACACACACACACACACACACACACACACACACACACAGACTGTAAAGAGGATCACTTTGGTTGCTTATGGAGGTGAGGCTTGCTGTGACTTCATAAAGTCAAGCTTTAATTGCTTGAATGACTTTCATGTGTGTGTGTGTGTGTGTGTGTGTGTGTGTGTGTGTGTGTGTGTGTGTGTGTGTGTGTATGATGTGAGCAGAGGTGTGTATGTGTATATGTGTTGGTGTGTACATTAGATGCAGCAAAAGAAAGGGAGGACGTATGTGCCCTAATTACTAAAACACTCATTAGAGATTTTAATTAGCTTTTTGAGTTAAACCCTGGAATGATTTCTATTTTATGCTCCCCCTCTATCACAAGCTCTCCAACTAATGAGCTTTCTCCCTGCTTTATTTCATGAGCGCTTAAAAGCATTGTCATTGTCGCTGCGCATTTAATAAGGATTCACAGTAAAGTGTCTCACATGTACATCAATGCATGCTCACACAGATGCACCACACACACACACACACACACACACACACACACACACACACACACACACACACACACACACACACACACACACACACACACACACACACACACACACACACACACATACACACACACACACGCACACGCACACTCACACAACACACACACTAACACACATAGTTCAAACAGCCTTCTTGTGCAAATGCAGTCACTCCGACTCCCCTCCTTTGCTTAATTCCATTCAGCTTAATTATGATATGAACTTGAAAGGACAAAAGTTTGGTCCAAAGAAAAAGGCACTCATAAATCATTAAGACGGGCATTTAGCACTGCTTCACTCTCGCTCTGTTAGTGTGAGTGCAAGAGCGTGTGTGTGTGTGTATATATATACAGTACATACTGTATGTGTGTGTGAATTTAAAATTCTTTGATAGTGTAAACCAGTTCCTGTTCTGTTTCCGACCAGTAGTCTTTTGGTTTTTAATAATCTTCCTCCTTAGATAAAAACACTGTATTACAGTAGTGCTCTCTATCTATTACCACTTCTCTCATTATGTCTCTCTCTGTCACTCACACACACACACACACACACACACACACACACACACACACACATAGGTGTGACTGGCAGTGTGGGGAGGTGGGATAAACCACAGAGGCTTTTCATTCCTGCGGCAGCAGCAGCAAGGCTGGAGGGAGGGAGTGTGTGACAGGCAATCATGTTTAGTGTACTGTATATTCCTTAGGTGTGTCTGTGTGTGTGTGTGTGTGTGTGTGTGTGTGTGTGTGTGTGTGTGTGTGTGTGTGTGTGTGTGTGTGTGTGTGTGTGTGTGTCTGTGTGTGTGTGTGTGTGTGTGTGTGTGTGTGTGTGTGTGTGTGTGTGTGTGTGTGTGTGTGTGTGAATCACTGTGTACCTGCTTGCCTCTCTGTGTGTGTTTGTGTCAGAGAATGCCTTTATAATGTTTGTGTGTGTATGTGTGTTTTTGTATTTGTGTGTGTGCTTGTGTGTGTGCATGTGTATCTATTTGTGTGTGTGTGTGTGTGTGTGTGTGTGTGTGTGTGTGTGTGTGTGTGTGTGTGTGTGTGTGTGTGTGTGTGTGTTCACGCCTGCCATGCTCACCTCAGTGAGTCGCCTAATGGGAATGGAAAGTGACGCGTCAGACAGGAGAGCAGACCTACCCAAGCCTGAGAGAAAGCAGAGCAGACAGGGAGAGACAGGATGCTACAGGGGGAACAGACACACTGTGTGTGTGTGTGTGTGTGTGTGTGTGTGTGTGTGTGTGTGTGTGTGTGTGTGTGTGTGTGTGTGTGAAGATGTGTGTGTGTGTGAAGATGTGTGAGGGTGTGTGTGTGTACAGGATAGAGGAAAAGACTGAGAATGTTTGTATATGTGTGTGTGTGTGTGTGTGTGTGTTTGTGTGTATGTCTATGCACTGTATGTATGTGTGTGTGTGTGTGTGTGTGTGTGTGTGTGTGTGTGTGTGTGTGTGTGTGTGTGTGTGTGTGTGTGAGCGACAGAAAGATGTAGAGATGTCTTGTTTGCAAGCCTACAATGTGTGTCTGTCTATCTGTGTGTGTGTGTGTGGGGGGTGGGGTGGATGAATGCTCTTTTCAGTGTATAACAGGGTTGTGTTAAAGAAGCATGGGTTGCGGAAAAGCCTTCTGTTTGGTAAACAGGGTGTAAAGCTGTTTTTGTTTGTGTGTTGTGTTGTTTTGCAAAGAGGATGTTCCTTGGCACCAGAAAAGCGAATGTCATCCAACAAGACGGGGAACGGATCTCTCTCAGGAGAGAGCTGGTTTGAGGTGTGCCTCTCTGCCGGGACAGGGGAATTTAAGACCTTGTTATGACTGGTGGAGAGGAGAAGAAGAAAAAAATAGGACAAAGAAAGACAGAGAGAAAGCGAGAGAGAGGGAGAGAGAGAGAGAGAGAGAGAGAGAGAGAGAGAGAGAGAGTGATGGAGAGAGAAATAGAGAGACTAAGCAGAGTGCCCTAGCTCTTCCATCCATTTTATTTCTATTCTGTCTATTCATGCCTATTCATCCTGTTGTGCTGCAGTGTTTCAGGACCTTGGACAGCGTCATCTCTCATCCTATCCGTGCCTACACAATGCACACTCATACTGCATGCTTTAGTATAGACCTACTGCCTCAAGTGCTTTGCAGGAATCCGATTGAATAGATCACCTGCGCTCTGTAATCTCTGTAATCTCTCTCGCCACTGCTCACCTTCACGCACCAATCGGGCTTACATTAAAGTGAAAGTTCGGTGTAATTCAAGCATGGTTCTGTTATACAAGCCCGATGACTGCACTACATAACAAGTGGAATGAAAGAATTTAGAGCAATTTGGACTGAATGCAAACGCAAATGTGAACAAGCACTTTGCATAGAGTGATAGGAACACTACTGTACATTCCAAACCTGAAGTAAGGGTGTTCTGTGGACTCAGTGTTAACCACTTGTTCGCTTTTGCGTTCGTATTTGGTCTATGTTGTTCCAAATTCCAAATTCTCTGACCGCACTCTATAGTGCGGTCAGCAGACTTGTGCAACAGGGCTAAGCTTGAATTACACCGAACCTTTGCTTTAATATGAGGTTACAGTTCGGCCATGAAAGGTGGTAACTGGATCGTCCAATCAAACAGGCCATGAGCAGCAGCAGCAGCAGGTGTGGTTCGTTCCTTCTGCCGTCCCTAACACTTACCCTTATTGGTTGGCTGTGTGAGCCGCTGCCATGTGGGCCGTCCCCCCCAGTAAACACAGCTTGGGTAAGGACAGAGGGGCAGTGGGCTTGTGTTATTATCCTGGCCAGTGCACTGTGAGGCTGGGATTCTGCTGTGTGTCTCCACAATGAATCCCTGCCCTGCATGCACGATTGGGGAGGGGGGGTGAGGGTAGGGGGGGCTATTTCAGTTTTTCTCATGGCCCAGTGGTTTTAATGGACATCTCTGCGCTGTCGTCCTTACGTGCCACCCCTATAAATCAATCCTTCTTGTTACACATACACACACAGACAGACAGACAGACAGCACACACACACACACACACACCCACACACACACACACACACACACACACACACACACACACACACACACACACACACACACACACACACACACGCACACCACATCATCACCCTGTACTTGGCTGTAGTGTTTAACTGCTCCCTGAATGGCTTGGAGCAGGGTTTTAGAAAGGCATGCTGGGTAATTGATTTTGACCAGCCACCTCTGGTACTGCCTTGGGAGGGCTTGAAATGACCAAGGCAGCCAACCTCACGACCTCATCTCAACACACACACACACACACACACACACACACACACACACACACACACACACACACACACACACACACACACACACACACACACACACACACTAAAAAAAAAAGAAAAACGCTCAGGCATCCCACCGCTGCCCTGAAACGCAACCTGCCTATCGTGTTTTTCTTTTTTTTACGGGTTTGTAACGACACGGCGCGCCAAAGACGTGCCTCCAAAATGGCCCCGCCGAGGGCTGTGAAGGGGTTCATCGTTCTTCAGATGGAGCTAATTCACACGTGGGTATACACAGACTAACAGATGGCCCGTCCGTCATAATATTCTCTCTCTTGTCTCCTTCTCCCCCAACATTCTCCTTGTACCTCATCGCTGCCTTTAACACACAAGCGTGTCGCCGGGCGTGTCGCCGGGCCACCGAATGGCTTTTCTGTCCTTTAGCTGAGGGGTCGCCGCCAACAGTTTTTGCAACTCGAAAGAGTGGATACGCTCGAGACGGGCCGAGAGTGACGGCGAAATGAGAGCCGGGCGACACAGCGTGTTAACGCACACAGATGTTCCACGACAGATAAGCTTTGTTTACAGGCCTGTGCTGAGAACTCTGAACACATGAAATATGTTTGCCATGGCCACATGTTGAAGAAATGATACAGGCATTATACAGGCTGGGTTGTACCCCCCTTCCACACACACACACACACACACACACACACACACACACACACACACACACACACATACACACACAAACACATACACACACACACACACACTCACTCCCCAACCAACCTTGGCAACGAAACCAGAGAGCGAGAGAGTAAAAATCTGGGACATTTGTGTTTTTTTTTCCTCTCTCAAACTAAACATATATTCTCCTTTCAAAGTGCTCTGTAAAATGGCGGTGATGTTATCACACTGCCTTGGGGCTGCATTTGTAAGTTGTCTGCAGTGAACGATAAGGCTGTGCCCGGCCTCCTGCTGTTCTTGCAGATTTTTTTTTTTTTTTTTTTGGGGGGGGGGGGGGGGGGGTCTCTACATGCAAGCTGTAAAAGCCCAGCACAGGAAACGACACAGCGAAACTTAAAAACCGAACGTCCACTCTAGCTTTAGATTCTTTCGATAGTGTGTAACATTTGTGTTCTC
>JAODXP020000016.1:22828526-22831026 GCA_027497455.2 Sardinella longiceps | reverse complement strand
TATCTGCTCATTCTCTCTCTCTCTCTCTCTCTCTCTCTCTCTCACACTCTCTATCTCTCCTCTCTCTCTCTCTCTCTCTCTCTCTCTCTCTCTCTCTCTCTCTCTCTCTCTCTCTCTCTCTCTCTCATCGCTTTGAATCACTCTCTCATACACACACGCTAACAAACACAAAAGACAGGCCCATCACTCAAGTCCAAGTCTAAGTAAATCTAGTTCAACTAGAGCATACAGATGTACTGTATCAAGCTAGAGCCCACTCAATGTACTTTATAAACTTCTCTATCTGATGGATATCTAGCTTCTGTCTACTGGACATTTGCTAGCCTCTGACCTCTTGCATTCACCGCTCGATAGTTTTTTTTGCCTTCAACAGCACCTCCCGGCACCCTAACCCTTACCCTAACCCTAACTCTGTCTGCAAGGCACTACCTTAACCCCTAACCATAAACCTTATCTTCTTAACCCTCACCCTAACTCTAGCTGTGGGGATGCCCTTAAGGCAGCGCTGCTAGAGGGCTGTTGAGGCAAAAAAAAAAAAGCATTCACCATGTATTTTTTTCTTTCTTTTTTTTTTACTATCCTTTTAGCTCAAATATGCCTGTGAATACAGGTTTGGTTTTATGGTTCAGATGTTGCATTACCTGACAGACCTGAAAAGTTCAAATGTTGGTGTATGGTGTATGTATGTGTGCGTGTGTGTGTGCGTGTGTGTATGTATGTGTATGCCAATTTGAGAATACCAGTAAGGAATGTTCACACCAAGAATGAGAACTATGAGTATAAAATCAAAGAAATAGCCTGCTAATTACTGTGATTGAAAACATCCACACCGCAAACTATGACAATGATATGTACAACAATATTGCTGAGAATACCTTGAGGCTGTTTTTTTGGGTGTGGTTGGCAGTCAATCAGAGACCATTTCATTTTCGACATTCATAGTAGTTACAGTAGTTACAGTCATCTTCATAGTTTCATGCGTGAACAGCCTTGTATGTGGCTGTGGGTGAAGTTTGACCGCAGAACACTGCAATACACACACCCACACACACACACACACACACACACACACACACACACACACACACACACACTCCTCCTCCTCCTCCTCCTTCTCCTCCCCTGTTATTTGTACTGGTGCTCTGCCAATCTCTCTTCCAATGACTTTCAAGCGGAGAGCACCATCCTGTTTGCTCAAGCGCATTACTGTCAGCTGCCGACATGGCTTCCTACGAGCTCATCTCACACCGCTGTAGACAGACAATGTTTGAGTGGATATTTCAGCCAGGGGTCTTTTTTTGTGTGTGTGTGTGTGTGAGAGAGAGAGAGAGAGAGAGAGAGAGAGAGAGAGAGAGAGAGAGAGAGAGAGAGAGTTTGGGTTGGCGGCGGTAAGTGGGTGGAAAGGTGATGAAGGATGGGGTGGTGGTAGTTGTGGCTGAAATCTGATTCGCTTTGATGTTTGCTGATGGTTCTCTTGCTGATGGATCTCTTGTGTTAAGAGCAAAAAAAAAAGAAAAAAAAAACAACAACCTTGTGCTTTGAAGAGGTGTTGCGCCACATAAAGCCCAAGGATGTTTCTTTCTCTCCCACAAAATTCTCTTACGTAAAGCGCTTTAATAGACATCCCAGAGGAAAATACCTCACACACACGTCACGTGTAGCCATGGGCTGCGAAACCCCCCCGCCCTCCATTCCCACTTGACACTTGAGCCCCAAGAATTGAAGGCATTTGGTAACCCCTTTACCTCTTCCATGTGTCTACAGCAGTAAACAGCTTCTCTATCTGGGTCTGGATGCGTGTGTGTGTGTGTGTGTGTGTGTGTGTGTGTGTGTGTGTGTGTGTGTGTGTGTGTGTGGTGTGTGTTGTGTGTGTGTGTGTCTGTCATTTGTTTGCACTTGTCTGTTGTCACTCAAACCACCTCAGTCTTAATTGAACTAATTGGCGACTGTCGGGTCTTTTCTGTTTCCGTGTTTGATCAGGTTTACATCATGCACAACACGTCCCATATCGTCCCCGAGGAACTTGTGTTTTCCCTTAAACACAGATGCCCTCGCTTACCCACACACACACACACACACACACACACACACACACACACACACACACACACACACACACACACACACACACACACATACGCATACACACCTCACGCCCACCTGGGAGCTACCAGCTTGCTGCGTGCTTTGCTTGTGCCCCCTCACAGTTGCCATGTGAGCGCTTATCTGCTGTAGAACAAAGGCAGCATCGGCGAGGGCCCTGCCTCCCCTCAGCACTGCTGGGAGTGAGTGAAGCCCTCGTGCTAAATTAATGAAGGCATTAAGGGGTGGAGGAAAGTGGGAAGAGGAAGGGCTGGGGGAAGAAGGGGGAGGGCAGATCTTACTTAAGTATTCATTTGTGGATGATTTGATTGTTCTCTAATTTTCGGAGAAAGATAGAGGAGGGGATTCTTCCTACGAGAGGAGCGAATATGATTTCCGCAGATAAAACGCCAGTTAA
>JAODXP020000016.1:22818526-22821026 GCA_027497455.2 Sardinella longiceps | reverse complement strand
CATCGCTAAGTAGTAACAGACACAATAACACAAAGGCATTTAACACACTGAGCAGGTAAAGTCAAGGTCTGTTTTACATATAGTGCTATTTGCACGGTTCACTTTTCATCAGTCCAGATTATTGTTAAGATGTGCTGACAGTGCCACCTGGTTAACAATGCATCCTGTACTCAAGCAGAGGCAGTAAATGCATTAAATCACTGTAGTCATTCAGAGCCACTGTACCTGCAGTCAAGGCCACTTTAGAGGATGTTTTTGCAACTGAACAGGTCTTGTAAGTTTTCTATCTCACTGTCGTTATTTAAAAAGTTCATGTGATGATTTAACAAGATTTGATGGGGGTGGGGGTGTTAGGATAATTCTAAGGGCCTGGCACCAACAGGGGGTCCAGAGAAAATTTTAATATTAAAATCAATGTTTGGGGGGCCCAAAATAATTTTTTGTCATAGGGCCAAAAATTTCTATCAGTACCCCTGACTCTAGACATCAGCAAGCATGTGTAGCCATGAGCCACAGGTTGTATTCAGACATTGCTAGTGTTTAGCCAATTGCAACACTGTAGGTTGTATTCGGTCATCAGTGGTGTCACACTCGGTCATCAGTGGTGTCATTGGTTGTAGCCAGAGCCATACAAATCACTTTCAATGGCTGTGGTCCTACCGCTATCCAGAGGCAAAATGAAACAGTCCGTCCCAATGATCTATTCATCAAGGCTAGACTATACATTTTATGTTATAGTGTGACTTGTCAGGCTAGGTGAGTGGTATTTGATCTCAAAGTCTTGTGCTGTGACCTTATACAGACCTCAAAGACCTTGAGAGTTAAGTATTCATCTTCCCATTCAAACACAAATCATGTTCGATGCTGCTGATTTATGCATTGGGAGTAAACAAACTCCTCAGAGGGTTCAGGTACAGATTTGACATCTGCTCTGTTGCCATGCCGACGTCTCTGTGAGTGACGCTTGTGGCTACAGTACAGTAGCATCTTGTGCAGCAGAGTTAATTCTGTGGGACTGACACTGCCTTTCATGAATGCAACTGATGTTTGCCATCTGTTAGCATTAGCTGTAGCTTCACAAAATGTTCTCCGTCAACGGCACTCAGCAACCCCTGCCACAGGGCTAGGAGCTGATTCACTCAGAACTGTCCCTATCCACCTTATTCCACGCATAAACATGGGGGTTACCATGACAATTATCTTTGAGAATATGGTCTGGCAACGCATTGGCTTAGCGTTGGTGATATTTGGTGTTTTGATCTGATATAAGTGGTCTTACTATGAAGTTGTGCTCACTCTATCAATCAAACAGGTATGTACAGTTTGCCCCCAGATAAAAAAAAATAGGGTTCAGGAATATTATAAGGAGTTTTGTGATGGTGGTATTTCATGAAAACAGAATGGATGTGAATGAGACACAAGTGGCTAACTGAAGTTTCAAGACAATCGCAGATTAAAAAACGACAAAAAGGGGCGAGGCAGAATAAGGTGAATAAGCTGAAAGTGTTCTTTTCACTTGTGCCGGTGTGATAGTTGTGGGTTTCAACACTATATATGCAGTGCAGGCTTCTGCATGGCAAACAGTGTTGCTTCCGCAAGGGGAAGTTTGAGCTGCAGGTGGCCATCCACTTGAGCTGTATTGACAATTGGGTAGCAGGTTAAGATGGAGAGGTGGTTGGTGGTGGCCTTGTAGGGGGTGAGAGGATCCATATGGAGTGGGAGAGAGAGAGAGAGAGAGAGAGAGAGAGAGAGAGAGAGAGAGAGAGAGAGAGAGAGAGAGAGAGGATGTGGTTAGTGTAGGAGAAGGACAAAACCAGAAGGGGTTCCATATCGATTCTACCTCACTCTGCGCATCTTGTCAAGGTCATATTTGTCTTCAAGGTTTTATCTCCCCGATACAGACTGCTGAAAGACAAACGAAAGAAACCGAAAAGAAAATCAATTCCTTCCACCCTACAGAAGTTAATGACTCAGAGAGTTAGATGGCTAACCTGCGTTTGCATTTTTAAACAGTTAAATCATTTCAGAGCTACCAGCATGGCCTCACAGGCACCAGGAATGGACGGCCCAGGGTGAAACTGCTATCGGAAAACAAACCCAAAGCAACATTGGTACCTGGGTCGGGGATAAGGGGGATGATTAGCCTGACAGGATGTCCTTTACAGTGCTGCCGCTGCTGAGGTGTGTGTAGGCAGTAGGCTACAGAGTACAGTACAGAGAACTCTTTAGGCCTATGTGTATCTAGAAATCAATGACTATACTATGCCATTTGAAAGTCCACTTGTGTGTGTGTGTGTGTGTGTGTGTGTGTGTGTGTGTGTGTGTGTGTGTGTGTGTGTTTATATGTTTGTATGTAATATAGTCCACTTGTGAGTTTGTTCAACTGTACTACACCATACAAGTGAATGCTGTATGTCTATGTGTCTGAGTGTATGTGTCTGACTAGGTGTGTGTGTGTGTGTGTGTGTGTGTGTGTGTGTGTGTGTGTGTGTGTGTGTGT
>JAODXP020000016.1:22811026-22816026 GCA_027497455.2 Sardinella longiceps | reverse complement strand
GACTGAGATGGAAAGAGAGAGAGAAAGAAAGAAAGAAAGAGAGGGAGTGAAAGAGGGAGACTTAGAGAGAGAGAGGGAGTGGGGGTTAGATTGGGAGAGTATGTCTCAATCTTTTCTCTCTTTTTTTTCTTCTCCATCCTCCACTTTCTTTCTTTTTTTCTTATCCCCAACGGTGTTTTTCATTTGCCCTCACCTGTCCATCAAGCCTCGGAGGGCTGCTTTCTGCCTTTTTTGTTTTCACCCCCAAACCCACCCCACCCCACCGCTTTAGCTTTGCGTGTTTGTTTGTGCATTTCTTGGCAGCTCTGCTGGTGTTCTGCCTTTGTTTTCTTGTCCTCTTTTTTCTCTTCTTTTAACCCACCCCACCCCACCCCCCTTCACACACACACACACACACACACACACACACACACACACACACACACACACACACCTCCATGTCTGGGCGTCCATCTCCTCTCCTGTCTGGGTGTCCATCTCCCCTTCTGTCTGCAAGCGAGGGATGGGATTGGGTTCTCAGACACTAGCTGATATCCCCACTCAGGTTCTGAACGGCCAGAAGTCGCGCCGCCTTAGGGTCGAAAGTTATTGATCTGTTTGGCTTTGTCGTATTTTATTGTGAGACATTTACAGCCCTCAAAAGACATACATACACACACACACACACACACACACACACACACACACGCCAATGACCCAATCCCACTGATAGACCCATTCTGGATATTACCAAACTTGAATTACTCATTTGACTGATGGCTTTGTTACATGTGTGTTATGGGTAAGAGGCTTACATGGAATCCAATACATAACGTTACTCTTTCACTGTCTAAACAAGAATGTGAATGTGTCAGTTTCTGCCAAAACTCAATCACTAGCCATAGTGCTAGTCTTGTCGCTAATGTGCCCAGCAAAGACAGCATCTCTCAAACTAATTATCAAGACCCTCCAACATTGTGATAATTTCATGTAAATCCGCTCGGGCACTGCAGTCATCACAGCACGATGTCCAGCGGCCCCCGGTCGTCCCGTATTGACTCAGTAATCCTCTCCCTCTCCGTCGTGTGGATGTGGGCAGAAAAGAAGCCCACGCGTCGCGCACGGCAGGTACAGCAGAGATAAAACCTCGGGGAATCAGGGAGGGAACAAGGTGAGTCAATAAGCACGCAGCAGCAGAATAGCCACAGTGGTCTAACCCCATACAGCTGAATATCTCCAAAGCCCATTGTGTTGGCAGGCTTAGAGATGTCTACTGTATGGAGAGGTGGAGGGGAGGGGGGGGGGGGGGGGGGTATTGGAGAGCAGACAAAATGTCAAGATAAGGTAAAAGAGCGAGCGGGAAAATGAAAGCTGACCCAGGCAAGTCTCTTTTTTTTGACGGGAAGGCAAGAGATCGAGTGAAAGGAGGATAGGAAAGCGAGCCGGGCAGAAGTGCCTTTTGTCTGAGACAACAACTCAAAATGGGCCATTGCTGTGGTTGCATAAGAGATCCGCTTCAATCGGCGGGGCTAGCTTTCTTTTTTTTTCCCTTCTCTCTTTTTTTTCTTTTATAAAGCCAAGCCATGGATGTGGATCTGCTGCTGTTGCCTTGTGCTGTGCTGTGCTGAGCAGGTCAGGCCTTTTGTTGTGTTGTGTGTGAGTCGATGCAGCCAATGCATCAGAACAGATTTGGGGCTGGTGTTTGAGCTGGGGGGGAGGGGGGGAAGGGGGTGTTAGTGTGGAGGTGGGAGCGTATTGGTTTTGCTTGGAGAGGGAGGGAGGGAGGGGGCTGGGGGCGGCTTCATGAAAGTGTTACCCCCATGGCAAAGCAAACGCCTGCCAGTGCAGAGAGCCGGAGTGTTATCGATCTCTTCCATCTGGGCACCGGATGTGAGGAGGTGGAGTGTGGGGGTGGTTGGACGGCGGTTGGGGGGGCGGCACAGCACAGGCGGGTGAATTTGGGGTGGGAGGAGGAGAAGAAAAAAAGGGCATCAGCCGAGCCCAGGGGAGCTAACTTGGGAGTTATCAACTTTTCACACCGCAACTCGTTTCGAACGTTTCACATACAGGCACCCAGCTCATCCGCCCTTAACCTCTTTTGTTGTGATGGTGGAAACAACGCTTCTCACTTCACCAACACTCATAGAGAACATTCACTTATCTTTTCACCGAGAAAACTTGGTGATAGAATGTTCTGTTTTGTAACTTTGTGTGTGTGTGTGTGTGTGTGTGTGTGTGTGTGTGTGTGTGTGTGTGTGTGTGTGTGTGTGTGTGTGTGTGTGTGTGCTTTGGTAAAGCCGTAGATGATAGATAGCTTGTTTACTGTGGGCTACGCAGTCGGAGGGGTTCCTGACCGCGAGTTGTTTTTGTTTTTTTTGCCCACCTGTCGTCTGTAAACTGTCTGCCGTCTCTCTCTGTGTTTGACTGAGTGTCTGGGCCGATGGAGTCGGTGCCAAGTTTCGCCGCTCAATCTGTGAAGACAGACGCATAGCGCGTCTAATGAAAATGATGAATGCATCACCTTACACTTGCAATGGGACTGCATGTCGCTGGTATTGACCTGTTAAATCCCTTACGGCTCACGTTATACACCTGGCTGAGTCTTTGTGTGTGTGTGTGTGTGTGTGTGTGTGTGTGTGTGTGCCTGAACAGTCTTTCTGTCTTTCACACACATTTACACACACACTTTCACTCTGTCTTTTACTCTCTCTCTCTCTCTCTCTCTCTCTCTCTCTCTCTCTCTCTCTCTCTCTCTCTCTCTCTCTCTCTCACTCACTCCCTGTATTTCTTTCACCCTTTCCCACCTTTTTCAAACTCTTTTCTCACTCAGTCTCTTGCTCTCTTTCTCTCTTCTTTTGTAACTGTAAGACCACTTTGATTTCTACTTTCACCCCAGGTCTACTTGGTGAAATAAGAGCTAAGCTCATGTGCTTTGTCATCGGCCAACAATAGAGGCCAGGCCAGTGCAGTGCAGCGGTGAAGCAGACGTGTGCCTTTTCATCATCCATCAGTGTGGTTTCTGCTCGCTAGCCGCCAAACCAACGCCTGCCTGTCTGACTGACTGCGTGGATGTGAATGGCGGATATCAAATATTCATGAGCGAGCAGTTAGCAGCTGAAGGGCAAGCCGAGTGTGGATAAGGCCTCGTTTGTTTGCCGAGATTTAGGGGGAGATTTGTAAAGTCTTCCTCTCTCATTAACAGTGGAGATAGCATGTGTGTGTCTGTGTGTGTGTGTGTGTGTGTGTGTGTGTGTGTGTGTGTGTGTGTGTGTGTGTGTGCGTGCGTGTGTGTGTGTGTGTGTGTGTGTGTGTGTGTGTGTGTGTGTGTGTGTGTGTGTGTGTTGTGCTGCAGCAGTGTGTATGTGCTGCTGTGTGGCTGATTCAGCATACCCGTATGTTTTCATATAGTTTGTTTGAGAGCAAAGATTTGCATGAATAGCTGTCATAAAGCTCAGCCATAAATCTTCCTCTCTCCTCCTTACCCTCTTTCTCTCTCCCCTCTTTCTCCCTCTCTCCCCTATCTCTTTCTCTCTCTCTCTCTCTCTCTCTCTCTCTCTGTCTCACTGTCTCTTGTATTTTTCTTGCTCCCTAATGGCTGCTGGTCTATCTGGCTAATTAAATAGCTTTCTCCCCATCACCCAGACTCACCTCACCCTCACCCTCACCTGCCCAGCCCAGACACTTAACACCCATCCTTAACTGCAGCCATTCGCTGTGCCCGACACTAACACAATTAGTGGCCTCTGGCCTTCTGCTTGTAAGTTTACTGCGGGGCGCTTCAGCCCAGGAAGACCTACATGAATGGGAGTGTATTTGCTGCAGTCTGTGGTCACCCTATTCAATGGGATTGATTAGCGGTTACGTACAGTAAAGCAGTGAGTCGGAGTTTATTTTACAGAAAAATCGTTTTTTTTTCTGTTGTATGTTGCAATTCAAACAGATGTCATAAGGGTAAAATAATATTCTGCACTATTCATGACATTTTGGCTTTGTTGTTTTTGTTATTGTTTCTTTGGAGGAGAAAAGGTCCAGCTGTTGTTGCCAAGGCCACAGAAAGAAAGAGAAGAAGGGGAATGAGTGAGGGAGTGATTGTGTGAAGTGGAGAGATAAACATAAAGGAATGTGAGGAGGCCAAGCCAAAAGGACAGAGTAAAGGAGACATGGAGAGAACCAGGGAGGAGAGAAAGACAGAAAGAGAGAGAAAGAGCGTGAAATAGAGTGTGAGAGAAAGAAAGAGAGAGAGAGAAAAAGAGAGGAAGAGAAGAAGAGGAAGACGAGAGAAACAGTAGGAAGCAAGCAGGTCATAACTCTATGTGTGTTTGCTGGTCTGAAATATATGGCCGGGAAGAACTGCAGCTGTCCTAAGGGACGGACCTAAGCTCACCGTTCTTATAGAATGAGATAACCGCTGTATATCAGACTCGGGCTGGATCGATAGCGCCGCTCCTCGGGACACACGGACACCCACGGGCCAGGCCATCCATTCTCAGCCACAGCGGGTCAGAGCCGGGCCCACTACTCCATAAAACACAGCCAACAGAACAAACTGCACTGCTACCATTCATCTCTCTACTCACTCGCCCATAGTCAATAGTCAATACAGGCAAATGGCCCCTGAGAGAGGAATTGGGTGAGAGAGAGGGCAATGGAGAGAGAGAGAGAGAGAGAGAGAGAGAGAGAGAGAGAGAGAGAGAGAGAGAGAGAGAGAGAGAGAGAGAGATGGAGAGAAACAGTGAGAAAGAGAAAGCAACTGAAAAAAAGCAATGGAGAGAATCAGTGAGAAAGAGAAAAGCAACTGCGAGACAGAGAGAGTGAGAGAAAGAGACAGAAGCCAATCTAATTCATGGACTACAGGGTCTCAGAGATGCCATTCTTTCTAAAGAGTGTGTGTCACGTCGATATAGGCATGAAAAACCTCACTGAGGTCCATAGCAGGCACTGGATCAATCAGTAGGAATTGCAGCCCAGAAAAGCCCACAAACGTTATCGCAGCAATTATTGCAGCCTGTGTTTCATTAAGA
>JAODXP020000016.1:22803526-22808526 GCA_027497455.2 Sardinella longiceps | reverse complement strand
AGTTGTAAGCTTGTCATAGGGCTGACAAAATGAGACAAAACATCTTGGAACATATTTGGTATATGTGTGTGTGTGTGTGTGTGTGTGTGTGTGTGTGTGTGTGTGTGTGTGTGTGTGTGGCTTGCTGGTTCAGGATGGGTCCTCTCCTCTCTGTACCCCATTATAATGCACCGACTGTCCCATTCATGCTCAGAGACTGATGGTGGTGGTAGAGCTCCATTGAAATCCAATCAGATCGAAAGGCGTGCGATTGATCCAGCAAGGGGTGTATTTTCTCTCACTAAGATGAAGAGCGGAGACATTTGTCTTGCCACCTGATTCGCTGAGTCTGGGTTCATATTGTAATTACTCTCTCTGAAAGCCTCTCCGATTGGACGAGCTCCAAGCCCAACCAATCAGCGTCTCAAATGAGAGGCCTCACACGCAGCCAAAAGCTACATTTAGCTTTGTACGAAATCTTTAGCATTACTTTCCAGGCGCCAGCTGGCTACTGTTCCTGACAACGCAGAAGAATGGTTTCTCTGTCTTCCCTAATTACTTCTCCCAGCGAGGAAGCTTTCCTGTGAATGCGAAAGAGCTGATAATTACTGACGAATAGAGTTAATGTTAAAGTCTATGAGATGCATTCTTTAAACTCCCACCCCTATATGAAAACTGCTGGTTTGACAGAACTGTGGAAGAAGCCCACAACTTCTCATTTTTGACATGTTTCATACCCCACGTAATCTGCATATGCCAGAAGTTCTTTAGGTTTTGGATTTTAAAGCTGTCAAGGTTGATTGTGAACCTCGCGTTAGCCGGGGTGTAACTTTGCGAGAGCACCTCAGGCGCCAGGGATGCGGGATCAGTGCGAAATTGGGTAAAACATGCACATCAAACAGACGTGATCAAAGTGCGGTGCTTGTTTTTTTATGTAACGCACATGTTTGATGCTGCCTGCTGAGCAGTGGAAGACGAGACAGATAAATCAGTCTCTCCCTCCCCAGCTCCTCGCTGTGGAACCCAGACACATATATGAGGGGAGGAAACTTCCGGAACAATCAGCATTGCTTCTAAATGAAAAGAAAAGAAGGAGGAAAAAAAAATCACATTCTCTACGCTGAATAAAACATCTATCATATTTTTCCTCTTTCTCTCTCCCTCTCTCTTTTCGTCACTTCTCAAAGTGCGAGGGGAAAAGTTTGGGAAACATTGATTGAGTTAAGAGTTGGCACTGTGATTGCCATTCATTCTCTCGTCTGCATTTCAGGAAGAGGCCATGACATGCAATCAGCCTTAGCTGATGGGCTCATACGAACACATAAAAGAAGACGGACTGAAAGGAGAGAAAGAGAGAGGAAAAGGGAGAGAGAGAGAAAGAGAAAGGGGTGGTGGGAGGGGGAAGAATGGTGTTTCCTTAGAGACAAGAGATGTTCAGCGGACTCAACCTCTTAAGCGAGCTGCAGATTTCTCTTGAGGCTAAATCCATGCTGAGCTCTACATCAAGTCAAGGCAGTCAAACAGTCACCCCTGATATGTCCGTCCAGCGCCTCTCTCTCATCACAGGAGCAGAACGGGTACTTGGCCTTGACAGTGGTAGCCTAGGTGATGATGAGAGTGGTGAGGGGCTGTTGAAGAGGGAGGGGAGGGGAGGGGGCTGGGGGACTGCAGCTATAGGATGGAGAGTTGAGATGGAGGGGAGTAGAGTAGAGTAGAGTAGGGTGGGATGGGATGGGATGGGATGGTTAAGATGAAGAGTCAATAAGCCAGGGTCTCATCATCAGAGGCAGTCACTGCCCAAGACAGTGTTGTATACGTGCTGTGCTCCAACACACAGAAACCTTTTGGCTTTGTTAGGGTTTTTTATTTTATACATTTTTCAAATTCATATCTATCTATCTTTTTATTGTTTTTTTGGAGGAGCAAAAGCAATACAGAACAGAAAGTTTTTTTTATTTTTTATTTGGAACTCTAAAGGGCTCTGTGCCATGTTTTGATATGAGCCTAGAGCCCTGAGTTGGGTAAAGCCAACTAAACCTGAGGCAAAAGCCTAGGCGTAGAGCGCAGCAGCTGTGGCATCACCAATGCTTGTCCCTTCCCAAGGCCTGTCTTCATCACTATCTGCCAGAGAAAGAAAGTATGAAAGAGAGAGAGAGAGAGAGAGAGAGAGAGAGGTGGAAATTTTCTTGTGGTCTTGTGGTACTAGTAAAAAACAACAGTTTCAAAGACTGTTGCTTCAGTAAAGCCCCAAACCTCACTGGCCCATCAGTGGTGGATTAAACTTAAGACATTCATTTACTTCCTCACTACACGCTACATGCTAATGCACACCACTGCCTACAAAAACGTTACACGCTAAAACATGACACTGCCTATAAAAACACTACACACAAACACATGACACTGCCTACAAAAACGCTACATGGTAACGCACAACATTGCCTACAAAAAAGCTGCACGCTAAAATGACACTGCCAACAAAATCGCTACACGCAAACACGCAAAACACTGGCTACAAAAACGCTACATGCTAACGGACGACACTGCCTAAAGATGCAGACCGCAGCCTCACGGCCACTCTCTCTCTCTCTCTCTCTCTCTCTCTCTCTCTCTCTCTCTCTCTCTCTCTCTCTCTCTCTCTCTCTCTCTCTCTCTCTCTGGCAGTCCTCATAAATGCAGATAATAGCAGCGACACAGAATGCTCCAGAGACTGGAGGAAGCGAGGAGGGGGAGAGAGGGAGGGAGAGGGAGAGAGAGAGAGAGAGAGGAGGGAGGGAGGAGTGGCACCATTTCTGGCAGGGAGCGCAGAGTGGTTAAGCGGAGTTCTTATCGAGGCGGTGGCTCCGGCATGGTGGAAGAGACTAGAGGTTATCAGCGATGGGTGAGGAGCGCGCGCCTGTCCTCTCATTAATGTTACATGCTGTGGGGGAAAGGGAAGGGAGGATGAGGGGTGGAGGGAGGGAGGGAGGGAGGGAGGAGAGGAGGGTGAGGGGTGGGAAAGGCAGCCTTCTCTGGAGAGGCCATTAGCAGGCTGAAGAGACAGCGCAGGCAGCTTTGAATATTAGCCGGGGAGAGGGAAAAATGTGTTTCTCTCGCCTCCTCTCTATCTCATAAGCACAGACATACACACACACACACACACACACACACACACACACAGACACACACATATATATACACACACACACACATCTGTTGTTTTCCCTTCTTCTGTATCCATTTGCTTATTCTGTGGCCATTTCCCCTTTCGCCTCACTCCATTCTTTGCCATCTCTCTATAGTTACAAACACAATCATGGCTCAAAACAAATGCATACCAATACACACACACACAGACACACACACACACACACACACACACACACACACACACACACACACACACACACACTCATACACCAAAGTGGGTTGGGCATTGTTTGCCTGTGTCAAACTCTCAGTTTAAAAATAAAGGCCTCCCACCGGACTGAAGTACACACAGTCAACAAATAGCAGCCCATTACAAAACATAGCCAATCTGCTGACAGCTACATCCCTCTCTCTTGTTCTCCCTGCTGCCGCTGAAATGTATGCAATAAACATCAGCCATGTCAAATGGGAACTGTTACTTGAGGAGGCTTACATGGCAACCCTGGGGCCTTAAATCTCTGAGCATTAAGTGTTTGTCTGATGTTTAAGCTGCCTACAAAAAGCAAATGAAAAAAGAACTAACACCTTACAGTTATCACAGCTCTCTCTCTCTCTCTCTCTCTCTCTCTCTCTCTCTCTCTCTCTCTCTCTCTCTCTCTCTCTCTCTCTCTCTCTCCTCTCTCTCTCTGCCTCTATTTCTCACTAGCTCATCACCTTTCAAGAGGAATTATGCCAGCCTTTTATAGAAACCAAAAAGTGTGTGTGTGTATGAGATGTGGCATTGACTTTTTCACTCTGGAGAAAACAAAGATTGTCCTGACTCATTCCCAGTGACGTAAAGAGCTCGCACCAAGCCGTCAAAACAGCAAGAGATCACAGTCTTTTCTTCTGTCTTCTTTCCTGTTTCAATGATACTAAAAATGAGAGACATTTGACCAAAGAGAAAAAGGTGCCCTTACAAATCCCCTCTATTATTTCGTGTTCATTTCCTCAAAATGTGGGCCACATTTGCTGTGTAAGGTGGTGTTAGGTGATTACCCGCTTTATCAGAGAAATCATGGGAGAGCTCTGGAAGATTGGGGGAGTGACAAGGAGGAGACGCAAGCTGGAGACACGGGCGATTCAAGACAGGAGCGCGTGGTGCGGAATACAAAGGGGGATGGAGGAGCTGATTGGCTATTCTGTTCAGGTAGCTGCTTAGCGCTGTTGGTGAGAGAGACTTCTGATTGGTGATCAAGGCCTCACACATGCACACACACTCATCACACACTCACTCTCGTAAACACACACACACTTAGACACACTCTCTAAATCTCACAAACATACACACTTACGCTCTCATTCACTCACAAATACATAAACACACACACACACACACACACACACACACAAATATAAACACAAAATCTCTGTCCTCCACTCTCTCTCTCTCTCTCTCACCCACACACACACACACACACACACACACACACACACAAACGCGTCTATTTCAAAACAAATGAACAAGCTCAACCATTATAACTTGCAAGTTGCTTTACTTGTTGCTTTTGTGATTCAATTTTCATCCCATAATCACAATCAGAAAACTTTATTTGGCTCAAAATGAACAAGTTAGTGTGACAGTTACCAGTCTCACAAAAGACACTGGAGAAACTGTTGGGTCGCACACTGAGGAGTGCCCTGGAAAGCACATTGATCTGTCTGATGCAGTACAAAACTCACATAACATTGCTGTTACCATTGCCATTAAAGGGACACCAGGCAACGTTTTACTGTTAATTTACCAGCCTCGAAGTCACTTCGATGATTAAATGGTTAATTACGAGGTGACTGATGCCTATATCGTCATTCACGGTAATCCCACTTGCAGAATAACTGGTGGCGGGTCCACG
>JAODXP020000016.1:22793526-22796026 GCA_027497455.2 Sardinella longiceps | reverse complement strand
GTAGCGACAAAAAGCTCCGGCGTGTAACAAGGGCAGATTTAAAGCATATCAAGCCAAGCGTGTGAAGTTGATCAGGGCCCTGTGCCGGATGTCAGCCGGTGGTCCCTTACTATATCCCACAGGGCTCCATTAGAGTGACTGCAAGGTGGGCTGGTGCCAAGGCCATGGAATGACTCATACTGTAACAAGACTCTTGGGCAGTTAGCTTGTAAAGCAAGGCAGAGGCTGGAGGGAAGTGGTGGTGGTTGTGAGGGACTTCGGGGAGGTGTGTGTGTGTGTGTGTGTGTGTGTGTGTGTGTGTGTGTGTGTGTGTGTGTGTGTGTGTGTGTGTGTGTGTGTGTGTGTGTGTGTGTGTGAGGTGGTCGGGGGGGGGGGGGGGTGTACATGTCACTGTGCTGAGGAATGAAATGGGGGGGTTCTGGAAAAAGTTTGGAGTTGGAGGCAAAGTTTGGTGGGTTTGCTAGCCCAGGCAGTGGCTGTGGCGTTAGCAGCAGGGAGTGTGTCATTAGTGGAGCACTAGCACTGCCGGCCGGCCGGCCGGAATGATGACACTGGCAGGTCCGGGGGTGGGGGCGGGAGGGGGCTCCCGTTGAGTCACAGGTCTGAGCCACTGCTAGACAGTTGGAGGACTGAGCTCCACCACCCCTAACAGCGCTCATGGTGTTATCCCACTCTCTCTCTCTCTCTCTTTCTCTCTCTCTCTCTCTCTCTCTCTCTCTCTCTCTCTGTGTCTCTCTTTCTCTCTGTTTTCTCTTTCTTGTTTTTATTTCTTAGCCTAGATTGCAGACTCTTCCTACATCCCCACCCACCCACCAGGCCCAGCAACCCCCCCACCCTGGGCCTCCTCTACATGATCAGCTGTTGGTTCTGTGCTATGGCTCCTGCCTGGTGTTCGATCTGCAGCAGCACACAGCCTCCCAGCTATGTTATTTGAATTCTCGCTAATTATTATTTCTCATTATCCCTGCACACAAACCCCGTAACGGATGAGCAACCCGGCTCTCCACGCGCCAACCGTGGCGAACAGGTGTTTGTGCCGAGGTGAACAGGGCACCCCTGGGTACCGCCTAACGATTCCTCACCGCTGGCCTGCTGCGTCTTAGTGATGGAGGGCCCTGTGGCTTAAGCTCATAATACCACATTGTACATCACCATTACCAACACCCCCTCCCAGCACCTCCAACACACACACATACATGCATAGACACACACACACACACACACACACACACACACACACACACACACACACTCTGTCTCTCTCTACGGGAGCCTGAGGTTGAGATGCTGAGTCTGTGCTTCTGCTGCAGCATCTGTGTTTCCCTGACGACATGGGAGCAGCTCATACATCAGGGTAACCCCGCAAACCAAGGCCTGGAGAGAGGGGAGGGGTTTAGAGGGTTGGCAACAGCTTTACCTGCCTGCCTTGCTGCCGAGGTCCTGACTCTCTCCTCCTCCTCCTCCTCCTCCTCCTCCTCCTCCACAATCCTCTCATTAATCTGCTTATCGATTTGTTTTATGATTAAATTCTTTTCATTTTCATCCCCCTTGTAATCTCATCCCACCCCCAGCTAGATGTACTGTAGATTCTAATGAAGAGAATCTAATGAAAGGTTGATGACTTTTGCCAAGTGCGTTTGTGGAGGCGGTGATGTGTGGACAAAAAAAAAGAAAAAGGTATCACTGGGACACTTCGGTAGCTATGGGGAGCAGGTTGCTCGGAGTTTATCAAGAGTGAGGTGGTGGGTTGTGGCGTCGTACTTCCTTACTGTCGCTCTCGCTGCGTTTGTCAGACGGGGGGAGAGATAAGCGTAGAGAGACTCTGAGATTTTCCGATGTTCAGCGGCAGTTGAGGCAGGCTATAAATAATTGACACCTCTGCTGCTAATATTCCTGGGAAGAGTGGGTGTTCATTAAAGATGATGTGCTCTTGGGCCTTCGAGAAAAAAGGACTTTATTTTGGCAGAATTAAAAATTTATCCATTTGTTGTCCAGGGGGTTGCTAGTCTTTCCGAGAAAGAAAAGGAAGAAACAGCGTGTGTGCAGCCATATTCTTTGGAACTCACTCAAGAGTCCCTGCCTACCTGTCATACACACTGCAAAAGCCTCAGAGATATGCATGGCTAACACACAACTTCCTTCCTCAGCATGTGTCTGCCATGTCTCCAGTACACGTTCACATCTCTCTCTCTCTCTCTCTCTCTCTCTCTCTCTCTCTCTCTCTCTCTCTCTCTCTCTCTCTCTCTCTCTCTCTCTCTCTCTCTCTCTCTCTCTCTCTTTCTCTGGCTCCCTCTCTAACTTTCACAGTCCTTCATTATTCTCCTTCCTCTCCTCTTCCCTTGTTCATTCCAACCAAACCCCCTCCCTCTTTCCCCTCGTTTGTCTCTCCCTCGTTCTCTCACCGGATCTATTTGTGTTCCAGGTCCTCTGTGCCAATAATTCTCCCACTGGTCATGATAAATAATTGAGTCTGTTTGAGGAGGAGGACGGATGCAGCCAG
>JAODXP020000016.1:22786026-22791026 GCA_027497455.2 Sardinella longiceps | reverse complement strand
GCCTAAGTAGGCCTAATCATTGAAAAGCTGTTATTATTACTTAGACCAAGTTAATGGGTTATCAGAGAAGCCGTGAATACCCCATTCAGAATATAATTGTACAATGGATCCCAAGAAAGAGCTTAATTGCAGATAAAGACTAAGAATGAGAATATTTCTGTGGTATTGGCATGGGCAGACAAGCGAGCAGTAAAATGGAATTAAGAGAAGATACTTCTCCTGTTTTTCAAGAATCTTGGAGTTTTAAGCGAAAAGAGCCAAGGGCGGTTGAGGAGTTTTTACTGCTCCCGACACTTTCATAGCTCTCTCGGCTTTAATGTCGCCATTAAACACTCCACTCCTGCGCACGGTGAGAAACACCCCTCAATCCTCTGAAGTTATTAAGCGCCGCCGTTCAATTACGCATCTTGGACCATTTCTGTCTCCTGTGAATTTAACGGGGCTTTCCCCCACCACCGCATGTAATCAATCCCCAGCCATTTTATATCCCCCAACTCGTCTCCTATGTAATTTCATGTGTAGATATAGGAGTGAGTAAATGCTGCCGTAACTTACAGCTGCACATTACAGTCCGAGTGGCAATTTACTGCAGAGGCTAACCTTTAGCCTAGCTCTAATCCCAGCTATTAGGAGATACTGGGACCAAATGGTTATTACAGATTCCAGAAAGTGGAATTAGCCGCTAGGATGGCCTCGGACATTACAAAGATAGGTGGAGGGAAAAAAAGAAAAAAAAAAATACCTCGGACCAACATCTCAAAATTGACAGAACACTGCACCCAAGAGAGATAAATCTAATCAAAAGAGGGTGCCAATCCATTCACCTCCGCAACTGTTTCAGGGACATGACATTCCACCAGATGCCACCAATCATTTACCAACACAATCAGCGTGCAGACATTCGATGACCTCCACATTATTGTCCTTTAGCTCTCTGCATTATCGTTGTTTGCTCAACCCTGGACTTGAGGTTGAGAGGATTCAGGGTGAGGTAGACAGGCGCTGTGTAGCTTTTCTTTCTCTATCATTTTTATTTATTTATTTATTTATTTATTTATCTTTTGTCGGGGCCCAGATATTGAGATCAAAGCGAGGCGAGGTGCCCGGTGTGAGGCAGGGGCCCTGCAGCTCAGAGTCAATAAACTGTCGATGATGAGTTTGTGTTCTTCTCTCGCGCGGAGGTCATTCCCCGAGCAGCCAGCTTGAAGAGGGTAATTATGCCCCCTAGACACCACACACTTTTTATTTCATATTGCACTCGACTCTCTCTCTCTCTCTCTCTCTCTCTCTCTCTCTCTCTCTCTTTCTCTCTCTCTCTCTCTCTCACTATTTTTCTCTCTCTCTCTCTGTCTTGCTCTCTCTCTCACTATTTCTCTCTCTTTTATTCTCAACCTTTCTCTCTTTTTCTCTCTCTCTCCCTCTCTCATGTTTCTATTTCTCTCAGAGGAGGATGTCACAAGGGCCCTCTGAAACATATGATAATGAGCCAAATAGCCCTGAGAGAGAGAGAGAGAGAGAGAGAGAGAGCGAGAGAGAGTTAAGTCAAGACAAGAGAGAGAGAGATAGAAGCAGTTTAAGATCGCTACCGCATAGCATTATCTCCAGGCTCTCCATATTTATTCATGACGCTTAGAAAGAGGCTTTATGGAGGGGCCAGCTAGCGCCAGAGATTAGCGTGCTTTCCAGTCGCTCGGTGAATCACTGTGCTCAGAAGTGGCTCTGCTCTTTCAGAGACGCTGAGAGCCCTGTGGCGTTAGCTCCGGATCATCCCTGTTGTCGTCGTCAAACAGGGCTTCCTCTTTGTGTCTTCAGTGTTACTAAATAGGTTAGGAGGTGAGCCATGCTTCCTTAGTGCGTGTGTGTGAGGTTGGGGGGGGGGGTACTCCTGGATTGCCACTGGGTGCATGGACGGCATAAGCACGGACCCTTCAGAACCAAGGCTCAGCTAAATGGAGGTGGGCTTTAGACAGTCGTGGTTCACCAGATGTTGGTGCAGGACTCAGCACTCCAGAGCAATAAACAAGAGCCTGGTGTTTAGGCTATGCACAGAGAGAGAGAGAGAGAGAGCGAGAGAGAGAGAGAGAGAGAGCAGAAACAGATGAGAGGCAGATTGATTTCTACAGTAGAACATAACAAAGTCCCATGTTTCAATAGCCTATATGATGCTAATTGGCACCATTGCTGGCCCCCTCTGTTCCCCTTGCCGTCAGCATTGATTAGTTTGCCGAATGCTCAGGGGTTGCAACCAACCTTGAAATCAAAGACTCAAAAGGTACCCTTGAAGTGAACACTATCACTTTGACAGATTTGAAATAGCACAAGGACTGATTAAGGACTGTCTTCTCAAAAGGGAAAAGGCATCATGTTCAAGACCCACAGATGTCTGCATGCAACCATCTTCTCCCCTCGGCATGATTTACTTTTAGTGTAACTCCACATGAAATCCATGTGTTTGAAATAGTTTGACAGTACAGCGTGCAAATGCGCTTTGAAGCACAAATTTGACACATATCCTAAATTAGTAATCAGTGCACTTGGAGTGACCTCCTGTGTTAGCGGCCTTAACACAAGCAAATAGAACGAAAGCAACTCAAAACATATTGTACATGGGTTGATGAAAACAAGACAGATGAAATCAACTGGTGCAATCTCATAGTAAGTAAGTGTATAAATAAATAAAACATTTATTAATCTAGCTGTGCTTCAGCACAACTGACTAATCAAAGCTCAAATTAGCCACAAAAACAAACAATCAAACAGACACATGCCCCAAGTTTAGCAGTGCTAAGTCGCATAGGCGTACAGCCAATCATTGTCAAGGGACAGCCCTGCGCTATCCCAGCAAGTACGCCACACAGTTCCCCCAGCACACAGCTGAGCACCATAAATCTGCAGCCCTTTTTGCGAGTAAATCACCAGTGTGGCCGCGCTAAATCAGCGTCGTTTGAAAAGAGGGGCGGCCATTTTGAATTGCAGTGATTATGCTAATCTGGTGACAGGGGAGCATCCTGTTGATGGAGTGGTACATTAATATTTAGAGGCAGTGTCTCAGCATGGGACTCACCAAGCTGTGTATAACTCTGTGTGTGTGTGTGTGTGTGTGTGTGTGTGTGTGTGTGTGTGTGTGTGTGTGTGTGTGTGCGTGCAAGTCCTGGCTCTGTTAGGAGTACCCAATGCAGATCCTTTTAGTCGAACCCCTTCCTGTTTTGATGTAGTGCAAATCATTCAATTACTGTTTCGCATGCATATTGATCCATTTATTATTAAGCGAGTCTGGTAATTGGCTGGGTCTTGGCTGGGCTCCTCCAGCACTGCTGGTGATCGGGCACAGAGAACAGGGTCACAGCATGGGGTAAAAGACCAACACTCTCCGCTCCACAGCCTGTTACAGACGGCGACAGCACGGGGTGGAGGAAAAGAGGAAAACAGCATCGCATAGAATTTTTAACAAGTTTAGACAGCTTTCAGAATTAAGGCAGTAAGAGGAAAAGGGGGGTTGCTTTGTTTTTTTTTCTTTTTTTTTTTTTACTTTTACTGTGTGTCTGTGTGTGTGCGAGAGTGTGTGTGTGTATGTGTGTGTGTGTGTGTGTGTGTGTGTGTGTGTGTGTGTGTGTGTGTGGTGGTGGTGAGTCCAACAGCATTAATGGAACTCTGCTGCGAGCCGAGCTCTCTGTCAAACAGCAAAGTGGCTTTGATGTGTGTGACTGACACTATCGGGCTCCCTGTGAGACGCCGCCATTGTGTCCGGCGAGGTGACAGCCAGAGGCGGCCTGTCCAAGTTAGCACTGCTGAAGAGACAGACAGAGAGAGACAGACAGACAGACTCACAACAGCAGAGAGGAAGAGGAGGAGAAGGAGAAAAGAAGCAGAAGGGAAGAAGAGGAGGAGGAGGAGGAGGAGAGTAGGGCGATGGCACAGCACAGAACACCCCGGGGTGCCTCTCCGCCTTCTTAGTGTATGTCGACTGCACAGTCGACACAGTCTGGCAGCGAATGAGGACGGGATTGTGACTGCTCCCCTGCGCTCCTGTCATCTGCAAGGGTGGGTTTCTGTCAGCCATTACGGTACAGTAGTGCATTAACCAGTCTCTTGATTTAGCAGCTGGTGAATGATATTACGGCAGCGCGAATCAAAGGAGGAAAGATGAGGACAGCAATATAGCTCAGGCCAGATAATTATTATTAAAATATGCCATCGCTGTCACTTTGCTGGATATCAGAATGACAGCTAGGATTATTTGATTTCACCGAGAGAATCTCTGAATTTCTACAGCCTATATTCTTACGTGGATGGGAATGAGGTGGGGGGAGGGGTTGGCATGTGATTGTCCAATTGGGATGATGGGAGAAAAGTATGTGAGAAAGAAAATTCAGAGAGGGCAAAAGGAGAGAGAGAGAGTTTGTGTGTCTGTGGTCTGTGTGTGTTGATGTGTTTCAGAAAAGAGAGAGAGAGAATATTAAAGGGGCGGAAAAAAAGAGAGCAACAGGGAGCTGGAGAGGGACGGTATTTACCTGTTCCAGATTTGACAGCGGGGCTCGGAGGCGGAGAGCTTCCTCGGTGGCGTGGAGTGACATGTGACGTCTTGGCATTTAATTAACCCAGTGGGGGCCAAAAACACCCCTGCCGACTCCACACAATTACCGCCCTTGACGTGGCCCAGATTTTCCCATCCGAAGCCGTTTTCCCCATCCCCAATAAGCCTGGCAAACAAACAAAGACATTACACGCGCCATTTTCTTCGAGCCCACCAGCGGTTTGCCCTGCGAGGAGGCGAGTGTCACGGAATTCGAAAACGTGTCCGAAGCTCAGCGGCCCTTCCGCCGTTGTTTATTTAAAGTCCCATTTCCTGATCTAATGGGAATGCAGGACTGCTAATGGTGCATTTCAATACTTCCATTCTGGAGCAATGATTGGAAAAGCCACAATGGCCTTTGAATAATGCTGTGAGGTGCTAGGACTCGAAGTTAATCAGCATCAGCACATCAACACACACACACACA
>JAODXP020000016.1:22776026-22781026 GCA_027497455.2 Sardinella longiceps | reverse complement strand
CTTTCACCTCTCAATGGTCCCCCATGCCAAACCCACAACAGGAGGAAGTAATTTAGCTTGCTGAGTCATCAGGTCTGGAAGAGTTAGTTGTGCTGGCATGTACATGTGTTCTGATTTCTCTCTCTGACATTTCTTTCTCTTTTTGGAAACTTTCCATTCTGACAAGGCCATTGTGAGCATTTATTTATTTATTTATCTGTCTATTGTTTGGCTTGACCACCATTCTGACCAGTGTGTAATAGGCCATTTATGCTCTCTGTAAAGATTTCAGTGGGCGGATATAAAATTCTAAATCAGCTAAATCATTCTAAATCATTGAAAATGACATTTTGTGTTGACTTGCAGAAGATCTGTCTTTCCTGCATCATACAAATAGCCATTATCCTCATAATGGACTCCAATGTGGTGGATACATTAAATTTGAAATGAATAATCAAAAAAATGACAAATGAGGTTACAGACATCAGTCAAAGACACATTCAGTCCATCCAACATTCTCAGCAGTCATGCATGTTTGTGTTCGTCCTCATCAGTTTGATTATTCATTTCAGTTACCATCAGCCCAACTGCTCAGATGCTGTCAATCAAAGTCATTCTGTCCATCAACACCAAGCAATCTTTAACTTAGCTTCTCCTCTCCTTCCAGGCATGATAGTATTCAGGAGAGAGGGAGAAAAAAAAAGTAATGAAATATAGAGAAGTGTGATTAAATAGGGATTAAACTAAAAATTCAAATTTCTCTTCTTGTTGAAATAGCCTGGAACTCATGAAGGTTGATGAAAATACATGTTCCAAGTTATATTGTGTATCCCTGTGTGCCCGTCCCTGCTTTCTAGCTGAAGCTGGGAATTTGCCTATAATCAGGTATAATCCCCACCACCCTACCCGAGCCCATGGGAAAAAATAGTGCTCTATTTTGTTTTTTTAACTGTAAGCCCTGCTTGTCATGTGTCAGACACAGCTGCAGGCTCTCATCACCCCAAACCACCACTATGCTGCAGACTCATGCAACTGACTCATGCAACTGCTCTAATCGTGTTTTATACATTACTAGACAAATACGCTAATACACTTCGATCGGTCCAGAACTGGGCTACTCACTTTATTATGTATCCAGGGGTGAGGCCAGGGTTCTATTACGTTCTATTAGTAGCACCACCCTAACCTTTGTTATACGGTAACACGGCATCTCTCTATCATGGCTGTCTGTCTGTCTGTCTGCTGGAGTTGGTAGGAGTGTGTGGGTGTGGGAGTGGGTACATAAAACCTTATACGGTAACACTTGCATGAAGGAGCGGCATCTCTCTATCATGGCTGTCTGTCTGTCTGTCTGTCTGTCTGTCTGTCTGTCTGTCTGCTGGAGTTGGTAGGAGTGTGTGGGTGTGGGAGTGGGTACATAAAACCTTATACGGTAACACTTGCATGAAGGAGCGGCATCTCTCTATCATGGCTGTTTGTCTGTCTGTCTGTCTGTCTGCTGGAGTTGGTAGGAGTGGGTGGGTGTGGGAGTGGGTACATAAAACCTTATACGGTAACACTTGCATGAAGGAGCGGCATCTTTTTTATCATGGCTGTCTGTCTGTCTGTCTGTCTGTCTGTCTGCTGGTGGTAGGAGTGTGTGGGTGTGGGTGTGTGAGTGGGAGTGGGAGTGGGTACGTTTCAATAGGAGATCTCAGTGCTACACAGGGAGAGGAAGAGAGATATGGAAATGAACAGGGAGAGGCCCAGGCAGGCTGGCAAAGACAGGTAGATGGATAGATCAAAGAGTTTTTTTACCTCTCTCTCTCTCTCTCTCTCTCTCTCTCTCTCTCTCTCTCTCTCTCTCTTTTGTTCTCCTGCTCTCACTTTCGTCTCTCTTTTCTTTATATTGGGTCTGATCTCGACACGAATCCTGCTTTTCATCAGGTTTGCGCATGCTGTTCGCTGGACAATGTGATTGAAGTGATTGTTCGGCTGGGGCATGTTGGGCTGACCCCACCTCCCTGACATACCATCTCTCTCTCTCTCTCTCTCTCTCTCTCTCTCTCTCTCTCTCTCTCTCTCTCTCTCTCTCTCTCTCTCTCTCTCTCTCTCTCTCTCTCTCTCTCTCTCTCTCTCTCTCTCTTTCTTTCTTCAGACTATCTTTTATTTGGATGTAATCAGTCAGAGGAATACGCTAGTGCCCAAGGCTTGGAGGAATATCTCTCTCTTTTTTATTTTCTTTTTATTATTGATCAATGCCCCCCATTCTAACGCTCTTCTCTCCCTTCTTCTTTGTTTCCTAGCTGTCCTTCAAGTGTCCATCTCGTTGAGCAAGGTTGAGCTGAGCGTGGGCGAATCCAAGTTCTTCACATGCACAGGTACAGTATATACACCTTTTAAAGGAGGAATCCGAATGTAGATCAATCCATAGCCCTGTTGTTCAAACTCAACAAGTGCTGTAGGCAGGAAAAAGAGTGAGAATTTGATACAACATAAACCGAGTAGTGAACCGGCAACTAACTAGTGAATGGGGCATAACAACTTACTTTCAGTTTCATTTCATTATGCCCCATTCAGTCAGCATTAGTAATCGGTTTGTCATTAGGTCTATGTAGCATCAACATTTCTCGCTCTCTTTCTTAAAGACTGGTACCTGGAACAGCAGGGCTATTGACTGATTCACTGCAGATTTTTATTTCATTATCACGCCCAGTCCCTGTCTCTCAGTGTCTTTATCCATTGCTCTGACTTGCTCCTGATTTGCATATCAGCACTGATCATAATTCATCAGTTAGGGCCTCCACCTGACAGTTCCAACAGCATTGCGGAGCACTTCCGAATTGCACAATAGCGTTTGTTTCGACAGACAGCGACAGCAGAGTTCGGCACTGATGTGGGGGGTTGTATTGAAAACAAAGGAATAGAATGGAGTAGCATTTTGTCGGAGCCAGTGTGCGGACGAGCTTAGCTTCAACTCGAGTGATTTTGTCAATCAGCCCCCCTCAGTGGCCCCACGCAGCTCTAAGATTTTGACCATCCCTCTCCAGGCATGTCTGACTATCCGCTCCACTCAGCCGGAGCCCATCTAAGTCATTATCTGATGCGCCTGCCCTGAACTCATTCCTCTGGCTAGAGCAGTTTGCCTTTCCTGTAGCGTGTTACCTCACAGGAGCGCTTGCTTTTAACGACAGCAATAACTTAAACTTGATTTTAATGACAGCAATTAAAAAAAATAAATAAAAGGGTTATAAAAATTGAATGTAGCAACTTGGTGTATAATTCAGGACAATTACTTAGGAATGCACAACCATTCCAACAACACATTTTCTCACACCTTTTTTTTTTTTTTTGCACCAAACATCAAACAGCAACAACAAAAGATCTAGCAATGGTTCATCTCAGGTCATACATGCATTATGTAGTACAGCAGTTTTGCTCTTTCAGAAACTCAGCTCCTCCAAAGTTCAGCTCCTCCACCAGCACTGGAGAAGTTTTTTTTTTTTTTGCTCCAGTCCATGCAGGGATTACCCAGCAATGCTGACTCTCTGGACCCTGGCGGCACGTCTCGGGGCCCATAAGCTCCATCTTCCCTGGCTGGAGGAGCCGGAGGCGCTACGTCCCCAGTGAGGGCGCCAGGCGAGCAGAGGCCAGAGAGCGAAGAGCGGAGAGCGTGCGTCCGTGGGTGGAGGGGCAGGGAGATTATGGCGGGTTAAATCAGGTTGGGGCCCCAGGCTTTATGTTTTCCACATGGATGGGCTTCACCACCTCACCCCTCCCTCCCTCCCTCCCTCCCTACCACAGCAGAGCAATGCCCTTCCCTTCCCTCCCCTGTCCTTCCACACACAGCTAGAGCAGGTAGGGAGCTGACATGCTGCTATTGTGGAGGAGGAGGAGGAGGAGGAGGAAGAGGTGGAGGGGAGAGAGGATGATCCACGCTGACCCCTTCTGGAGTAAAGCCAGAGTGTGTTGCAGCAAAGAAAATCTCTCTCTCTCTCTCTCTCTCTCTCTCTCTCTCTCTCTCTCTCTCTCTCTATCTCTCTCTCTTCTTTCTCCCTCTCTCCCTCACTTCCTCTCTCTCACACAGTCTCTTTCTTTCCCACTCTCTCTCTCTCTCTCTCTCTCTCTCTCTCTCTCTCTCTCTCTCTCTCTCTCTCTCTCTCTCTCTTGCCCCCTCTCCCTCTCCCTGTGAGAGCGACGCTGACGGCTAACACCCTTGAAGCGTGGAGGTCAAACGCCCCCGGAGCCCCGAGCGAGCCGTGACGGCGGTGGGGTTGGGCGCGGATCCTTGTCAGATGCCGGCGGCGGCTGCATGAAGGGCAGGAAGCCAGCAGGAGGCACTGATAAAGACCCCTGGCCAACTCCACACTCACTAACAACTAAGTCACTAACAGCAAAACTCCTGACTGATGGGGAGACCCAATATCAAGACAAGATAAGATAACACGAGATAAGATAGCACTTGATTCAACCTGTAGGAAATTCAAGCTACTGTATATTAAAAACAGGAGAAAGAGTCAACTGGTGAAAGTAGAATAAAGTGTACAAGTAAACAAAACAGAGAGACATGGAGCTCTAGGGATATACTGCCAGTTTTTCCGACACCGAAAGTGGGGTCAAAAGAGGAAATTCCGATCAAAATGACTTTTTATCTTTGAATTTATCACTCTTACTTTATTTTTTCAGCTTCCTCTTTATGATAAAGCATATTATGATTTTGAAGCAGAAGTGCTGTATATAGCCAAAGAAATCATAGTGGAAGTCAAGTTACTGTAATAGTAAGTAAGGTCTATAAGACAAACGCATCAAAACATGATAGAAATCAATCAGATTTATCATTGTCTGTACGTGGATGAGTGCTTTTGCAACACAAATGAGGCAAAACATGATAAAAATCAATCAGATTTATTGTCTGTGCATGGATGGGTGTGCTTGTCCAACACAACTGAGGCATTCATTGAATCTACTGGAGTAACTGCCGCTGAGGTGTTGACACAGGGGAAGAAGGGATGAGGTGGAAGTAAGAACAGTCCGACGCAGAA
>JAODXP020000016.1:22766026-22768526 GCA_027497455.2 Sardinella longiceps | reverse complement strand
TTGAGTTGAACCAGATGACGCAGAGACACATTGCTGGTGGGGAATTGGTACATTTGTTTGACCTCATTATTGTGAATGGGAATTTTTCTGATAAATAGAATCATTTATTATGTCCCTATTCCCTGCATGTTACAGACTGTTTGATTAGAGATAAACAGGTATTGGGGGCCAAGCAGAAAAGTTACCTTTTTAGTGTTTCTACCTTTTCTTTTTTGACATCATAAACTCTAGTCCACTGACATGAAACTGCTTTTGGGCACTAAAGGTCACCTCTCTGACTTAGATACATCTGCTTGGCCCCCCTCATTGCTGCTTGCAGCAATATTTTATGAGGTGTTTGTAAAAAGAAAATGTAAATTTGGAAAAACTCTGGATTTCTAGTTGACAAAAGATGTTCCCACATCCCTACATTTCCTAGCCCAAGCCATAATAAATGTGGGAACACATACTGGTTTGGGTGGGGGAGTGTTGCATTGTAGTCAGACGTTCGGGAGTGACAGAGATTGCTTTGGGGCTTGGGCGGTTAGTGTTCACTTCTTCACTGTGATAATGCAACAAATCTGTTTGGCCCCCCTCATCGTCGCTTGTGACTATGTTTTATTAATTTTATTTTGTGTGTATGGTTTCTTTTTTGTTTTGTTTGTTTTTGCTTTCTTTTGTTTGCTTGGCTTAGTTTAACTTGATTGATGTCGGTAGGAGTAGAAAGAGTGAGAGAGTTCTCAAAGACGGTCTTCTTTAGGGACATTGAGTTGAAGCAGATGCTGGTATACACATTGCTTTTGACCTCATTGTGACCTCATTGTTGTGAATGTGAATTTTTCTGAAGTCTTCTCTATCTGCTGCTGATAAACACAAATTTAAAAAAGAAAAAAAAAAACTCTTTCTGCGATTGTAACTCATGCCGTCATGTCTTCCTGTGTCCTGCAGAGAAGCTGACGTTCCGTGAGGTCAAGTCGCCGCAGGAGTTCCGTCAGGGCTCAGTGGCCGAGGTGGTGTGTGATGTCACCAGCTCCCCAGTGCCGGTGGTGGCCTGGTTCTACAACAACATGGAGATCTTGCCAGAAAACCACAGTGAGTCTCTTTCCCGTCCACAACACCCCCAAACACCCCAGCTCCCTCCTACAGAGCGATCAATCAGTCTTCACCCAAAGTCAGCCCAGTTCTCCAGTACTAAAATCATGGCCCCCACTCACTACTGTTCTTCACTATTGAATTTATGGAATCTTTAAAAAAAAAAAAAAAACAACCTTGGATAGTTGCTGTGTATTAAAATGTGCTGCATAAACAAACCAAAAATTCCCCAAGTTCTCCCAAATTGACATGCAGTAGAGGACACCCATTACAAACTGTTATTAATCCAGTAGGTGTGTTTTTCACTGAGAACAGTTGCTGCATATCAGTATGCTAGCCAACCGTGTGCCACGGACAAGATATTTAGCATGCTGAAGTGTTTTGATGTCAGCGAGTACAATAACAATTAATTAACATCAAAACAATCTTTTAATTATGTTTTTAATGACACTGCTGGAAAACATTTGTAGTTTAAAGTGTTTGCTCACACTTGGTACCTGACTAGAGAATTTACATAACAGTGGCTGACATTAACCTTCTCATATACAAGCCCTGTGAGAATCCCACTGAACAATTTGGCCTTCCAACTTGACAGGAATGCCTCAGATTCTATTCTTTTTATGTAAAGCCAGGATTTTTTTTAGCTCCCTCTCCCCTCCCCCACGACAACTAGAGGATATGAATTTCAAAATAAATCCACCTTATTCTTGATGTTTTTGTCATTTTTGTGTATAATTGTTGTTTTTTTTTCCAAAATATTCCTCCCACTAAAGGCCGCCTTCCTGGCTCTAGCATGTGAATAGTTGTGTTTGAAGTGCTAATAAGTGGTCTCTCGCCTTCTCTCTCTCTCTCTCTCTCTCTCTCTCTCTCTCTCTCTCTCTCTCTCTCTCTCTCTCTCTCTCTCTCGCCCCCTCTTTCCTCTCTCACCCCAGAGTTCCAGGTCTTGCCCAACAACAACCTGCAAATCCAGCAGGTGACCAAAGCTGATGAAGGCGTGTACCGCTGTGAGGCACGTGTTGAGGCCAGGGGTGAGATTGACTTCAGAGACATCATCGTGGTGGTGAATGGTAAGTTTGGGGCGGGGTGCGCATGTGTGTATTGGAGGGTGATGTGTGTGTGTGTGAGTTTGTGCTAGTGTGTGTGCTATACGTGATATTTCAAGTGCATCAATTTGTAGATTGGTTATGTGTGTGTGTGTGTGTGTGTGTGTGTGTGTGTGTGTGTGTGTGTGTGTGTGTGTGTGTGTGTGTGTGTAATGCATGCTCACACACACCAGATGTGCCATACACCCCCCACAGAACAGTTTGCTCTAAACCTGAGGGAGTGTGTCAACTACCAGCCCAGCAGTCCGACATGAGGACCAGGAGAGCCTGCAAGGCAAGGCAAAAACAGCCACATTTAGAAGCTTATTGTGGTCTTGCACAGCAAT
>JAODXP020000016.1:22743526-22761026 GCA_027497455.2 Sardinella longiceps | reverse complement strand
GTCATCAATCTTAATTTCTATAATCTATATTGTGCCTTACTTTGCACTTAAAAGTATTTAAGCATCAAAGTATTTTATTTGTATGTTTATTTGTACTATTCTCGGCCTGTTAAGCACACTTGGGTCTACAGTATGTGTATATATTATTGTTTAAACTACTTACTGCCACACCTGTGAAGCACTAATTTGTTAAATGTGCTCACTAAATAAACTTGATTTGACTTGACTCAACATACGTCAAAGGGCCTGGCAGGGTGCCATATACGTTTCCCTCTAAGTTTGCACACGCTCTCAAGGCCTCTTCCCATCCATACGCAGTGTAATTTACCGAACCGAGTGACGAAAAATCCTGCATGCGGGTTGACTGGGTGTAGCTGAGCCCAGACCTAAGCTGCGCTCCATTTAGCAGAACAGCCATTGAGCAGTGGTGCAGTCGTTCCGCATCCTGAGGAATGGGTGACCATTCATCAGTATGTTGGCTGTGTTTCTCAGGAGTCACCCTTGCACAGCCACAGAAACTTGTCCGTCCTCTGAGGTCCGACCTCTGCTAATGAAATAGACCCAGCCGGGCCACGGATAAATCTACTAGAGACAACCTGCTCACCGATGCAGACTGAGCTCTTTGTGTAGAGAGGGTGGCTAGTGTTGATGTTGTCTCACTTAAGGGTAGACTATCTAAGAGGGTTGTTTTTTGTTTTGTTCTGTTTTACCTGTTTGAGTCAATCTAACCAGTAACTTGTGTGAATGTAGTGAAGTAAACAAACAAACACATGCACAGATATTCACTAAGGTTACCTAAGGTTGTTGTGTTCTGCAATGGAAAAACACAAATGTAGCGAAGTAAACATGCACAGACGTTCACACACACACACACACACACACACACACACTCTCTCATAAACATTGAGTTGTTTTTACAGCAGACTTACCTGAACACAATCATTATTACTCATTAATTATCACATCATGCACCCAAACCGCTCAACCATACCTCTCGTGTTAACTGGAAGTAAAAAGTGATACGGTACACTGAAGGCAGAAGTGACAATGGAGAGATAAATCGTGGAGTGCAAATTCATACCTGTCAAATCTATGTTTCCTTGTAGAATTGATTTATATCCAAGAACTTGTAGGCCTACTAGTGTATGTGTGTGTGTGTGTGTGTGTGTGTGTGTGTGTGTGCTAGTGTGTGTGTGTGTGTGTGTGTGTGTGTGTGTGTGTGTGTGTGTGTGTGTGTGTGTGTGTGTGTGTGTGTGTGTGAACGTCTGTGCATGTGTTTATATGTTTAATTTTCCAACCATTTCCTATACTCTGTTTCAAATTTGTTTTATTAAAATTATCTTAGCACAATGACATTCATACAGACATCTTAAGGTTTTATGACAATTTCCTATACTCTGATGCTATCCAGATTATTATCCATCGTTGCCATGACTGTGTTGACTGTTGTCAGTGTTCAGTGTTGACTATGTATGGGTTTGTGTGTGTGTGTGTGTGTGTGTGTGTGTGTGTGTGTGTGTCTGCAGTGCCTCCAGTGCTGTCTGTGCCCCAGCAGTCTTTCAACGCCACAGCTGACTACCTGGAGTCTGTCACTCTAACCTGCCGTGCCTACGGCTCCCCAGAACCAGATGTCACCTGGTACAGGTATGGTTAAGCCCTGCAGCTGATTTATTTACTTGCACACACACACACACACACACACACACACACACACACACCATGAAAAGTGAAATGACATGACTAAATGATGCCTTTAATTACCCTCCCCAAGTACTTAACATGCGGACGACCGTTCTGCTCTCATATATGGACTTAATGGTGTGTTTAAATTGCATTCAAAAGGTTAAGCATGTGGGAGATATCATTCTCCCTTTCCGCTACATCAAATGAAAGCAGAAACATGATAATAATGATGATGAAAATAACAGCAATAATAAAAATAATAACAGGAGCGACTAATGCATCATTTTCTTTGCTTTAAGAAATCACAGTGAAAGGGGTTGAGGGGTGGAGCAGGGGGTCAGGCTGAAGCGACGCTCGCGGCTGTAAAATCAGCCATTCTTATTTGGATGGCAATGCGGGGGCATCAACTGACAGCGGTTCAATGTGTTGATTACAGGCTCTCAATCAGAGTAATTACCTCTAGTGTGATGGGAGTGACAGCCTGATGAAACGGATGCGGGTGGGTAGGAAGAGAGAGAGAGAGAGAGAGAGAGAGAGAGAGAGAGAGATTACATGCACTGACCTTTTAAGAATGCACTTATATGAATTCAGTGAAGGGTGTTGCTACACAACAGAGAGGGGCAAAAATAGAGCGTGCAGAGGAGGGGATGGGGGTGGGCAAACAAAATATGTTGTTGTTGTTGTTGTTTATGGCAGTAGGCTTTGAGCTACCCAGTCTTTTTGTGTTTCTCGCCATCTTTCTTAAGACTTGCTTTAGTAATGTCACTTTAGTAATGTCACTTTATGTCAGGTGAGGATGTAAAAGTGGCTATCATGAGCCATTGTAGTGAAACAGTTAAATCAATCATCTGATGAACACGAATGCTGAAAAGTGGATGAAATGGGCTGTGTAGCCTTACGACTTCTCCCTGATTACTCCACTCACCTGTCGGACATTAAACATCGGACCCCTGAACCTCTCAAAAAACCACAGAAGTGATTGAAGTGGCCATACAAAAGTTCCCCAAAAACCCCAGTATTCTGTTCGACACCGACACGTGGCCCTGGTGGCTGTTGACCTCTGCTCCAAGCTGTCCATTTTAATGGAGATCGCTCCGCACGGCTCTCCAACTGCTGCAGCGCACCGCTCCTGCCCTCACATCCAATCTCCCCTGAAAGCTCTTTAGAATCCGCTGCTGGACAATGAGCTGGACTCTGATGCCTGTTGGGTTCAAAAAGGTGTGAATGTGGGAGTTTACACAAGGCCGAAGGGCTTGCTAGAGTCTTTTTCTTCTTCTTCTTCTTCTTCTTCTTCTTCTTCTTCTTCTTCTTCCTCTTCTTCTTCTTCTTCTTCTTTTTTGAACTACAAACTTTGGAAAGTTTTCTTTTTGTGTTATTTGGTGCGATAGGTACCCAGTTATAGATTTACTCCAGGCTGTGAAAATACTTCTGTTTGTCGCGGTGCAGGACTGCCCTGGAAATTGTAGATAACAAATTGCACTGCAATGACGGCGCCATTTATTTTGTGATTGCTCATAGGCTGCCATTTTACTCACAGTTAGTGAAAGGTGCATCGTTTAAAATGTCAAACTAGGTGCCATGTCGCAACATGCTCAGCCCATGTGACACATTGGGGTTGAATGAGAATTTTTTGGCACACTTTTTCCTTGTGCTTCACAAATGCAGGGGGGAACTTTGTGGCTTAACTTCTCTCTCTCTCTCTCTCTCTCTCTCTCTCTCTTTGTGTGTGTGTGTGTGTGTGTGTGTGTGTGTGTGTGTTCCCACCAGAGATTTTTTTTTCTTAGTTCTTATTTCCTGTGCATCCATCAATTTCTTCTTTCAGAGATTTCTCATTTCCTTTCTCTCTCACTGACCTGAATTATAGTCCAACACACACACAGCTGTTTCAATGTTTTAAGCTTGGATTCCCAACCAGCCCACTTATTGTAGCGTACAATATAAATAAAAGAAGCCCTTGACAACAAGGCCAGGCAAATGCGTTTATATAGCACATTTCTCACTACAAAGGATTTCATTGTGTTTTACAGATAAAGAGGTTTTAGTGGTAGGCTCGTGCCTCCTTAAGGAGATTTTTATTTTTTTGAGACCTGAGCAATTTGATTGGGGCATACTGTTTGAATAGGTCATGTATATATTCTGGACCACTATCGTTGAATGCCTTAAAACAAGAGGCAATGTTTTAAAATTAATTCTGTAGCTGACTGGAAGCCAGTGTAAGAAACGTAAAATTGGGGTAATATGCTCACTCCTATTAGTTTTAGTTACTACCCTAGGAACTACATTTTGTCATCTTGAGTTTCTGTTCCTCCTTTTCAAATGGTTTTATCAGAGTTTAGATGAAGGAAGTCTTAGTGATATTGATAAAGAGAGTCATAGTCGTGCTGTCTGTAAAGCACCACAAGGCAATTGTTTTGTATTTTGCACAAATAAAATGTAATTGAATAAGATTGAATAGAAGGGGCGCATAATTAGCCTGACATAGCCCGACCATAATACTGCTGGTCATCCATATTCATGGTCTGGAGGTTCTTTAACCTGACGCGATTATAGGGCGGGGGGGAGGGTATTCAGTTCTGGTTTGAAACGATTGGAAGAGCTCGTCTAATCAGCTTCGCTTATTGGCTGGTAGTCTCTCTACCGATGTAAACCCGCCCCAGAAGACCGTCCCCAGACCTTGGATACGGATGAACATTGGTATTATGGGCGGGCTATGTCAGGCTAGCGCATAATTGCTTGGAGACAGAGCAAGGTAAATTTGAGTCTCACCTGTACAGCTGTGATAACATGTTGAGTTTCTCCTGACGATCTGGCGCAGTGGGCACATGTAGCCTATAGATTAAATAAGTAGCCTTGGATTGATCCCTGTGGGACCCCACAGGTCAAGGATGCTGGTGTAGAGGAATAGTTTCCAATAGCAGCAAAGTAGCTCCTTTCTAGTAGGTAAGATTCTAATCATTTTATGACGCTTTAAAATCCAACCCAGTGCTCCAGTTGATGCAGTAGTAGTCATCAACTGTATCAAATGCTGCACTGAGGCCCAGAAGTACCAGATGCTTTGCCTGCATCAGTGTTTAGATGAATGCCATTTATCACTTCAAAGAGCGCAGTTTCAGTGCTATGATATGCTATTGAAAGGGGTGTGAATACTTTCTGGATGCACTGTGTCCCCTCATTTCCAAAATGGTATGCTATGCTATGCTATGATATGACATAAGCCAGTTTGATAGTCATCACTGTAGTTATTTGTCAATGAAAAAACAGTTAGTTGGTTAGAAAAAAAAATTCTGATGTTCTTCCCAATAAAAGGATTGGATATATATTGGTCTGAGAGTTGTACTGAAAGATTCGTTATTCTTCTTTTTGAGCAGGGGCTATTGGGGGCCTAGGAAAGGTGTATTTTTAATCTGAAGCACATCTGATAAGGTGAATGACGGATTTGGGAAAAGCTATTAGGTAAAGTGTCCAGTTGGTAGACAACAGTTCTGAAATTTTGAACCGTTTCAGTGGTCCATTGTTGATAGAGCTAAATTCTGACATTAGGTGTACTAGTGCATTGCCCGTGTAAACACGTTTTCCCAGATATGTGATGTCCATTGAGGCCTACATGTATGCAAGTGAATCAGAGACTGTGACATAGCCTATATCCAGTGCAGTAACGTTAGCCTGCATGGAGACATTTTTGGCCCATAGTGAGAGTTGAAGTTGCAAATGGCTTGTTTAACAAACGAACCTGTCGCTAGGTATCCACTTAGGCAAAAGCATGTTTTGAACTGCATGTTGAAAGACGTGCTTCTATAGTGAGAGTTGAAGTTGCAATGTGGTTTGAAATAGATAAGCACATCTTTCCAACATAGATTTTCATTTTGACATGTTTCCTACCCGTGTGTTTTGCTGTTGCATTGAATGAAAGCTAACCAACCTTTAAATGGCTTGTTTAACAAACGAACCTGTCGCTACGTATCCACTTAGGCAAAAGCATGTTTTGAACTGCATGTTGAAAGACGTGCTTCTACTTCTTACCAATGTGGGTTGCGTGTGTTTGCATGATGTTGTGAGATCGACAGTCAGGGCGCCGCTAGGGGGGGAAAGGTTAGGATGATTCTAAGGGCCCAGCACAGACAGGGGGGCCCAGAGAAAATTTTAATATTAAAATCCATATTTGAGGGGCCCAAAAAATTATTTTGTCATAGGGCCCAAAATTTCTAGCAGCGCCCCTGTCGACAGTCATCTTGCTGGGTCATCGTAAATTCTTGAACTGTTAAACACTGCCTGGGTCATCGTAATTTTGTTTCCCTTTTGCCATCGTAATTTTGTTTCCCTGTTCACCGTCAGAGCGGTAGGCTGCAGAAAACACACTGCCAGAACTAAGCGCGAGACCAGGAGGGTGAAAGGGGGAGTGGTTTTAAGGTTAGAGCGGCAGAGCGGCAGAAGGCAAAAGTGCTTTATTTACCGATATCTTTAGTATTTTTTATCCAAACATCACGAAATTTGGCACTGCACTCACTCATGCCATTACCAAGATGCGTACCAAATCTGAGGTCAGTCGGACGAACGGTTCGAGAATTATGGCGTGGCACACACTGACACACAGACAGACGTTCCTTGAATTATTAGATAGATTAGTTCTCTTTGAGTGACTGGTAGTTCTGAAAAAAAAGAGTTGCTTGAAGTTGTGTTGTATTTAGCCTGATTTATTCAACTTTCCTATTGAAAAAGAATGCAAACTCATCACATTTTTTAACGGAGAGATGTTCTGGTGCTAGGTCAGTTGGAGGATTTGCTAACCTCTCATCAGTAAACAGCACACAACCGTTATTCATATTTCTATTTAATAATGTCTGTGAAAAAAAGCTTGTCTTGCTGTACAGTTTTCATAATTATACAGTCGTAGCATGTCTCTATAGATTTGGTAATCAATGTGAAGTTTGGACTTGTGCCATATTCTCTCTGTTTCCTACATTTCCTTTTTATTTGTTTTAACCATTGGATTTTATCTCCATGGTGCACTTTGCTTGCTGTTGACTTTTTTAACCTTTACTGGAGCACTGCCATCCATAATTTGCATCATCTTACTATGAAGTTAATTATCAGGTCATCTCCAGAGTCTGAGGTTTGAAGTTTGTAAGTGTGACGGTTGTGTTACTGCTGCTCAATGGCGGAGATAAAGATGGTCTGACTCGGGAATGATCCTCACTGTGCTTTTATTTCTGCATTCACAAAATAAAACATTCACTTCGTGAGAATGGCAATCGCGACTGCATCACATCTACAGAGAAACGTACAATAGAGGGAAGGTCAAACGAAAGCAATTCTCTCCATTGCGCAATAGATAACCTAACGTGTTTCCCTCCAAAAGGGTTAATATCTTTGATAAAACATAATCCTATCACTTCTACTGCGCTAATTTCCAAAGATATCAGTTAAACTACTTTTATAGACACATAAGCATTTAAAGTGTTACTATGGCATGAGCTCTTTTATCAAAAATATGAAGTTATACGCAGAGCGCTCCAAGACCCAGCTTACCTCCAGCAGACTAGAGCTCTGACTGGAGAAGTACGGAAAGCGCAAGAGCTCAAAAATAAACAAAAGTGAAAGTAAATTACAATTGCAGCCGCGAAGCCTCTTATTCAACTAATGTGAATGGGTACAACCTGAAAACCTTTATACAATATCCTGGGTATATAGAATTTGTGAAAGAATTCACATCAACTAAATAGGGTCTTTATTTTAACTCTGTTACATAAGAATGCTTCATTACTTCATTTATGACTCTCTCCTACTGTCCTTGACCCTTTTGGAAAATGAGGGGACACAATGCATCTGGAGAGTATTCACACCCCTTTCAATATTTTACTCTTATTTTGCATTGCAACCACATCTTTGAATCATAACTTAATTTTTTCTCTTCAAGTAGAGTACTGCACACTCAGTACTCACACTTAGTAAGTAAATTCTGGTGGCCCCTATCTTGAAAAGCATACTTGACTAAAGTCTAAACCTTAACTTGAATTAGATTGTTTGGATAAGAATTGGAAAGCCATGCACTCTTCTGTATTAGGCCTTACTGTTCAAAGTGCATGGGACAACCATGAGAACACCTAGAGCTGGAGTCTAGAACTATACTTGCATAGAAATTGAACGGTTGCAGTTACCGGTAAATTCAGAAATGAAGGTTTAGAGTTATCTCAAAGATGCTTCAGAAGAAGGGAAGGCTACCAGAAATTGTGGGAATGCAGTATGTCCTTGAATATGTTGTTACTGTGTATATTGAAGAAAAAACATTTAAGTTAAATGACTCAAAGATGATTCAAAGAGATGGCTGCTATGCAAAAGTATTGAAAGGGGTGGGAATACTTTCCGGCTGCACTGTACACGACATTCATAGAAACATTTAGACCTTTGGTAATGACTAGGGCAAGAGTATGACCATGTGAATGTGTTTTTCCCTTATACTGTTAAACTAAAGGTTTCAATGAGCATGAAACACCTTGCATATGTTCTCTGAATCATCTATATGAAAACGAAAGTCTCCTTTTATGGTAACAGTAAAAACTTTAAGCAAATAGTTGACAGTGCATGAAATTCTTCAAGAGATACAAAACAATCTATTCCAAAACTGTAAATTGCAAAATGCTGCCATGTTATTTACAGTAATAACTGAATTTTGTGTGTTCAGTAACACAGCGCACGGTTAGGACTGTTTTCATAAGAGTGATTTGGGTGCTGTCCTAGTTTCGCCACTCAAATGTTAGTGGGAAGAGAAATTTTATTTGTGTCATTATTTATCAACCAAATCAGTTTCATGATGATGTTGTCTGGAAATAATACTAGGTTTCACCACATCCAAACACATCTGCTAGACTTTAAGATTGCTATCAGTTTGTGTCTTTTCTGTGCCAAGGGTCACACCCAGGCTGTGGCGTGTTTGATGTTTCCTGGGAAGAACAGTAAGGTTGCACTTGTTGCATAAGATACGGTGGATAGAGATAGTTATTTGTTTGATAGGTAGAGATATTTTTTGTTGTTTTTTTTAACACAGAACAATTTTTGCCTTTTTCTCACTGCTCACAACGTAGATGCTGGGTATTTGATATCCATTTAGAACCAATCTCTCACCACAGTTGTGTGATTCTCAAGAGGAGTTTGAGCATATGTGGAAAAGGAATGTCAACATATAGACTGGATGGATGAATGTGATGATTGAATGTTCTTTCAGTGCTCCCTTTTGACAGCATTCACTGTTGAGTGTCAGTTGTTGGTGTTATGTGAGAAGAAGGCCTCTAAAAGATTTTCTAGTCTCACATCAATAAATCAAATACAAAATTATACAATGTGTTGTGAAAGTGCAATGGCAGTATGCTTCTATGAAAACATTAAATAGAAAAAAATAAAAACAAATTGAGAGAAAGTAATAATTGCAAAAGAATTGTTGTCATTTTTTATAGTCTTAATTTTAAGTGAGGATGGATTGAGTATTACGTTTCAGAGTTTGGTCTGAACCCAAATGCTAAATCAACTGCCATTTGTCCCTATACCCTCTTTGCGCTCGTCCAGCACTTGTCCTGTCCTTTGGAGGCTTGGGTTTGGTGGGAAGTCTGAGGGAAAGTGTATTTTCAAATTTTGCTTCGGTAGGACGTTTTGTTTTTTTTTTTTCTCCAGGAACCCCTACCTTAAAGGTATATTCCGGTATTTAGCACTCTCCTTGAGTGTTTATGACAAAATAGAATGGATGACACAGAAATTTGGACAATTAGTCCTCTCGCAGATAGTTTGGTCTTAAGAAATGGCAAATAAAGAAACTGTATTTTGCTATGATACTTGTTTTGAAACATCAGCAAATTGTTTAGTGAGTTGCATATCTTTAAAACAATGCTTAAGGTTGTTTTAAGGAGGGGATTGAGAATGCACATAACTAGCCATTCTGAAGCTAGCCATAACTAGCCATTCGATGTTAACCATTCTATTTCATCCTAAACACCCAAGAAAATACTGGAATATACGCCTTCATGGATAAGATTATTAAGAAAATTAAGTCTTAATTAATTCTTCTTTTGTTATTCCCAAACGTCCTTTAGTGTCAGTCTATCTGCAAGACTACATAAAGAGTGATCTTAAGTGAAGATGAGAAGTTACAGTAAACTAACTGTTGTTAATTATATGCTAAAAAAAATATGTTCAGAGACTTAAATGTAGTGTCAGAAAATGGATGTTATTTTGAATCATTTCTCTTCCCTGGCTGTGTGTGTGTGTGTGTGCAGGAGAGGAGTTGAACTTCAGGAGTCAGAGCAGTATGCTATCCGCGCTCGAGGCACAAGTCTGACCATCCGAAACATCCGGCAGGGTGACGGGGGACCCTACACCTGCAAGGCCTCCAACAAAGCTGGGGAGGTCGACCGTGAGCTGTTCCTGAAAGTGTTTGGTGAGAAAGTCCATTTCAATTGATGATACAAGAAAGCAAGTGTGTGTGTGTGTGTGTGTGTGTGTGTGTGTGTGTGTGTGTGTGTGTGTGTGTGTGTGTGTGTGTGTGTGTGCGTGTGTGTGTGTGTGTGTGTGTGTGTGTGTGTGTGTGTGTGTGCGTGTGGCAGAAGCTACCTGTTAGAGCTGTGAACTGCACTGACATCAGCTTGAATTGAAAAGTTCACAAGGTGTGTGTGTGCGTTTTACTTGATGATATCCCCTTAGCATGAATTCAAGTTTCAAACTGATTCCAGCAGCATATCTATGTCTAGTGAAGTATTAATATCAGAGGATATTAAAAGCGTTATGATTATGTCTGGACACCGCAATAGGCCAGAGATGGAATGGCTGAATGATTGTATGTATGTACAGCGGGATTTCCAAAGTGACTGATGGCTTCGACTGACAGGTGCTTATAAACAGATTCATCAGCTTATAAATGTGCCATGAAAAGGCGAGGTTTGTGGCAGGTCAGTTCACATATCAGTCAGCTGGATGCGTCTCTTTTGATCTTACAAAGGCAACTTCAAGAGCCTGACTGAAGCCATTCTCTATCACAACATCTCATGCTCAGGCAGGCATATCCTGTCAATCCACTATCCCTCCCTAGCTTGTCACGTAAAATGCACACACATATCCATGCACACACACACACGTACCCTTCCCCACACACACACACACACACATACACACACAGACCCAGGCACACACGAAGCGTAAGTGTGGCAATGTTTCTGTCTCATAAACAGGGCTCTAAATAATTTAACATAAAACAGGAGAGACATCCTTTATGGCCAAGAATTTCAATTTGGGTTTTCATGAAGCTGCCAGCATTTCTGCAGATTATTCCGATAGGGCCTTGTCTTCCACATGGAAATGTATGGAGATTTATTCTGTAGTCATCAGAATCCTTTCAATGTGCAAGCAAAGGGGTATTCTTCGGCGCGCTTTATTTAAATGAATCCCCCCCCCCCCCCCCCGTTATTGTCGAGGAGTTTTGTTTTTGCAAAGCGCGGTGGGCAGCGTGGTTGTAACTTTCTTTTACGACCCCTGTCAGCAGGAGAGATAGAAGGAACCACTGCTGGTTTGCGGGTGTTTTATTATTTTTTTTCACGCCTGGTTAGACAAAAGCTTTTGAGGGAGTCTATGTGCCCACACATTCTCTGATGTCCAGCCAGAGTGGCTAGGACACATGCTGACCGCAATCTCTCTGACCACAAAGCTAGTTTGTATTGACATATTGACAGGTTTTGTTTCAATTTCAACCTTTAATTACTAAGCACCATTTTATGCAATTTGGTGTATCAGTCAATACTGTATGCTATTGTAGAAGACGGTAAAAGTGGAGAAGTGTTTGCTGCAGACTACTGCCTCTGTACCTTCACGTTCACATGCATGGAGATTTACTGTATGTTGTTCTGTGAGTGCAGTAGGAGGAGGGACTGTCAATTGCTCTAGATATGTGGGAGTCGCAACTTTGATTCAGCATTCCGTGAAATATGGAATCCCAGGAGGATTAGTCATGAATGTTGCAGAACAACTTCTTTCCCACAATGCCTTTCAACTACTCTCTCTCTACTCTTGTAAAAGAAGGAAAAGTTGTTTCTGTTTTCTTGGTGAGGCCCAGCTCTGCAGGCTCCCACTCTTCACAGTAATCCCCACTGTCACTAGAGAGATGGGAGAGAGACGGGAGAGAGAGAGAGAGAGAGAGAGAGAGAGAGAGAGAGAGAGAGAGAGAGAGAGAGAGAGAGTCTGCACAAAGCTGTTATTGGTGGGAGTGGGAGAGAGAAAAAAAGGGATAGAGAAAGAGAAGGAGAGGAAAAGAGAAAATTTACACCCCACGTGTCGAATGCGCATCGGTCGGCGCGTTTGCTGAGGGGGCCATTATGTCTGGCGCTTGTCACGCAGGCCCCCGGATACAAATCTGTTTTCCATTATTTGGAAATGACTCGCTGCAACTCCGTTAGCGTCAGGGGGCCCCCCTATGGGAGCAGGCGATGCTAATGTATATTTATCGGGTTAACAGCCAAGAGGTAACAGCCCCACCAGAGCATCACTTCACCTGGAGGAGAGAGTGCTATTGTACATCAATTACCCTACTAATGAGCTGAATGCCATAACAGCAGGCTTTATCTAGAACAAGGTTTTTTTCCCCACTCTCTCTCTCTCTCTCTCTCTCTCTCTCTCTCTCTCTCTCTCTCTCTCTCTCTCTCGCTCTTTCTCTTTCACTCTCGCTCGCTCGCATCTTTTTTTTGTCTGTACGGGCTAGGAAGGGGGTGGGGTCATAAGTATTCGCACGGCGTGCCATCTCAGTTGCACTCCGGCTCACCTGGGAAGAAGAGATGTACCGTATGGAATTAATCTAGAGAGCACCGCATGTGGCCGTCTGGATCAACAAGCGGGGCCGGCAACACCAGCGGACTGCCAAAGCACTCGGTCTGACAGGCGCGTGGTAGGGAAGCCAGGCCCTCTTTTCTTTTTGTTCTCGATGGGAAGACTCCGATTACGCAGATGTTAGGGCGCCACATGGGTGAAGGACAAGAGGCTAGCCAGAGATGTTTGATTAAAGGCAGTAAAAGGAGAGCAAAGGCTTTTATTGTGGCAACTCACTTATATTGTTTATCTGTGTCCCAGCTGTCTATTTCATGAGGGTCCTGTGTGTGTGTGTGTGTGTGTGTGTGTGTGTGTGTGTGTGTTTGTGTGTGTGTGTGTGTGTGTGTGTGTGTGTGTGTGTGTGTGTGTGTGTGTGTATGTGTGTTATTTATCTGTTGCAATCTTGCAATCACTTCTCGATCTATTTTGTCTTTATCTCTAGTCTGCTTATTGTTCTTCCTCATTCATCATTCATCTTTCTCATTCCATTCCCCTGTCTCACACTCTTGTGTCTCCCCTTTCTCACACTCTTGTGCCTCACTCCTGTCTCTCTCCCCTATCTTACACTCTTGTGTCTCACACTCTTGTCTCTCTCACCTCTCTTACACTACTCTTACACTATCCCACACTCCCGTGCCTCCCCCCACTCCTGTGTCTCACTCCCCCGTCTTACACTCCCCTGTCTCACATTCCTGTCTCACTCTGCTGTCTCACTCTCCTGTCTTTTCTCCCTGCTCTGTTCTGTAGTGCCGCCTCACATCACCAAGCTGCGGAACGTGACGGCGGTGGAGGGCAGCGCTGCCATGATCACCTGCAAGGCTGAGGGCGAACCGCTGCCCGAGATCATCTGGAGGAGAGCCAGTGATGGACAGACCTTTGCTGATGGAGACAAGGTGACACACACACACACACACACACACACACACACACACACACACACACAGACTCACACACACGCACACATGCACAAACAAACACACACACACACAGTCTCTCACTGTACTCTCCTTGCTTCAGTGTCCACACACAAGGATGCAGTAAAGCCATCAGTGAAGCATGGTGCCCTTAAGTCTTTATTTATTTATTCATTCATTTATTTATTTATTTATTTATTTAATTTTATTTTATTTTTATATATTTCAGAATATAGCAGAATTGAATTGTGTTTCCCACTATACATGTCTGCAAAACTTTACTTACCTCTGGTACATGAAAATGTATATAGTTGCACATTTTATGTTTGCAATTGAAAAAGAGTGAAAATAATGTGATAATTATTGGAGCAGAGAAAAGTGAAACTGTGAAGGTGACTGACACATGACTCAAGCAGAAAGGGGGGCCCTTACTTACCGAAACTCTTCCCTGTTTGGCTGTCTCCACTGTGGGCTAAACCACTTCACATGAGTGATTCCACCTTCATAACCACCTTGGCTGAAAGCAATTACTCATTCGCAACATTGCATACCAGTTTTGTTTTGCTTTTTTCCTCAACAGTGCCTTCCAGGCAGCGCTGCACAATTTAGAGTTAGGGTGAGGATTGAGAGATTTAGGGTTAGGGTTAGGGTTAAGGTAAAGCCTTTTAGACATGCTGCCTGGAAGGTGCCGTTCGAGGCAAAAAAAAAAAAAAAACACTATTGGGCCGCAATGTTGCATCTTCCTCCCAACTTCAAAACAGGCACTATGTCTGTATTGCATTGATCCTTATTATTAAAGAATTGGACTGACAAGCAGAGTGGAAAATGGCATAAAGTCCTATCAATTCCCACCACTGGTATTGATTCCCCAGTGACTAAGACTAAGACAAGGCGAGTGTGATTTAAAGTTGGAATGTAGGACAGGGGTAATGTTGACTGTATTCTTCCTTCTCCAGTTGCGGTTTTATTTTTCTCTCAGTCATCTGTGCCTTTCTGTTCATGCATGTTCAAAGGGTTTCACCACATAATACTACAACATGCTGCCAAAACCCTTTTACAATATGCAAATAATAAATCAAAGTAATATGTTACCACCACAAATTATACTCAGATAGTTTCTTCTCCCACAAGTGTCTAGTCACCCGCATGTTAACATGCAAACAAACTTTCACTAAATGCTGTAGGCAGGAACGATTTGGCCCGGCTTAGCAATGAGCTTCTGTTTACTGAATGGGTCAAGAGAAAAGTCAACTGATTTTCTTTGCTTTTATCAGTTAGCAATAGCTAAATTATCTCTATTCCGTCAATTGTTGACCACATTTTCTCATTCCTTTTACTACCAACAGCACTTGGGTTTACACAGACTATGGGTTTATATATTCCCGATACCCTAGCCTGGCAGGCCATCCTATATCATTGAAATATATAGTCTGGCGTCGAGAGATAAACTGAACTCAATCTTGGGCTGAACAACGCTGCTATCTTTCAAACTACTTCTGGACACAAGACGATAGCCTATGGCCAATCGCAGGAACGAACAAGATCGGCGAAGCCCGCCCTAAACACATAGAACGTTGTGATTAGATGTCGCCAACGGCGTCATCCAATAAAATTCTCTATGGCTTGCTACTAGACGTACAGTACAGACTGAGCAAATTGATTTGCCGCCGCTAGGGTACGTATAGATTTCTAGGCTACCCGATACCCCAGACTTTACCGTTTAACGTCGTCAGCAAATTAAAAAGTGTTTCAGTCTACTACATCTCCATTTCTCCTTGAGATGCACAGTTGAAGGGTGTTCTGCATGCACACTGAGATGGATACGCATGTTAGAGTACAGTGATAAATGAATTGTGTCTCTGCCATAGTAATCCACTCTCAGTCATACACATTCATAGAAAACAAGTAGACAAGGACACACAAAGCCAGTGCTGGCAGAGGCACAGTGAATAAGTATGTCTTATTATGCATCCATCCATCTCTCCTGGGCCAAGAGACTAAGGCTGAGGAAGAAAAATACTTACAAATATGCTTATTATATCAATTGATGTGTTTAGGCTATTATAAAGAAGGTGTGTGTGTGTGTGTGTGTGTGTGTGTGTGTGTGTGTGTGTGTGTGTGTGTGTGTGTGTGTGTGTGTGTGTGTGTGTATGTGTGTGTAGTGTGTGTGTGTGTGTGTGTGTGTGTGTGTGTGTGTATGTGTGTGTGCGTGTGTGTGCGTGTGGCAAAAGCACCCAGTTAGAGCCGTGAACTGCACTGACATGAGCGTGAATTGAAAAGTTCAATAGGTGTTCACGCAATTACTCACACTGACACACAAACACAAGTGTGTGTTGGAACATATAGTTCTTACGCCAGCCACACACTTAATAGCATTTAAATGATAGACAGACTGTTAATGTTTATCCAAGCACAGTCGGTACTTGCACATTATAATGCTGTCATACCGTGAAGTCATTTGTGTAAGGTTCGTACACACACACACACACACACACACACACACACACACACACACACACACACACACACACACACACACAGGCACTCACACCAAGATGGAATATGTATTGTTTTTGCAGTCTCTCAGTAGGACTTGATGACTTTAAAAAGAAATCCACAGCTATTCTTTTTGTTATGCTAAGGAAGTAGAAAAGAGACATTAGATATTACTTTTGAATTGCTTTCTCCTTTTGTTCCTTTGTTTTTCCTTCCCCCATCGCCGTTGCCGTCTCATCAGTTTCTCCTTGAGACGCATGTTTGAAGAGTAGCTCCCATTACACCCAGACAGATAAACATGTCACTGGCTCTTGACAAATGAGGCTGCTTGCCTCCGCAGCAATGCCCATGTGACAGCATAAATATCCCAGCTTGTACTTCCCATTCAGAGAGCATAGATACTATCCCATGTACCGACACTATAAGATGAGGCTACCTTATTTGCTGTTTACACAGACAAAGAAGCTGAATACAATCAAATATAGATCAGCAGTAGCATGGCTCATCGGCGTCGTGTTCCCGAGACCAGCTTATGTAATTTCTGTAAAGGTTTCTCCTCTAAGTTGTAAGTCAAAGCATGTGCTCAGCCAGGAGAGTAGGGTGAACAGTATGCTGGTGATGGTACAGTGTCTCTGTGTACACAAAAAGACCAAGATAGGGGATAGGGAGTCTGGAGACATTTTGTAAATAGGGCACATGCATTTGGTATCACTGCTCTCATCGTATTATTGCTGACTGTTAAAAAAGAACCAAATGTTTGTCTGTTTATGTTTGTTTCTAAGCAGACGTCTTTGACCAAGAAAAGATACTATTCTATTAGACACAAGGGCCAAACAGTGCATACAGAGGTAGTTAACCCCTGCCTTCAGTCCTTGTGGAGAAACACAGTGTTATTGTTTGGGGACCAGGCTGCCCCCTTTCAGAGCCTGGGTATTGAAAAAAGAACTATTTTTATTTTATAATGACCCAGGAGAATGAAGCGTTAATGGATCATGAGGAGATATTATTTTTTTATATAATAAAAAGTATTATCTCTTTACAAGCTACAGCAATATCGCTGACTACACCTTTAAATGGCCACAATTAGATATTTCTCATGATTCATAATCCAACCTTAATGCGTTGGGTCAAACTTTTGACATGTGATGTTGAACACACATGGGATTGAGAGCTGTTTTATACTGTATGGAGTCCATTATAAACGTAGGCTGTTGTTAGCAAGACACACAGCTGCTTAAGTATGCGTGTCTCATATACAGTAAATACTAACTCCCACAGCAAATACCACATACCTCAAAAGGCCTGCATTCAATGGAGGTCCTTTTATCAATTTCCTTAAATGCAAGGCAAAAACTCATGCACCCACACAATGACACACACACACACACACACACACACACACCGACAGAGACACTTTCACCATCCACTGCCTCATAGATACTGTATCTGAAGGCTACATGTTCTTTGCTCAATTAAAAACTCCAAATAGCCTTGCAGTTTTCCGCACATGCATTACCTGTGCTCCCACGAAGCGCGGAGCACGGAACGGAACCGCATGAAAGCAGCCTTTGTGC
>JAODXP020000016.1:22728526-22733526 GCA_027497455.2 Sardinella longiceps | reverse complement strand
GCAGGGATGGCTAGTAGATATGACGCCTGATGGCTGGCAGCTCAATGGGGTTTTTTGCCCCCAATGGCAACTTCCAGGCAGCACAGCCTAAAAGGCCCTACCCTTACCCTATCCCTAACCTTAACCCCTCAACCCTCATCCTAACCCTAAACTGAGTGGAGTAGTGCCTTGAAGGCAGCACTGCCTGGAAGGCAACGTTGAGGGCAAAAAATACCAAAGACCCGGCAGGCAGATAAGCACAGCGCCTCCTGCTGGATTCTCGTGCTGTGTCAGTGCGTGGCCTAGTTTTCTCACGCTACACAGCGTAACCTCGCCCCGTCTGCTCTGGTTGTGAGGAGAGCAGCCATTATTGAGCTGTCAGCAACCATTGGCAATTAAGCGGCTGAGCAGCACTTTTCCAGTTTGCTGGGCACAGATAACTCAGTGACACCGCGGGTGGCTGCGTGTGGTGGTGGCTTGAGATGTGTCCACACACACACACACACAGAGACACACACACACACACACACACATACACAGAGAGAGAGAGAGAGAGAGAGAGAGACAGACAGACATTCATGCATAGACAGTTTAAACAGTTGGGTAATTAAAAAGTAACAGTTGGCTATAGAGTAAGTGCCTAGTAGGAATCCATAGTGTTTTGACAGATTACCAACACAAGTATACTTGGTGTGTTCCACATATCGACACCCCGCAGCCCTCTTGCAGTTGCGTTCCCAAAAGTCACACGTTGGCTTTGAAGTCAGACGCACTCCTGTGGTTTACTGCCAAGGAGGTGAAACCTGTATCGTGTGGCTGATAGCCAGATAGGACACACATTCTCATGGAAACCTGCTTGCACCTGGGGGTTTGGTAAACCACATGGTGAATATCAATGAGCCTCATGGGGAGAGTATGATTTGCACAGAGAGATATTGCCACACACATACACACACGCACACACACATGGGTATACACAAATAGCCTACACACACACACTCACGGCATACACACACAAGTGTGGTCCCATGTTTAATCATGATTGATCACCCTTAGTAATCACAGCTATTTTTTTTCCAGTAAGAATGTTAATGCTAGGGTAGGTTGCATTGTTATTTGGCCCTGGTAAGGTCCTGATGCTAATTGGCTGGCTTTGTTCTTTTGTTCTTTTGCATTTCACATCTAGTGCACTTGATTCCCCAAACATTATGTAATTTATTGAAAAAGGAGTTTTGGACAATGATAGTTTACTTTTCTAGTATACTTTACCCCCCATGGTTATACAGGAAAAACAGGAGTGAGTCCAAAGTGTTTGTCTAGTTTGGCTTGGTTTGAGCCATTTTCTAGCTATAAAAAGTCAGTAAAAGTGGAAGTATATTAATCAGGATGTTTTTTAAATCACTTGAGTTAAAGCGTTGAGTTTGACAGCACTAATACACACACACACACCACGTGCCACATATACACTTCACACAATCCACACATACACATCAGACACACACACACACAACAGACACACACAGAGAAATATACGCAGTTCACAGCAGAGCCAAGACCTTGTGATGGACCAGGTTCCCCGCGGGGGTCAAAAATAGCAGAGTCCAGTGATGGGAGATGTGGAACAGCCGTGACACAGTCAGATTACGCTCCCCCTGCTAGATCGCGAATTGATTTTTTCTTCCACAACAGCCAGAAGGGCCGGGTGTGATGTTCAAACTTCAAAAGAAACTTAAAGGACAAATCGGACAGCAAGATAAGCTAGCCTACCACCGCTCACAGCTAATATCCATAATTCTGAAGGAAGTTAGTTTAGAGGCCATGGGCTAGATTGAGAAAAGTAATGTCCATCTTCAATCATATGCCTCCTTCAATCTTCCTCTCTCCCTCTCTCTCTCTCTCTCTCTCTCTCTCTCTCTCTCTCTCTCTCTCTCTCTCTCTCTCTCTCTCTCTCTCTCTCTTTTCCTTCACTCCCTCTTCTCTCCATACCTCTCTCGCCCTTGCTCTCTTTCTGTCTCACTCCATCTCTACCTCTATCCATCTCTTCTCTGTCACCTGTTTTTCTCTTCCTCCCCTCCTCTCTTCATATCCCTCTCTCCTTCCCATGACAGCTCTAGTGTTGCTGTCCAACCTTGAGCCCAACACCACATACGAAGTGCACGTTGCAGCAGTGAATGGAAAAGGCCAAGGCGAGTTCAGCCGCACTGAGAGCTTCCAGACGTTGCCCATACGTGAGTATCCTCCCCTACACACACACACTCACACACACACACTCACACAAACCCACACACACACACTTCTTTCATGCACAGAAAGTCACAATACTCTCTGACTTTGAGTGGCCATAGAGTAGCCAGTGTTCATTGAGCTTGTTTGAGTTGAATGTCGATTTCTGTGTGCTTTTGTAGCCTACATTTTTGTAGGCTTCTTTCCATTGTGTATTCACGTGCCTACACATCCTGTATTATCAGTTCAACAGTGTGTATAGTGTGAAAAAGTGCATGTTTTTCACCCTTCCATCCTCCTGGGTAGGAGAGCCAAGCCCCCCGTCGGTGAACGGTCAGAGAGGCGTGGGGAAGGCCTACCGGTTGGGTCTGATCAAACAGGACGACGGAGGCATGCCCATCCTGGAGTACATCGTCAAATACAAAACAGTAAGTGCCCAAAGACAGCGTCAGAGCTCAAAATGGCGGCTCCTTCCTAATGCTAATCCTGCATGGTCAAGCTGGCACCCCACGGGGCTCGAGAAGAGTGACTGGTGGGGATGTGTTGTGTCCTTCACAATGCTTGTGGCTTTGAACAGACAGAGAGTGTTGTATGTGTCAGGCCGGGGGGGGAAAGAAACCCGTGTGATCTTTTCAGCTGTCCTCGCACTCCGCTGCAGGGCCTTTCAGCTTTACTGCATTGCAGTTTCCATACCACACTGTGCTTGTACATGTACCGCTGATGATGCTCTCAATTGTCCCCCTGTGGAAGATTGTTAGGATGGGGAAGGGGAGGTGGGCTTCTGCGTCCCCAGGAAGCAGTGCCGTTCCTGGGCTTTGTTGGTGATGTTTGTGGTGTTCTGAGTCCATGTGAGGTTGTACCGTGAGCTGTTATGTACTGCTGATGATGTTCACATCAAGCTCACATCAGTGAGGGCAGAAGATGGCTACATAACAATCTTGTGTACAGTCTCTCCATCTCCAGTGCCTCATCAATGGTACCTTCTAATTCTAGTATTTTGTTTCTTTTGTTTGTAGTATGTTATTCACATTGTAACATTAGGTTATAGGCTACTAATTTTGTTTACCAAAAGGTTGATATTGACTGAGATAGGCCTAGGTGTTAAATTTAGTATTTGAAATAAAAACTCCATCTTTAGTTGTTTTTTTGCAAATTATTCCTTGAGTATCATATCTAAAGATTGAGACTTAAATATGTCAACATTAAAGTGAAAACTAAACTTTAACTTCAATTTTGATGAGAAGGTTAGGGCTTAGTTATCAATATGAAATCCTTCAAGTCCCGGTTGAATGAGCTAGTTAATTGGGGTGAGGAGTGAAACCAGGCAGGTTTGTGGTAAAAAAATATATATATTTTTAAAGAACTTCTAAAGATCTTACTTTAAAGATTGAGCTGAATAATTCCAAGCATCTTCAAATGCGTCTGAAGACCAATAGATAAGTATACAGGTGTACAGCTCAGATAGTGTGTGTTTGAATGCTGCCCACACACATGCTTTGTATACACCCTGATGGCTGACTCCATCGACTCCACCAACCACAAGTTATGACCTGTCCTGTGGGAAACCTGAATGGAAAACATTGAGTGCCCATGCCAAGCTTAAGAGCCAAAAATAACAGCTTCTTCCACACACACACTTATAGCCTTACCATAATGGAAAGATCTCTGAGATGATCTCTTTCTGATATGAAAGACATTCCAGTGCTTCGTTGCACACGAATGGTATGCCACAAACCACACACACACACACACACACACACACACACACACACACACACACACACACACACACACACACACATACACATACACATATACACATACATTACATTCCTCCTACATACCAGCACGCATGGTATCCCTTCATTCATTCATTTGATGCCCTGACCCCCTGCCACCCCCCCCCCACCCCACACCACACACACACACACACACACACACACACACACACACACACACCTCATTTCACCTGAGCTCAGATGTCTCACCCACAGGCAGGCCATGGCTGTCCATAGCGTGAAGTGCAAGCCAGAGGAGGTAGCCTACAGGTCGGAGTAGTCAAGGTCCAGTGGTTGGGAAAGAGAGCTGAACCCACCCCCTCCACATCTCAGCTAGCCAATTAGCAGGCGGATGTGGGCAGATGGTGATGGTGCTGCTGCTGCTCCTACTGCTGTTAGTGGTGGTGGTGATGGTGGTGGTGGTGGTGGTAGAGGTGGTGGTAGAGGTGGTGGTAGAGGTGGTGGGGTTTTTCCCCTCATTTCTTTCTTAGCCAGTGCAGGATCAGCAGCACGATACCCACGCTAATGAATGCTGAACAAGGATGGGGGCGAGGAGGAAGAGGAGGAAGAGGAGGAAGAGGAGTGTGGGGAAGAGGGGAGACGCACATGCGCTGACATGTATAATCACCTATGCAAAAATAGAGCTCCTTTTTTGTGAAGTGTTTGCCGTGTTCAGATGCCCCCCCCCCCCCCAACTCCAACACACACTTACACACACACACACACACACACACACACACACTAGAGAGAGACACACTCTCAGAGAGAGAGAGGATTGATGCATAAATGCATAAATAAGTTCATGTAAAATGAGCAAGGTGCCTTTAATTCACTTGCAGAGAGAATGTGCAGATTTCTTTGTGTGTGTATGTGTGTGTGTGTGTGTGTGTGCGCGCGCGCGCGTCTGTTTCATTTCCTTCTTTTCTCTATGGCGGCCTGTTGTGTCAGAGCCGGAGACATGTGTGAGGCATCATAAATATGAGAGCTTTGAAGTGCTGAGATTACCTGCAGCCCAGCCCG
>JAODXP020000016.1:22711026-22723526 GCA_027497455.2 Sardinella longiceps | reverse complement strand
CTGAATCACTGGCTTTATAAACACAGTGTCATTGAATGGAATGCATTGTATGCTGTTAGGACTCCAAGGCCTACAAACAGAACAGAACAATGTTCTGTTGAGAGTCTCATTGCTCGGTTACAGCATGGTTCAAAAGTTTATAATGTCTTGTATGCTGTGGGCATTGGAGTCTGATTCAGATTCAGCCTGAAAAGGGACAGAAAATGTGTTTGTAGAGTTATCCAGCACAAAGATGGAAAAAATTTTCTTTCTTTTTCTTTTTGCTATTTCTCGAAAGGAAAGTGTGTGTGCTTGTGTGATTTTCAAACGAGGTCAGTCGATTGCCTGCGCTGGCTCATTATCTTGGTGTGACAGAGAACAGATCTGGGGAGACAGACAGCTTTTCACATTCGACAACTAAAATTGAGGTGTAAAAAATAAAAGATGCTTTCTAGCTTCGTTCTTTGTTAAGCTCAGAAATGACACTTAAATTACATCCACTTAATCTGTTGCGACAGTGAAAAATAAACATGTTCAATCTGATGTGTTTTCTTCAGACAAAATATCATCCCTGAGGCGTACAAGAAAGAACATGTGCACACATACGCACAAAGAACACTGCACAAACTTTAGGAACACATTAATACAAGCCTACAAAATCTGTCTATTTGCACATGTAAAAATGTGTGTTTCATTTTTTTTTCCACTGAGACTTCATAAGAGGCACTGGTGTGCTTAAGATAAAAGTTTGACAAAATCAATTCATATGAAAGTGGCACAGTTGGAACCACAGGCCCACCATTTTTTAAGCTGATGTAAATGACTGGTTGCCTGGTTACCCCGCTTTGTGACTCTGACTGTGGTTGGTAATGAGTCTAAGTCTTTCTCAGGACACCCAGTGAACCTGTAGGAAGTGGCAGGGGACAGGTGTATGTATGCTGGAGGAAAAGTGGGGACTCATGGCTCATGGTATATCGGTTTATTTCCACAAAAACATGTGACTAAGACATGACATGTCTGAGCGTCAGACAGACAGGGGAAAAGAGCAATTCTGACAAGGTAGGAGAGATAGAGGGGGAGAGATGGAGAGAGAGAGAGAAAGAGGTTGAGAGGGTTAGAGGAAAGAGAGAGAGAGAGAGAGAGAGAGAGAGAGAGAGAGAGAGAGAGAGAGAGAGAGAGAGAGAGAGAGAGAAAGGAGATAAGGGGAGAGGGAGGTGGAAAGAGAGACTGTGTTTGTGTATTACTGCACTCAAGTGGTTCTGATTCACACTGTTAATCAGGTGCCATTTTGTATATTCTCTCCCACCTCCTCTCTTCCTCTCCCCTTCCACCCCCTCCATCCATCCATCCATCCATCTACCCATCCATCCATTTCTCTCTTCATCCTCCAATCCTGCCCTCTGCGCTCTTATTTATAATAATTCCATTGTGTCGTGTCTCCTCTGCTCCTCTCCCTAAACAATCCTGTTTTCCAATTCACTTCTGATGCATAATGCATTGCATTCTGGGCCACATCACAAATCGCTGGGCTTTTTTTGTTGTTGTTATTTTTTTTGTTTGTTTGGTCGTTGAATTCGTTTCGTTTTGTTCTCAACTGCCACTAACACCCCCCACCCCCCGCCACTTCTCCCCCCGCATTTTTCCCCCTCTACCCCTCACTTATAAACTCCCCCGGAATAAAATGTCACTGATTATAACATCTCTCGGCTCCAACTCATTTCAATTTGCCCTCACTCTATTCATATGCTATGACCTCATTTCTCCAACTCATGCCTCTCTGGGACTCTCAATGGCTCCATCCTAATGTACTCCATCTAATATATATATATATTTATTTATATATAACAAAATAAACATCATGATAATCATTGGCACTTGTGATTTGTCGCTCATTTGTGTGTAAATTCCAAACAAACAACTGCTTGTCCTTGTTGTGCTTGTTTGCTTACTCTTCCACCATTGTGATGCGTCATTTGTGACAACCCCACCACTGTCCCGCCTCTCTTCTCATTGACTCTAACGCTCTATGTGTGTGTGTGTGTGTGTGTGTGTGTGTGTGTGTGTGTGTGTGTGTGTGTGTGTGTGTGTGTGTGTGTGCTGTGTGCGTGCGTGTGTGTGTGTATGTGCTTGTGGACTGCTGTTTTCCATTCATTCACCACCCTGCTCCACACACCACCCCCAACTCCATCCTGTGTTCACTACCCCCCCCCCCCTTCCCCCCTCCCCTCCCCTCCCCCACCTCATTGCAGATCAGTGTTGTGAGCCACCCTCCAGCGGAAGCGGAGGCCCTCGCCAGCATCCAGCCCTGGCTACGTCCTTCATCGGAGCCGCCCTGTCACTCGCCCTGCATTTGTCTCTGTGTTGATGTCACCTCATCCTCCCCCACCACCACAACCACAACCACAACCACAAACCCCCCCACTACCAACTCCTCTCACTCACACACACAGACCCCAAACTCCCAACTCCCCCACCTCTCTCCCCCCAACCTCTTCACTACGCCTGGACTAAGACAGAGCCACTGAAGCGGGGATTGTACCTGTCCATCCCCTACCTGGCCTCTCTCCCTGTTAATACTTGCCCTAAGTGGGCTTCCACTCCTGGGAGCAGCACCCCCCTCCCCACCCCCCAACCCCAACCCCAACCCCAACCCTGTCCCTGACTCTTGGCCTGCCTGTCTGGTTGGACTGCAGCTCTCTGTCTCCCTTGGGCTGATCTCTATCTGTAATGACTGGGCTTTGGCATCCATGACCTGAAATCTTCTCCAACGTGTTTTTTGTGTGTGTGTGTGTGTGTGTGTGTGTGTGTGTGTGTGTGTGTGTGTGTGTGTGTGTGTGTGTGTGTGTGTGTGGCTGCTGTTTCATCTCTCCCTGACTCTGTCTACTCTGCCTGCTCTGCCTGAACCTTCCTCCTCTCCCCAAACCCTTGTTGTCGCCGCCATGTCACTCTGTCGGCTAAAGCAGCCGCGGCATTAAGTCACGCTTCAAAGAAGCCCCGTGCAGCTTAAGATCACATGAGCACTGGAGCGCATTTGTACACCCTCTCTCCCCATCTCTCTCTCTCTCTCTCTCTCTCTCTCTCTCTCTCTCTCTCTCTCTCTCTCTCTCTCTGTCGGAGCTGCATCACGGCAAGAGAGTAAAAACAACAACAGCGACGAACCAGCCATCACCGGGTGGATTGTCAATTTTTGCCACGCTCCCTCTGTTATTTAGCTGTCTGCTTTGTTGTGCTGGAAACGAAGAGAAACTCTCCCTCTCATACCCTTCGGCCTTGATGGATGGATCAAGCTGGAGCCAACTGACAGACAGCCAATTTTGGAGCCATCTGACAGACAGAGCAGTACTCCCCAACAGGCTTCCCCAGCCAAGGCCATGGCTTAAGGAGGGGGGTCTGCGGCAGTGACGCACCACACCACACCTCACTGCCGCTACGCTAGCTCTTGTTAGCCTTTGCTACTTAGACATTAGCAGTAGCAGCCCTCCTGCGGCCGCCTGCCAAGACACCCTTCTCAGTCCCCATTAGTCACGTTGGTACTGAGGATTGTCGTTGTAAATCAAAAGAAGAAAAGGAAAAAAAACAAAACGAAAAGACGGGAGGAAAAGGATCTACATGTGCCTGTTTATCTGCCCCCCCCACCCCCCATTAAAACATGTGGTGTGTTTTGTTGGGAATGCATTTGTTTTGGTTGGTGCTGTCATAGTTTTTTATTTGTTTTAACAGATCTATAAGGCAGCATCCTCGCCAGATGAAATTGAAGCCTGTAAAAGAAAAAAAAAAAAACAAGTATCATGTTTTGATGCTCATAAATGTAACAGCCTAGACTCAATGGAAATATGATGGACCCCAGGGTCATTGTTGCACTGATTGTTGGATTTTGGTGTTATGTATGAGACTGTTGGTTATAATATGAAAATCATCTCATGCGAAGACACATCCTACAATAACACGGATTCACATAGACATAGCCCACTGTATGGAAGTGGTTAACAAGGACAGTTTCACACGTGTCACAGCAAACATAACAAAAACATTCTCACTTCCTGCTTGAAAGTGTCATGTGACATTTTTTTTTTTTTTGCCCACACACTTGGAGAAGCCAGAGCATACTGCTACATACAGTATAGGACTGAAAAACGTCAAAAATAATGAACTTATTTATTGTCGGAAAAAAAATGGATCAATGGTTCTCTATAGTGTCCATGGAAAAAAAAAATATGTGCAGTATATAAAAGTGTGTGAGTGTGAAATGTTGTTTATTTCCGTTGTTGTTACTGTTGTTGTTTCTGCTGCCTGAAAGCCTTAGGGGATGTTCAGCATTTCAATCCAAAGGGCAATCAAGTTCTCAATACGGAGAACCATTACAGACAGGAGAAAGGAACCACATTGTAGATGTCACCGCGCTGTATGCATTGCAGAAATAAACAGGCTTTTTTTGTGAGACGGCTGCTGATTCAAGCTGACATTCACAATTACTGCGCATTGTGTTGTGCTGTGTTGCCACAAGTTTGTCTGCTGCAAGGGAATTCAGCTCAATTTATTTGCCATCTAGTTAGGGCACATCTTGACTGGATATAGGCAACTCAGGAAATGCTTGAGGATTTTTTGTTGTTGTTTTGGCATTGTTCTATGAATATCTGTGCATGAACACCAATGGTTCGATAATAACATTCATGACTATGACTGGGTTCTATAGATTGGCAGCTGTAGTATTGCCATCTGAGTCATTCATAATGTTGGCAGCAGGCAGAGAGAAAAATGGAATTGTTGTGTGATTTCCCCACATAATGCCAACTGGTTGTAAAATGGAGGGTTTTCTCAAGATTGTAATTTGTTCAGCACAATGTTTCTTACTCAATCATTAACATAACCCACAATATTTTACTGTAAGTCAACGATGATTCTCTCTGGATGCTGAAAGACCCTTAAACAATACAACTTGCATCTTTGTTTTGGATCTACTTTGCCCGACTAAATGTCCAGTTTTCCACCAGAGTCCGCTGACTCACTCCACTAACCCCTAGCCCTCTCAGGGAGATTAGAAAGTCTCTCTCTCTCTGCTGAGTGTTCTGTCTGGAGGACTCGAGCAAATGAAATGGGCCTGTGGTTTTATTGCCAGCCATTACACCTGATCACACCGCTCATAAATAAGGCTTTCTTTTTTCTAGCACACAGAAGTACAGTAAATAAACTGAAGCAGGGCCTGCACACTCATTTATCTTAAACCCACAGATAAACATCATAAATCATTCAGCCTACAGACCTCTTACAATTGTAAAAGGTCTGAGCTACACACTGGTGTGTGTGTGTGTGTGTGTGTGTGTGTGTGTGTGTGTGTGTGTGTGTGTGTGTGTGTTTATCTGTGTGTGTGTGTGTGTGTGTGTGTGTGTGTGTGTGTGTGTGTGTGTGTGTGTGTGTGATTGTGTGTGTTTGGTGAATGGGGTTAAAGATCGCAGCTGTATTAGATTTGCTCTGGCTCTAAATGAGTTGATAACACCCTTTGTTGTCACTCCCTCATTCTTTTTTCTTTTTAATTTCCTGGGAAACTCTGCTAATAATCCCTGTTGTAGTACTTGCATTGTGTGGAGTGTAGAAATTGAGCCTCAACAGGAAAACAGGAATAGGCATTTAGGCTTTTTCTAAACACCTTATTTGGCTGTCGATTGTACAATGAAAGCGGATATAGATCTGCGGTCTTACCTCAACTCAGTTCTCCACCAGACTCAAACTCAGATGCACGATTGCCTCACAAAAGCACAGATAAGTGCTCACTTTCTCACACACACTCTGTATCTCTCTCTCTCTCTCTCACACACACACACACACACACACACACACACACACACTCACACTCACACACTCCTCAACATTTTTTCAGTGGGTGACGTTCATCTCCGAGACGATCGGACAGACAGTTAATGGCCTAATGGCCAGAGGGTCACTCCTGCTCGGCGAGCATGCTGCCTTAATGGGCGCTGGGGTCTTTAAAGCCTCGTTACGGAGGCATGGCTCATTGGTGTCCTCGCAGTGGGCAGAGTGATGCCGCCGCAGCAGTGCAGAAGGTAACCCCTGCAAGCCAAGGACCCGAGCAATGCCCCCCAACTGCAGTGCACGACCAGGAAAAATAAAACATGGCTCCATCATTGTGAATAGGACAGAGTGTTTTTGTCTTGTCGAGACAGAAAACGTCTAATGGTACTCCAAGCCAGACAGATCATGTCAAAGAGAGCTAAACAAAACTCCATTAAGGCCAAAGGCAATAGCATTGCTTCACAGTTGCATCATAATGGGGAAAGAGGTCGAAATCAACCATCAAGTTAGCAAAGGAAAACAGTCCTTTTGTCTTCACTGATGCTATGTTTATTGTGTTCATTGTTGTGTGTGGCTCAGTATCTGTCCTGGAATGAAAAGGGCTGGTTTAACATGTGGATCAGTGAATTAGTTTGGGCGCCCCACCCAATTCTTTCTGGTGAATCCTCCTAACCCTGTTAACAATCCATTAGTGTTTGTACAAGTGAGGGGAAAAGGCTTATTGAAAACTGATTGAAAATAACAAGGCAACGTTTTAAAGGCTGGATGAAGGACACTTTAAGGCCACACGCTGGGGGGCTTTTGAGGAAAAAGTTAAAGGGACCCCAAGTTCCTGAAGTCTCCTATCTTCATGAAAGGAGAACACAACCAGCCTATGATCAAAGACGAGACATTTTCTTCATCGCAAAGGCACTTTAAAGGAGAATCTTAACATTGAAAAAAAAAAAAAGGTTCACGTTCCTCTCCAAACCGTGGTGGTTCTGTTTCAGAGCGACATGGTCGTTAGGCAAGTGTTTGTGATTATCAGCCTCATTAGGCTGTCAATCTCCAGCTGTGTTTCCCGCCCACTGTCCCCCTGAAGCCCAGGCATGATCAATCCAGCTTGGGTTACAGTGGCCCATTCCCCCGGTCTCAATCACATGCCCTAGACATAATTAATCGAGTACGCTGAGCCCAGATGTGGACGAATCACTCCTACTCGTGGAAGTACGGGGATAAGTAATATTAACGAGATGCTAAATTGAGCCATTAATGATGACATAAATCAACAACAAATTAGTCGGAGGAACGGACGAGGAAGACGAGGTTCATGAGTACGTTCTGGCGGAATGGGAGAGGATGGTCACGACAGGCCATCACTCACCGGTGGCGTTTGGAAGGGGGGTGTGGGCATGATGTCTGTCGCACAACAGAAGCAATACCCGCTCCATTATTTCTGAAGAGCGCTTCGGGAAGCCTTGGTGCACACATGCTACCCGGGGCTTGGCAATTTGCTTTTGAGCCGAACAATCCTATTTGTGCGCGGGACAAAAGCGGAAGTCATTTCACCTCGCCTCTGTCAAGAGTGCCTCGGTAATGCTCTCTATCTGCTATCTCCCGCTCTCGCCATCTCTGACTCTCGCTCTCCTCTCTGTCACGTATAAATTATGTTCACAGAGCTCCGACTTTGATTGCTGATTCTGCCTGATTTGCCAGCAAATTGGCAAGCGCTGTTGTATATTATGCAGTCCACACTTTTGCCTCTCAGCATCACTCTGTGTCTCCAATTTAACACAGCCTCACTCTTCCTTGCTTTCCTTCTCTTTATTTTCAAGTCTTTCTCTCCCTTTCTTTCTTTCTTTCTTTCTCTCTCTCTCTCTCTCTCTCTCTCTCTCTCTCTCTTTCTCTCTCGTCCTCTCACCCTCTTTCTCCCTCAGCTTCTGATTCCCTGAGATTATGTCCACATCACCCCACAGAGTAATGGGAATGGTGGCAAACGGCTGCCTGTGATTGATGTGTTTAGGAGCACAGCGTGGCCTGGAATGGGCCATTTTTAATGGAATTTTTCCCTGTGAATGACTTTGTCTCTCAGGCCCGATTTCCCCAGTGTGTTTTCCTCCAAGTTTTTTATTTCTTATTTCTTCTCTCTATCTTAAACAAGGTCAGCAAGCCTGACTGACATTGACACGTTTTTTTGTTACTGTTGTTGTTGTTGCAGTTACATCCTCATAGACATAGTTAGGGAGCTGTAATTGCATTGCAGTGCAGACTTGTCAATATCACTATTGGTTTGCAATTCATTTTTTGTCTGCTATTCTTTTTTTTATTATTTCTTTTTTGACAGGCATTCAACACAGTTATGAATGCCTGGACAGCGATATAGATGTTCCTGACACCACTAATGTGGTTGATAATGTGGTTTTATTAGACGGCCTAAATGTCTTAGATGGTAAAAGTCAGACTGATGATTGTGCCGGAGACAGATGCCTTTTGACAGAGTTCATTTCCATACGGACGTGTGTGTGTGTGTGTGTGCGTGTGAGCAGGCATACGCTCAGACGCAAGCAAGGCCGTCTTTCATTCGCCCCATGGCAAAGACAGCCATCGATCCCATTTACGCGATTAATGCCTCTAACCCCCAGAAAAAAAGCCAGAGCTCCATTTCTGAACACAAGGGCCTCCTTCTGCTTTTTATCATTAATGGAAAGCTGTCAAGCCCGGAGCGCTCACTGGTATGGCTTCATGAATAGCAACACTCCAAGTCTATGGAACATTCAAGTACATTAAACATCTACAGAGAGAGAAAGAGAGAGAGAGAGAGAGAGAGAGAGAGAGAGAGACATGATGCAGGGGGGTGCAAGTTTGAACATCATTGTTGCTGTGGATCTGTCAAATCATCCGCTTGAGGTCGTTCCACCACATAATTTGAACCCTCACTGAACACACATGTAATTTACATATTTACACACATCAAATGATCCCATGTTCTTTGATTTTCATATCATTTTAAATGAATGGCTGTATCAGCCTGTCCACAATGTGTCAGTCAGTAAGGGTGGCAAGCAATGTCGAGCATTGCATTATCTATGTGACACATTAAGTTTATGGGAAATTGGGTGTCAAGACGTGACATGCTGCTCTGTAAGAGATCTTACCCTAGGATTACAGCAGAAACGCCTGGGTCCCGTGGTCACACTACTGGGAGATTTCTGGCGATGTTGTCATGTTCTTTTTCCCTGCAGTGCCAGAGTCCGTCCTCTTAACAGTTTGATCCAGTTCTCAGTGGACGCATGCACACACACACACACACACACACACACACACACACACACACACACACACACACACACACACACACACACACACACACACACACACACACACACACTCCCTGTGCAAATGTAGCCTGTAGCACCAGAAAAGGTTGAGGAAGTAAAACCAGCCATTTCACTGCCCTCATGCTCAGAGCCAACTGATTTTATGTAGCGGTTCTATCTCATTGTTCTCCAGGTGAATACATCCACACATAAGATCTGCATGATGTAGCTTAGGACAGATTTTCTTTTATTTCAGGTGTTTTACCCAATACTGATGATGGGTGATGGTTTTGGGATTGTGTATGTGTGTGACTGTGTGTGTGTGTGACTGTGTGTGTGTGTGTGTGTGTGTGTGTGTGTAGAGAGAGAGAGAGAGAGAGAGAGAGAGAGAGAGAGAGAGAGAGAGGAAGATTGAAGGAGGCATATGATGGACATTACTTTTCTCAATCTAGCCCATGGCCTCTAAACTAACTTACTTCAGAATTATGGATATTAGGAGACTGTGTGTGTGTGTGTGTGTGTGTGTGTGTGTGTGTGTGTGTGTGTGTGTCCGGTGCTGACCTTGCTCTCTCCATCCTGCCTCAGCAGACTCCCTGTTCAGTGGCCTGGGCCTGGGCGCAGTGGTTGGGCTGGGTGTCGCTGGCCTGCTGCTGCTGCTGGTGCTGGTGGACGTCAGCTGCTTCTTCCTGCGCCAGTGCGGCCTGCTCATGTGCATCACACGCAAGCTGTGCAGCAAGAAGACCGCCACCAGTGGCAAGGGCAAGGAGCTGGAGGAGGGCAAGGCTGCCTATCTGTGAGTCTCAGTCCACAACCTGCATGCATCTGCATTGGAACCACACACACACACACACACACACACACACACACACACACACACACACACACACACACACACACACACATCACACACATCATCCTGCATTACATAATGGTGTACATACATACATGCACACATATACATTCATACATACAGTACACACATGCCCCCACATTCTCTCTCTCTCTCTCTCTCTCTCTCTCTCTCTCTCTCTCTCTCTCTCTCTCACACACACACACACACACACACACACACACACACACACACACACACACACACACACACACACACACACAGGAATAACTCTGTGTCCCCAAATACTCTCAAGTCTGTACACCACAGTCCTGCCCTCCACGTGACGACAAACACTCCACAGCATTCATATATCGGAAGATAATATGCATTTGAAGTGATAATACGGCCATGATCAGAGCTCATTATCCCCCTAATACCACTGTAGCCATGTCTACATTATGTGAATACTGACAAAATATATTCGTTTTGATCTTTAAAACAGACTGCTTTGTAGAGGAATCTCTTTCCAACATACAGTACATGGACTCATTCATTAACTTTCCAGGGTAAACTGATGTTGGTAGTTCTAAATGGATAAATAGACAGAGACTATTCATCTTTGGTTGTCTGATAGTATATCTGTATCTATTTAACTAATATTCTATCGAATCTTAGCTTTGTAGAATCACTGTTTCCCATAATGTAGAAACATAGTTATTCACTGTAATTTCCCTTACTCCAAACACATTGTAGCAGAGCGAAAAACCATCTCGATCATAAGTTACAATATTGCTGTGCTATGGACGTCACTCGGGCTGCTAAACTGTAACCCTAAGCTTCATAACGAGTTTGGCGATTGGTGCACCAAGGTAATAAATAGTCTACAGCCAAAAATGTTATAAAAATATTAACTTGAAATCCTTTAAAGTGTACAAATATAACAAAAGAATAGGCTACTCTTTCTAAAGCATATCATAGTCGGAAATTAAAACCAAAAAAGGAACAGGAATTTCTCGCCAGTTGAAGGTTGATTTCTTAGATAGACTCTGATCTGGGTCCGTTGTTATGCAAGTGACAAGTCTGTTCTCGCCCAACCAAATCTGATCTATTTGTATGGTATGCCAAACTCTCAGCAGTCTCCCAGAACTTAGTTCACCCCCATTAGAGATCACATTACTAATCTCTGTGTTGATGATACATGCTGGTCCATGGGGTCATGTGAATGACTGAGACATGTGAATGACTCAGATGTAGTATCTCTGGCCCTGTCTGAAATGTGCCACTATACTCTCTCCCCCTATCCATTTCCACTTTGTTTGCTTGTTTACTGTATGTGGAGGATCCGCCACATTAAGTGTCATACAAAATAAGTTAGGTAGGGGAAGTGAGTAGGGATAGGATAGGGGTTCTAGAACACCCTCAGGGGCCAGTCTGGTGGAACACTCCTCTTTAGAAGCACATGCACAGGCAATGTTTATGTTACCTCACTCACGTCAGATCATGCGCTACGTAACTTTCGTAAGGCACTTCCGCGCAACGATCTGATGTTGAAGCCCATCAGAGAGATTTCAAGCCATTATTCTCTAACCGGACCAATCAGGGCCGCTGGCTGCTGTAGAGGGTGTGACGTAGCGAAGAAGCAACTGTTTTGAATCCAACCAATCCAACAAACGTAACGTGCGTCTTCGGTTGGTTTCGATGTGGTTGGCTGCAGTGTACGTCAATTAAATTGATGGACAAGCTGTTTGCCCAGTTAGATTCAAGGATTTCTGGCTCCTGAAATAATTCGTCTATCGCTGAATATCAGATGAACGCGCGTAGCGCTACATCTGACGTGAGTGAGGTAAATGTTTATGCCCATGTGTCTGTACAGCACCTTTACATAGACCCATGAGATGTTTTTGGCCTGCATGACCATTTTCTTTAGAAAAAAAACGTATATGATGCATGACGCATGATAACATCAGCATCAGCAACATAAAGCAGGAAAATTGCAGATCAGATCACAATCCCATGATAAAGCAGAAGTACAGTAGATCTTTATAATATAATGTATGTACACATGTGCTTATGTACATTCAGAGGACATATATTATAACAATTGTGTCAATCAAACATCAAAAGCAGCTCCTCTTACAAGCAACAAAGAGGGAATACAATCTATATTGGACCGGAGACGGAGAACATGTCCAGAGCAGTAGAGAATGTTTTAGAGCATTTCCATGTTTATTCTCTCGATTATTTCAAAGAAAACAACCCTGGCGTCAATATTCTTTATTTCTGGCGAGGGTGTCTGAAAGCTTAGCACTGTAACTTGTCACCCTTCATGAACATGTTCAGACACCAGTGTCACAATGGAATGCTGTTGATGGTGTAACGGATTGGGAATGAGAGATTAAGGACTAGCCCCAATGAGGGGGGAGGCTTGGAAGCTCCCGTGATTCTGATGTGTACCTGTCACCTGGCCCGCATGGAGCCACCTCCTGCCTCCTGTGTTACACAGCTACACACAGACACACAAATACACACACACACACACACACACACACTCCCTCCCTTTCTCCCTCCCCCTCTCTCTTCCTTCC